>CAXHWN010001460.1:0-15000 GCA_964020975.1 Hermodice carunculata
AGAGAAGGGGGGGAAACAAAGCCTGGCAGATCATATATAACCAAATGTATTCTGTCTGTAATGTCTATAATATGCCTGTGTGTCTTAATCATACAGCAACACCCAGCATGCACGCTCCTAAAACCCATAAAGTCATGTAGGCCTATAACAACCTCGTATGCTTGTGCGTTCACACTGCATTCATGGGCCCCTTGCTCCCCTCCTCCTCTCCACAGCAGCAGCATTTAATTAACCTCAACTGATATTTAACCTCAACAGTTTCTCTCTGAAGAGTCAACTGGTTTGACGCCGTTAATAAATTTGCTGAATATACAAAATTTAAAAAAAAGAAGAAAACTCGTATCTGATGTCGCCTGTATTCTTCACTCTTCTCTTTCCGTTGTATGAGCTTTTTTACAATTCCGACTGCTTAAATTAAATTTCAAATCACTCATGTTCTCTTTGTATACACACACAGAAAGAATTTGCAACTGAAGCCAAACAAAAGAAATTGATATCTTTCAGTTATGAAATTTTAAAGAAGGGAAAAGAAAAAGATGAGAAAAAAAATGATTCGATTCCCCTGTAGTAGATTCAATTAGACCTTCTGTCTGTCTCCCTATAGAAGTCAAATTTTAAGAGAAAGGTCATAGGGACAAATTACTTTAAAGAAAGAGTACCTTTTCAGTGATGTAGGCCTAATGTAATTGAAAAAAAAATGAAAAGGAACGAGAGACGCTTTTCATTTGGGTTTATCCAAAAAAACAAAACAAAAAAATCATGCAAATCAGAGCACCCTGGCCGTGTAATACACACATGCATGTGTTAATTGCTCCCCCTGTTGTTTGGTTATCAGATCGTTATCAACAGACACTGATCCTTTTACCGCAATGATGATTGACCTGGGAAAAAGCCAAGAGTGGACTCTTCATTCTTCGGCCCATACAAATGCATCACAGTAATGTTCTCTGTGTTGTTGGCCCATGTGTCTTTTCGTGTCCGAGAACCCGACTTAAATATTTGGCATCATGCAGCAGTATGATGTCGGGCTATTAAACACTTTACACTTAATCCCTTTGTTGGTTCGACTACAAGACCAAGGGAGCAGTTTTCCATGCATGGTGTTCACGTGCCCTTTGCGCCCAGACAGGAACCTGTTGACTGTGGTTAGGCCGTTTCATGAAAGTCCATGGGTATTATCATCCTGTTCAGTTTTCTATCTAGCCCCCTTCCAAAACAAACGAAAAAAAAAAGAGGTGGAGGAAGGGAGGGGCAACAGAGGAGGAAGGGAGGGAGGGAGGGAGGGAGGGAGGGAGGGAGAGAGAGAGAGAGAGAGAGTACATATATTGAATCTACTGATTGAGAAGGCATACATGTAGATGCATTAAGATTTTGATGAGAGAATAGGATTATCAAAGTATCAATGATGTATTTAAAAATTCAGTTGTGGTTTCCCTTGGGTTCCTACGATATATATAGTGTACCAGTGTTGCTAAGATTAGATAAGATGCACGACATGAATGAGTGACTTTATTCGACTGCACTGCATACACAACAGGGTAATATGTCTGCCAACAAAACACGACAAAACAAGATATAATGCAATACGCACATCACAATCCATAAAACACAGAACACATTCAGTATATACAACACACTACAAGCTGGAGTAAAGTGTCACTTGCTTCGGAAGATGAGGATTGAGGGAGGGGAACTCCCAGCAGTGAGAGGGGTGAGGGTGAAATTGCAAAGCCGGGGGGGGGGGGGGAGGGGCACTGCCATTGGTTGGTACCTTGGAGGAAAGTTAGTGATTCCTCCAAGAGGAAAGTTAGTGATTCCTCCAAGGTTGGTACACTGTGTATGTGTATGTGCCGCTACATCATAGGATATATACTTTTTCAACAAATTGGTATCGAATGGGTCATCAAAACAATCAAAACAAATACATTTGGTACAGACCGGGTATAGAAAAAGCCAACAGCTGACTAGCACACACAGGCAGAGTGTTGTTTTTACTAATTGCAGCCCTGTAATTAGGTCAGGATTTGCTCATTGCGGGCCACCATCCTCTCGCTGACAGATAGCAAATACTACAAGTTATCACAACAGTATACTAGCCATCTGCAAAAAGGTTCTAGGATCACATTCATCTAGGTTATTTATACCATATATTTAAATTCACCATATACAGTGCAAATTTTGTATTACCTTTAAAATTCATAATAAAGTAAGAAGCAGTACAATATAAATTGAAACGAATACAAGAAGAGTAAAGAACCATTAAATCTATTGACACCTGAATACGGCACCATCAACGAGATAAATATACTGGCTATGATGTGCTTACAAAATGAAGATTTCAGTGACTTCTTGAAAAAAAACAAACAAACTGAAAATCCCTTTTGTCTCTTGTGTTTACTAAATTTTGAAGCATGCTGACTGACAGGATATCATTAAAATGGTCTAGAAAAAACTTTGTTTGGAGCGTATGAATGAAACTAATATCAAATAAAACATTTGGGACCAAATAGATGTTTGGTTTGCACTTTAAAAGCGCCTTTGTGTGTGTGTGTGTGTTTTTTTTTTGGAGGGGGGGGAAGTGAAATCAAAGGCACAAAGCTCTCTCTCTCTCTCTCTCTCTCTCTCTCTCTCTCTCTCTCTCCTCTCTCTCTCTCTCTCTCTCTCTCTCTCTCTCTCTCTCCTCTCTCTCTCTCTCTCTCTCTCTCTCTCTCTCTCTCTCTCTCTCTCTCTCTCTCTCTCTCTCTCTCTCTCCTCTCTCTCTCTCTCTCTCTCTCTCAAAACAAAAATTGTTGAAAAAATCAGAGCGGTCTGACTGCGTAATACACACTTGTATGGATTAATTGCTCCCCTGCTGCTTGCTTATCATGGTGTCTGAGTACTTAATTTCTAAACACAGGATCCTAATTAGATTAGCCTTGCGGGAGGAACCTGTACATTTGTAACAGTCTGGATGTCAAAAACCTGTTTCTTCCACGACACTGCCAAATGCTGGTGTTGACACAGGAAACTTAATTGAAAAGGAGTGAATTTACCGTGATCAGTCATCAGATAATTTTTGTTCGTTTGTTACTTTCAGAGGCACATTTCCTTTATTTTCTAACAAATGTTAAGTCAGCGTGTAGCAACTACTTTTCTTGAGACTTTCATTATAAATCTACTTACATGATGCAATCCTTGCATGACCACCCTGAATTAAATTTGTAAGCCCCGCGACATGCTCATTTAATATTCATGAGCCATGTGAACTCAGAACATCGGCCAAAGTGTCAAATAGGCCCTCAGCAATTTCTTCCATTTTAGATATCTCATAATTGATTAAAAAGAAAGTATTTTGTGTCGAAATTGGTAATTATTTTTGTTTTGATGCACTTTGTATAGAAGTCTCCTGGTCATAGAGCTTAGCAGTTGACAACTAGGCCTATGGAGGAGCCGGAGGAGCTCTCGCCCACCTTTAAATTTGATCATTTATCCTGTTGTGTTTTTATGTTGAAGCACAAGTACTGCATGTCCTGCAAGTCTGCACATGTAAGATGTGGTAGAATTCCTGATCAAACGAACGGAAATGATGAAGGTTTTTTTTTTTTTTTTTTTTTTTTGAGGTTGAGTTTGATTTCTGTTTCTCTTTTTATGAGGATGTGGATGTGGATGTGAAAGATCTCAGTTTTACATGGTTTCTGTTACCATGCTAGTCTGCAATATCCTAATAACGTTTACATGGTAATTGAAAAGAAATAGACCAATAGGTTTGTCTGAAGATTTTATATTAGCGTTTGGAAGTCTGTACTGAAAAACTGATGAGCACTGGTCATTGAAATTTGTGGGTAATGTTTGTGACATCACACTCTCGGCATTATCAGGGGCACGGGAACTGCACGATTGCTGTCAAAGAAAGTAACATGAAATTGAAAAACAAAATTTTGATCGTAACATTTTGTGCAGAAAGCCATGATTTGCTCACCGGCAGGCGTTGACAATTGTTTCTATGCTCAAATTCTCCCATAGTTACCCATATGGAATTTGGAAACACAATCATTCCCAACATGTGTGGAACGATTTTACGACCAAAATGAAATAAAAGAGAGAATCCTATTGGTTGTTGTTTTATTTGTAAGCCAATTAGACTACGTAAGATAGAAAACAGTAACTGGAAGTTCTTCCTTGAGTTACGCACGTTAGCGAACGGTTTTAAAAATATTCGTACTGTCTAAATCCATTCCCAATGACACAGCCCCGTGGAATTTTATATTTCCAAGCGGATGTACATATTAACATGGTAAGAAAGTTTTTACAACAAACACCCCTTTTTTCGCCCAATTTCACTGTCGGGCTGTGAACAACGAAGCAGATGCAGGCCATTCGTGATGTCGCGTGCACATTGTACAGTTACATGTACATGTATGATATGAAACTTGACGTCACATGCTGATAGTGCTGCTTCCAGGTGCAGGTCCACCAAATATATTACAGGCAGAAGTAAAATATTATAAGTGTATAATATAAACATAGGGTGACAAATGAAGCTTTTTCAATGTTCAAGGTACAATGAATATTTCACGGAAAAATTTTAATCATCGCGAATATTTGGATTATTGTTTCAAACACAGTGACGAGTCTGACTGTGGTGCCAGGTGGGGACCTCAGTCAGATGCCTAGGTCGTGCGACCTCGCAAGGTTCCACTACCACAGGCCTTGAACGTGTGACCTCGCAACCTATTACTCAGCAAGCACCAGGCCAAGCGTGGTACCACCCGGGGTCCTCCACCGGGTAACATGAGACCTGCACCAGGCGCACGCGTGGACATGGAGCAATACTTTCCGGCGGTACTGTATGTTCGAATATAAAGAGAACATATTAATCTATTTTATTCCACAAGCTGCTGAAGAAAGTATCATGCCTTTCTTTTATATTCATGTTAATACTACCGTATTATATTGTTGATTTCTCATGCAGGGAGATAAATTAGAAAGCCTTTCCACATTTAGAAAGGATTAGTATGTATAATAAGTTATAGATTCCTTTCTGTTGGAATAGATACAGTAAAAATGACAAAATAGACAAATTAAACAATCTGGGTCAAAATTTGGACAACTAAATGAACTGGAATAAATATATACATGTCCAAAATATTCCAAAGTCTGCCACAGAGCAGGCATAAAAACAAAACCATTAAAATTGCTTTACAATGAAATCCTTTTCCATTCATATTAATAATGCCATGTCTAAATTGTTTTCTCATGCAGGGAGATTAATTAGAAAGGCTTTCCACATTTAGAAAGGATTAGTATGCTTAATAAGTATAAACTTTAATGCCCATACAGAAATACCACATGTATATGAGATGCAGCTTCAAAAATTTCAATAACAAATAAATAAATGAGAAACTGTGAACATATTCCTTTATTTCTAAACTCATACATAAGTATACAAGAACAGATACGCTGTTTACAATTTGAACTTCTTGTGTATATAAAAATGCATCAACTGGGTCATTTTCTAAATGATACTCTGACTGTAACAAAAAATTGAATAAATACACACAGCACGCACAGTTTCTCAACGTATACAAAGAGACATTAGCTATATATGGAACTGAATGTTATATGTAGAATTGTAACGTGTGCAACTCTCAATTGATCTGGTTTTTGAATTTAAGAAAAAGAAAGCAAGAGCTTGATACAGTTTGTTCATAATGTTACATGTATGCAAACTCTTAAATTTATAGACCATGTGCAGGAATTTATTAAGTGTTATCGGTTTACCTAAATATTGTCTATATTGGTTGACTTGTATGATAGCAGTCATATCTGAGCTCAACATGCTAAATCTCCCTAGTGAGTATATGTTTTTATTTGTATCTTCAAAACAGATCTGGCCAACTGTAAACTTGTATATAATGATTAAATAAATTGATCCCTGATTTTTGGTGGAAAAAATCAGAATATGAGAACAGATCCTCCGGATTTGTTATGAAGAATCGTTTGTGCAGACATATATGCAACAAATAATTTTAGGATTCTTAAAACTATTCAGATGTTTGAAAAAAGAGGTACAGTGATACCTGTCTTGAGAGACCCCTCAAATGAGAGACTATATCTTTTTAAGACCACTCTGTCAGAACACTGCTATCTTTTCCATGTTATTATACCTCTAATGAAAGGCCACCTGTTTTGAGAGACCACATTTTGACCTGTCCGAGGGGCAGTCTCTCAAGACAGGGACCACTCTATTGTGATGATGTCCATTTAGCAGTCTTAATTTCTGACATAAATTTGTGTACTAGTGTGATTTAGTAATGTGCTGATGAATTATTGGAAATGAGAGCATATTAGAAATAGGTAAGGTGATCCTACTAATATATCCTTTGTCTTTATGAACTCTGATGCATGCCATATGGCTAATAAATTCACATCTTCTGACCTTGGCAGATTTGTGAACAGCGATTAATCACATTAGTTCTCAGCATATCATAACAGAAGGATTTGTTCCTTAGATGGTCTCAACATCTGCCCAGTAAGTCTTTTTGTGGCAATCCACCAGGATCATGTTCTTGTCAAGTTAGAGCAGAAAAAGCAGTCATAGACTCCTTGAGGTTCTGTGATTAGAATATGATGCAGCTACTTGAAGATGATACAGTAATTATACAGTGGATCACAAATGCCAATCATCAAAATGCTACTTCAGTGATGCACATTTTATCCATACAGCCTAGAACAGGTGAACAGAAATTAGAAATTAACATTACATTTAGAGTGGCTGATGCTCAAATATCAGTAATGAGTAGTTATTGTACATGGACCTTATACAGCTAGCCTAGCACATACTAGCTGGCTTTATTAACCCTTTCCTCCTTGAATTAAGACTGAGCCAACATCATTCTTTGATGTGGGCAGTGCACAACTCATGCAAAGGAAAGCTGCATTCTGACATGTGGCAATTGTTATCTTGATAGGTCTCATCTGAAATTTTCTTTCAGATTGTTTTTCATTACGGCTGAAATTAGTGTAAAACATTTGACCACCAGCCAGTATGGGCCAGGGAATGGGAAAGGGTTAATCACCCAGGTTGCTGTAGTCATGAGCTTGACATTCAAGTAGCTGAGTGGATTGAGCTATAAAAACAAAATCATGACCAAACACAAAATCACTTTTTTGTGTGTGTGTGTTTTCATGAAGTTTGGCACTTGAGCTTTCTTGCAATGTGTAAACAAAACAAAGGCGGATTGTTTGGCCTTCCAACTTTAGCAAAGTACGACTGGTTTCGTCCTGTGGAGGGACTCGTCAGGTACTGATTTAACGGCTGCTAACGCCGTACGTGGGTGGACGTTGCACGAGTTGCAACGTCTTATATAGTACGGTGTAAATAAGCAACGTTGCTAGGGCCGAGTTGCTCAACGTTTGGAATACACGTCAAGTGTATTCACAATACGTATGACGTCAGCACCTCTCCATTGTGATGAGGTGTATGTGACGTGCTGGATGCACGTGTGGGGATAGGTGATTGTCTCTCTCATGAATGAGAGTACCTATAGAAAATCATAGGAAATCCTAGTGATGGTCTCTCTCCTCTCATTTTACTGAGTAATAGAAATTTGAGAATGAATAAATAAATTAATTTCTCAATCTGTGTTGAGAAATTATAGTTATTTATTTATTTTTTATTTGCAGGAAATATATTTAATAAAGTGCAATATATATCCGTTTGAGCAGTGGGAGAAAGTTATCCCTAAAATTGTTTGCAGCTGTTAAATGGAGGGAGATTTAAAATCTGGTGTCTCCCCTGGGGGTGTTGACACTGTATGGGAAAATAAGTACAGAACTGGTTAAAAAATTTTTTTTTTTTTTTTTAAACCAACCCATCCTTACATCAGCCCCAGAAACTTCGAGGACACCCTTCACCACTCCGCACGGGTCCTCTACCAGCACATCATGGGCTGAAAAAAAAAAAAAGAAAAACTTGAGCTTTCTTGTCATGAAGCATATATACTATAAAAGCAAAATCTACGTGATAAAAAGGGAAAAAACACGACCATATTTTAGCTGCCTGGAGCATGTGCATGTCTGTACACAAATGTATGCTAAATAATATGCCAAAGTGTGGATAGCAGTCAGCTGATATCCTCAACCCATGGTTGCAGCAACGACAAGCAACCAACTGTGACCTTTGAGGTGTACTGTTTGCAATTCTTGTGTAAACTGCTTGACAAGATTAGAACTGTTGTTTAATTGGTTTATTGTGGTGACCAAATAGCCATGAAGATAATTAAATTGATGGGCTCATATTTTCCTTTTGTGATGATAATTGGAAAAAATGAAAAAAAGAAATTAATGGACAATAATTGGTAATGATTGTCAAAATGGCACCTGGTGACCAACGTGGGACTCGCAAAGTAAATTCAGTGAAGGTAATTTCAACCTATGTGTACAAACAAGGCTAGATAACCTTGCCAAATCCATGGCCAACTTGCTTTTACTGTTTGCTGGCAAAATTACCAAGGGATCCTACAACTTGGCTACTTGTCTGCAGATAAATACGATCATGTAAACTACAAACGTGGAGATTTGGTTCAGCATAAATTTTTAAATGTATAGTTTTTGCTTGTGTCAATTTGAAATATGTTGTTTTTATTGTTGTGACTTCTACATTGGACTCCATGAGTTCTCCCAAGGCATGGAACAAATGAAGGTTTGTGAAGTGGATGGAAGTTGTGACGCATGTCTTTGCTTTTTCCAGGTCTGTCATTTTAAATTGGTGTACCATCTTCACATATGCATAGGAAAATGTTGATTCCACGTCAGACTTGTCACATTTGTGTCGCATGTATTAGGTATTTCAAAAGGTATTTCCGCTTCAACCATGCAACTTTGTGCAAACATCTATCAATATACAAAAGTGTGCATCTGGGGTTTTGTTTCTCTCGTGGATTAATTATCTTGTGTTAAGTAATCATTAATTAACTTGGGGAAAATGTTGATTCAACATTACACTTGTCATATTTGTGTCGTATGTACCTCAAAAAATATTTGAGGTTCAACCATGAAACTTTGTGGAAACATCTATCAGTACATGAAAATGTGTACCTGGGGTTTTGTTTCTCTCTTGGATTAATTATCTTGTGCTAATTAATCATTAATTAATTAACTTCGGGAAAATGTTGATTTGATGCAAGACTTGTCACATTTGTGTCGCATGTATCTCAAAAAATATTTAAGTTACACCTATGAAACATGGTGGGAACATAAATCAACATATAAAGATGTGCACCTGGGGTGTTAATTAATCATTAATTGATAAAAATGTTGATTCAACCTTAGGCTTGTCAGATTTGTGTTGTGCATACCTCAAGATGTTTTTTGTATACAGCTACGGAACCTGATAGAATAATAAATCAGTATGAAGATGTGCACCTGGCAGTTTTTTGGCCTCTAGGGTTAATTAACCTCTGTTCATTTTCCATTAACTAACTTTCTGAAAATGTCAATTGAGTGAAAAGTTGGCTCATGTCAAACTTGTGTCTTGTATTTCACAAAATGTATGAGGTACAGCTATGAAACTTCACAGCAACATTAATCAGTATGTGAAGATGTACTCCTGGTGTTTTGTTTGTCTCTTGGGTTAATTATCCTCTGTTGATAATCATTAAATAACTTATTCTAGGAAAATGTGTATTGGTTCTTGTCAAACTTGTGCCATGTGTAGCTCATCATGCTCATGAAGTATTTTAGGTATAGCCATGAAATTTGATACAAATATCAATCAATATATGAAAATTTGTGTGTATAATTATTATCCATGTGAAGATTTCACAATATGTTTGAAGTCTTACACCAACTACATGCTACTCTTTCCAATGCAGATGGAGGCAATGCCAGGTGGGCGCATCTGTGTCCTTTGGACACTTTTCTAGTTTACATATAGTTGTGATGACCTTCAGGTCATAAGTCAAGGTCACAATGCCTTGCAAAATAAAGTGGTTTCCCTTCCACATCTTCAAATGGGTATGATTCAAGTCCATCAAACTTTGTCAGCATTTACCCAGATAAGACTTCCTTTAATTTGATAAGAGGTGACCTTGATGTCAAAGGTCAAGGTCAAACTTTCTGCAGAAGAATGGTGGCTATTTTTGACTTTTCCAGAAAGATTACTGCAATTGTTTTGAGACATAGTGGACATGTAGCTTGTGGGAGGGGTAAACAAACTTGCACACTGAGTAGTGATGGTGTGGATCCCTGATTTTCAATGAATTTTTCAATTTGGGTATGGTTAATGCGTGCATTCCTACTGATTACTGTGTAAGTCAATTGAGAAAGCAATGGAAAGTCACTTTTTAGACTTCTTGGAAATCTTCAGCAAGATTCCCTTGAAACTTGGTGGAGATATACCTTGGGTAAGTCTGTACCAACTTTGTTCAAATGGGCATGCTCCATTGATTTTTAAAGTTTTTATGGTTTTAATTTTTTTTTTTGAAAAATCTTTAAAAATCATCTTTGAAACTGCTCAACCAGTTGCTTTGAAATTGCATAGGGATGGGGACCCCCAGACCTTAATTTGTTCAAGAGGTGGTGCTGAAATTTTTATATCTATTTTTAGCTCAGCTGACTTGTCAGTCAGCTGAGCTTATCTTATGATCCTCCATCTGTCGTCCTTGAACAATTTATATTTTCTACTTCTTCCCAGAAAGGGCTGGCCAGATCCACTTCAAACTTGGTGGGGATGTGCCTGGGGTGGGTCTCTACTAAGTTTTTTCAAATGGTCACAGTCCAGTGATTTTTGTTTTTTTTTATGAATTTCTTTGTTCATTTCTTGGCAAATCTTAAAAAATCTTCTTCTCAGAAACCACAAGGCCAATTGTTTTGAAATTGCATAAGGAACCTTCTGGGGACCCCTAGACCTTAATTGTTCAACTGGTGGCACTGCAAATATTTTCCATTTTTTTATGAATTTTTGTGTGTTTTCACTATTTTTGACTTCTACTCAAAAATCATCCCTCAGATTGTGTTGAAACTTGGTGGATATGTTCCTTGGAAAGGTCTCACAAGGTGGTTCACCAGGTGACGTTGTTGTGGATCCCTGATTTTTAACAAATTTTTCAGTTCGGGTACTTGTTGGTCAATGCATACATTCCTATTGTATACTATGTGAGTCAGTAGGAATTGCAATGGTGGTTTACATTTTCGACCTCATTTAAATACCGTTGGCCAGATTCGCTTCAAACTTAGTGGGGATGTGTCTTGGGTGGGTCTCTACCAAGTTCATTCAAATGGTCACGGTCCAGTGATTTTTTTTTTTAATGTTTTCTTGTTGATGTTACATACCTATTGATTACCTTGCAAGTCAATGGGGATTGCAGAGTCATGATCGAGGGTTTGCTATGCTAATTTACCATTTGTGACTTCCTCTGCGAAACCATCAGCTAGATTCACTTCAAACTTTGTGGGGGTGTTCCTTGGGTGGATCTCTGCCAAGTTTGTTCAAATGGTCACAGTCCAATGGTATTTGGATTTTTAATGATTTTTTGGTTCATTTTTTAGCCAAATCTTCAAAAGTCTTCATCCTTGTATATACTCAGCCAATTGCTTTGAAATTGCATAGAGACACTTCTGGGTATGAGGGTGATACATGTACAGTAGGTAAATGACCTTGACCTCATTTCCAAGGTCACAGGTGAGGTGCATGAAATTCACTGTTTATATGGTAACTTGAGAACTATTAAGGCTAGGACATTCATATTGCGCATACTAGTTGTCCTCAATGAGGGCTAACGTAGACATTAGATGAGTGACCGTGACCTTATTCCCAAGATCATAGGGCCACTTGCTCAAATTTTACTGTTCACCTGATAACTTGAGAGCTATTTAAACTTGGACCTTGATGTTGAACATGATGGTTGTCCTGAGCGAAGGCCAGACTTAGACAGTACATGGGTGACCTTCACCTCATTCCCAAGGTCACTGGGACCCAGACACTTACGTGAATTTTACTTTTCACATTGTAACTTGAGAAGTGTGGAAGGTAGGACTTTGATGTTGAACTGTTTGGTGGTCCTCTATTTAGGAAAGACTGAGACTGTACATTAGTGACCTTGACCTCATTCTGACGGCCACTAACATGAATTTTAGTGGTAGTATGATAACCTGAGAACTATTTGTACTGTGACTTTGATCTTGCACATGGGGATGGCCCTCTATGAAAGCTAGATTCAAAATAGGTCAGTGACCTTGACCTCATTTCCAAGGTCATAAGGCGACTTAATCAGCTGAGCACAGGACTGTCACAGTTCTCTTGTTTAATGAATTTTGGTTTGTTTTGATTTCTACAAAACCATCGCTCAGATTGTTGTGAAACTTAGTGAAAATGCAACTTGTGGGAGGATTAGTCAAAAGTGTTTACTAGGCAGTAACACTCTGGATCCTTGATTTTTAACAAATTGTTCAATTTGGGTACCTGTCAGTCAATGCATGCATACCCTATTTATTGCCATGTGAGTTATGGGGATTGCAATGGAAACTCCAAGTTTTACTTAGTATCCAAAAGCCTCATCCCCTACTAGGGTGGGACTTATTATGGGTTGGATGTCAGGGTCAGCTGAGGACAGGCAGTTTCACAGAGTGCTCTTGTTAAAGAAATGCTGGCAAAATGTGTTGTGTGATACCCTCTTAGAAACAGGCTTATAATATCCTTTGAAATTGTCATATTAGGGAGAATTGTGTTTCAAACAAATTTAAACATCTGTACAATAAAGAAAATGTATGGTTTTGTGGCTGAAATGTGAAACATAGTTCATCTATGCAGTGTCAAAGTCACTGAACTGTTGGGTGCCCCTCAATGCCACTATTACCTTAACTTCGGTTTATTCTGCTTTACAAGCAAAGATGCTGAGCCGGAGGACTATCGTGTTTGGAAATGGATACACAATGTTTAGGAACTCTCTTCCCCAACCACTTTACATGTACATGGATTCATGTCACTTCAGGCATATATGAACGTGAACCTAATACAATGGACTTATAAACTTGTCTGGCTCATACACAAAGCTCAGCCAAAATGACATCCTTCAAGCCACCACAGGGTACCTATTGCACATATGCCTGCCACTGGACCACCTGATGTGACGTCTCTTTTACCATAGTATATTCTTGCATGTTTAACTTTACTGCATTTAAGAAGCACTAAACAGGAAATTATTCAGCAAAAACTGTGAATGTGAGTGGAGTCGGATTGCATGTAAGAGTGCTTGTATATCAATATACATGCAACAGAGTTAGCACACTACACCAAGGATGCAGAATTTCTTGCAGCATAAACATTTTTTTTACTATTCTGAATTATTTGAAGTAGCCCAAAGCGTTTTACATTAAAAATTAAGTTTGCCAGAATACGTACAGTAAAACCTGTTTTGAGAGAACCCTTCTTTGGGAGACCACCTGCCTTTTGTGACCACTTTTTTGTGCAAAAACACATTCCAAAGATAATTTACCTCTTTTGGGAGACCATCTGCAGAACTTGACCAGTGACCACCCAAAATAGCCCGAGAGACCACTTATTCAGCCACAAATACCCCATTTAGATAAATAAAATCCACCAATTTTGGCAAGAGTACTAAAACTGTTTTGATGAAATGAGTTTACAAAAGCTAAATAAGTTTATGATATCAACAGATAAATAAACATCTGACTGCCAGATGGAATTGGGTCTAATAAATGTAGAAACATGCATGTATTAATCTAAATTATGGATGGAAATTCAAATTAGAACTTAGTTGTTACCCAGGTGGCACAACAATCAACCCTCCTTTGGGAGACCACCTGCTTTATGTGACTGCTTTTGGGTGTGTCCTAGGGGTGGTCTTTAAAAACAGGTTTCACTGTATTATGAACTTACTAGATTAAATTTGCCAGGACAATTATTGTGAACTTACTATGGTACATTATTGCGTGTAATGATACATAAAGACGAAAAAGCCTTGAGACTACTTGAATGGCATGCATGAATACGTTCATATCTTTAATAATTGTTCTGCTCCTTTATGTGCCAGTGTGGCACTGGAAATTCATTATTCAGTGATATCAGTGCTAAGACGTTAGTCCTTTTGCTATGGCTGTATACCTTACTCAGTAACCACTGGTTAGTGGTATACATCGTAATGAAGCTTGTAACATTTTCCAAGCCAGCACAAAAGAACTCAATTTACAAAATCTGCTTTTATCGTAATTTGAAAACTGTGAATGTAGCATCTTTGATTCGCTTATATTTCCATTTCCTTAATGAAAGCTATTAATGTATGTGTAAGATGTACAAGAACTAAGAACACTTTTGCATATAATCTATATTTGATGAAAATGAAGCAAATCTGGGTTGTAAAGAGATGAAGAGAAGTTCATTTGACAAAACCATACCACCTGGCAGTGATATATTAAATTTATTTAGTGAGTGTGGAAACTAAGATTATAAAGGAAAATATTAGTCCATTAGTGCAGGCTTTACACCTACTGGCTCTGCTGGAGCACTGTTAAAGGTTTTTGTAGGTGGCTAATTCAGTCAATATGTTGTATTTGATCATGCTATATGTTTAACTGAACTAAAAAAAAAAACCACTTTGCTGTCAACAAAAGGATTCTGGTAATAACTGTACATCTGATTATATAGCTGCAGATATTGAGTACAGGTGGACTTGTGGCCTTCTGAGGGGGCCAACAGTCCGAGGCCCTCCAGTCGCTTCGCCCTCCAACTCCCTGCGCCCATACCCTGCTGCCCCCTCGAAGGCCACATATCTGCAGCCTACTGATTATCATATTGATATGTCTCTGCACTTCCTTTAATGCTTATTTGGCCTTACTAACATTAAAATATAAATTTTTGGCAATTGTCAGTTCTGACTTGTGATAATTAAATTACAATTTTTGTATCAACATGAAGAGTCTGACTGTGTACAGTCATTTTCCCTGAGTAGTTTGATTTCGTCCACTGCACAATAAGGTATGAAGCACAAGTATGCTAGTAGC
>CAXHWN010001461.1:0-35000 GCA_964020975.1 Hermodice carunculata
AAGAAGCAATGCGAGCAGTTGTAAAACCAGCAGTAGTAGCAAGGAAAACAAAGACACAGTCAACCCGTGCTATTGGTAATTTCACAAATACAGCAAGAACTCGAAGACATGTGTTTTCTAATTCAACTGTTGTGAAAGATGCCATGCAGAATAAGACGAAACGAGACGTTATGAATATTGATCAACTCTTTGCTAAGGTGAGTATTCATTGGTAATAAAAGGGACCATCAGACACAAGTTCGCTTAGTTTCCATCTTAACCTCTTTTCGACCATGTTAATTGTTACACTAATAAAACGTTAATATCCCAACCCTGCAGTCACCACTTCTAGTGAAAATCAGGACCACTTTTGCAAAACCTTCCCCTGCCTTCTCCAGTTACTCTACATTATTGCACTCATTTTTGATATATCCACAGCAGAAATCACCTAGCTCGTGATACTACCATTTTCACAAATGTAGGAAGAAATTTAGAACAAGCACTTAGCAATCCAAATATCAATAATAACAGTACACAATGGCAGGAAAAAGGTAACGTTCTTAAAATGGATCGTCCGCAGGCCTAGTCGAGCTTTTGTAGGTAATAAAAGGGACAATCAGACACATGTATGCATACATTGCAACTCAATCCCTCTTGCTTCATCTTCTTCATTATATTGTTAATAACAGCCATATTGGTCAACACAGCAGTAAGCAGTGCTGGTCAAAACCAGAAGCACTTTGTGGCAAGCTTTTCCTGTCTTTATATATCCATTCACTTTAGTGAAACGGTATTCGCTGTGTAGCATCTACAGAATTTATTGGATGATATGACATGTCTGCAACTATTATTTTCATCCACTGCATCAGTACCGTTCCATATTATCAATAAGGTACAAAATTTTTCATTAATTTTATTTATAAATGTAACTGAGTACGTCAACATTTAATCAGATATTCATTTATAATTATTACAAGTTATTAGCTTGTGAAGCTTTCAGTGTTCGAATTAACGGTTTTGATTCTTATGTGCAGGTGGCAGAAACAATGCAAGCAGTTGAAAAACCAGCAGTAGTAGCAAGGAAAACAAAGACACAGTCAACCCGTGCTATTGGCAATTCCACAAATATGGCAAGAACTCGAAGACAAGTACCCTCAAATTCAACTGTTGTGAAAGACGCCATACAGAATAAAACAAAACGAGACGTTATGAACATTGATCAACTCTTTGCTCAGGTGAGGGTTCATTGGTAATAAGAGGGACCGTCAAAAACAACTGTGCTTAGTTTCCAACACAATCTCTTTTGATCATGTTATTCATTACATTAATAAAACCCTTATGGCTGATGTCTACAGCCACCACTTCTAGTCAAAAATCGCATGCACTTTTGGAAAACCTTTGTCTACCCCCTGTAGTCAATCTACATTAATACATTGATCTTTACTATATTCCACATCAGAAATCACTCAACTCATGCCATTGCCAATCTCACAATGTAGGAAAAATTAAAGACAAGCACTTTGCATTTTTTTTTGTTTGAACAATAGGCCACATAGGCAGAAATAAAGATAACGTTATGATCATGGATCCTCTGCTGGCTAAGTTACACCTTACAGGCAATAACAGGACAATCAGACACGTCTATGCATACATTACTTCTCAATCTCTCTTTCCTAATGTTCTTCATTATATTACAAAATCTGACATATTGGTCAACACAGCAGTAGTCAGTCCTGGTCAAAACCAGAGGCAATTTGTGACAAGCCTCCCCTGACCTTATTAATCCATTCACTTCATTCCAACTATATTCGCTGCTGAAGAACTTCAGAAATTATGTGAAGATATGAAATGTTTGCAACTATTTATATGCATCAAAGGCATTGGTACCCTTTCACAGTATCAAAAAGGGTCAAACCTTTCCCCTGCTTTTATTCATCAAAGTAACTGAGTACATGTCCTCATTTAACAGGTGTAGTATTTGATCTTTATTACAAGTTGTTAGCTTTCAATGCTTTAAGTGTTTGAATTAACAATTGCTTCCTATGTACAGCTGGAAGAAGCAATGCGAGCAGTTGTAAAACCAGCAGTAGTAGCAAGGAAAACAAAGACACAGTCAACCCGTGCTATTGGTAATTTCACAAATACAGCAAGAACTCGAAGACATGTGTTTTCTAATTCAACTGTTGTGAAAGATGCCATGCAGAATAAGACGAAACGAGACGTTATGAATATTGATCAACTCTTTGCTAAGGTGAGTATTCATTGGTAATAAAAGGGACCATCAGACACAAGTTCGCTTAGTTTCCATCTTAACCTCTTTTCGACCATGTTAATTATTACACTAATAAAACGTTAATATCCCAACCCTGCAGTCACCACTTCTAGTGAAAATCAGGACCACTTTGGCAAAACCTTCCCCTGCCTTCTCCAGTTACTCTACATTATTGCACTCATTTTTGATATATCCACAGCAGAAATCACTTACCTCGTGATACTACCATTTTCATAAATGTAGGAAGAAATTTAGAACAAGCACTTAGCAATCCAAATATCAATAATAACAGTACACAAGGGCAGGAAAAAGGTAACGTTATTAAAATGGATCGTCCGCAGGCCTAGTCGAGCTTTTGTAGGTAATAAAAGGGACAATCAGACACGTGTATGCATACATTGCAACTCAATCCCTTTTTCTTCATGTTATTCATTATATTGTTAATAACAGCCATATTGGTCAACACAGCAGTAAGCAGTGCTGGTCAAAACCAGAAGCACTTTGTGGCAAGCTTTTCCTGTCTTTATATATCCATTCACTTTAGTGTAACGATATTCGCTGTGTAACATCTACAGAATTTATTGGATGATATGACATGTCTGCAACTATTATTTTCATCCACTGCATCAGTACCGTTCCATATTATCAATAAGGTACAAACGTTTTCCTTAATTTTATTCATAAATGTATCTGAGTACATTTCCACATTTAATCAGATATTTATTTATAATTATAACAAGTTATTAGCTTTTGAAGCTTTAAGTGTTCGAATTAACGGTTTTGATTCTTATGTGCAGGTGGCAGAAACAATGCAAGCAGTTGAAAAACCAGCAGTAGTAGCAAGGAAAACAAAGACACAGTCAACCCGTGCTATTGGTAATTCCACAAATATAGTAAGAACTCGAAGACAAGTACCCTCCAATTCAACTGTTGTGAAAGACGCCATACAGAATAAAACAAAACGAGACGTTATGAACATTGATCAACTCTTTGCTCAGGTGAGGGTTCATTGGTAATGAGAGGAACCGTCAAAAACAACTGTGCTTAGTTTCCAACACAATCTCTTTTGATTATGTTATTCATTACATTTATAAAACCCTTATGGCTGATGTCTACAGCCACCACTTTTAGTCAAAAATCACATGCACTTTTGGAAAACCTTTTCCTACCCCCTGTAGTCAATCTACATTAATACATTGATCTTTACTATATTCCACGTCAGAAATCACTCAACTCGTGCCATTGCCAATCTCACAATGAAGGAAAAATTAAAGACAAGCACTTTGCATTTGTTTTGTTTGAACAATAGCACACACAGGCAGAAATAAAGATTAACGTTATGATCATGGATCCTCTGCAGGCTAACTTACACCTTGCAGCCAATAAAAGGACAATCAGACACGTCTATGCATACATTACAACTCAATCTCTCTTTCCTTATGTTCTTCATTATATTACAAAATCTGACATATTGGTCAACACAGCAGTAGTCAATGCTGGTCAAAACCAGAGGCAATTTGTGACAAGCCTCCCCTGACCTTATTAATCCATTCACTTCATTCCAACTATATTCGCTGCTTAAGAACTTCAGAAATTATGTGAAGATATGACATGTTTGCAACTATTAATATTCATCAAAGGCATTGGTACCCTTTCACAGTATCAAAAAGGGTCAAACCTTTTCCCTGCTTTTATTCATCAAAGTAACTGAGTATATGTCCACATTTAACAGGTGTAGTATTTGATCTTTATTACAAGTTATTAGCTTTCCATGCTTTAAGTGTTTGAATTAACAATTGCTTCCTGTGTACAGCTGGAAGAAGCAATGCGAGCAGTTGTAAAACCAGCAGTAGTAGCAAGGAAAACAAAGACACAGTCAACCCGTGCTATTGGTAATTTCACAAATACAGCAAGAACTCGAAGACATGTGTTTTCTAATTCAACTGTTGTGAAAGATGCCATACAGAATAAGACGAAACGAGACGTTATGAATATTGATCAACTCTTTGCTAAGGTGAGTATTCATTGGTAATGAAAGGGACCATCAGACACAAGTTCGCTTAGTTTCCATCTTAACCTCTTTTCGACCATGTTAATTGTTACATTAATAAAACCTTAATGTCTCAACCCTGCAGTCACCACTTCTAGTGAAAATCAGGACCACTTTTGCAAAACCTTCCCCTGCCTTCTCTAGTTATCTACATTATTACACTCATTTTTGATATATCCACAGCAGAAATCACTTACCTCGTGATACTACCATTTTCACAAATGTAGGAAGAAATTTAGAACAAGCACTTAGCAATCCAAATATCAATAATAACAGTATACAAAGGCAGGAAAAAGGTAACGTTATTAAAATGGATCGTCTGCAGGCCTAGTCGAGCTTTTGTAGGTAATTGAAGGGACAATCAGACACATGTATGCATACATTGCAACTCAATCCCTCTTTCTTCATGTTATTCATTATATTG
Organism: Hermodice carunculata; assembly: GCA_964020975.1. NCBI lineage: Eukaryota > Metazoa > Annelida > Polychaeta > Eunicida > Amphinomidae > Hermodice > Hermodice carunculata. The sequence continues at coordinate 4,726 of CAXHWN010001461.1, forward strand.
TTTATAACAGCCATATTAGTCAACACAGCAGTAAGCAGTGCTGGTCAAAACCAGAAGCACTTTGTGGCAAGCTTTTCCTGTCTTTATATATCCATTCACTTTAGTGTAACGATAGTCGCTGTGTAACATCTACAGAATTTATTGGATGATATGACATGTCTGCAACTATTATTTTCATCCACTGCATCAGTACCGTTCCATATTATCAATAAGGTACAAAATTTTTCATTAATTTTATTCATAAATGTAACTGAGTACATGTCCACATTTAATCAGATATTTATTTGTAATTATTACAAGTTACTAGCTTTCGAAGCTTTCAGTGTTCGAATTAACGGTTTTGATTCTTATGTGCAGGTGGCAGAAACAATGCAAGCAGTTGAAAAACCAGCAGTAGTAGCAAGGAAAACAAAGACACAGTCAACCCGTGCTATTGGCAATTTCTCAAATATAGCAAGAACTCGAAGACAAGTACTTTCCAATTCAACTGTTGTGAAAGACGCCATGCAGAATAAGACAAAACGACATGTTTTGAACATTGATCAACTCTTTGCTCAGGTGAGTGTTCATTGGTAATGAAAGGGACCATCAGACACAAGTGCCCTTAGTTTCCAACACAATCTTTTTTTGATCATGTTATTCATTACATTAATAAGACCTTTATGGCTCATGTCTACAGCCACCACTTCTAGTTACAAATCAGATACACCTTTGAAAAACCTTTCCCTGCCCTCCGTAGTCAATCTACATTAATACATTGATCTTTACTATATTCCACATCAGAAATCACTTAACTCGTGCTATTGCCAATTTCACAAATGTAGGAAAATTAAGGACAAGCACTTTGCAAATCCTTTGTTTGAACAATAGCACAAATGGGCAGAAAAAACGGTAACGTTATGAATATGGATCATCTCAAGGCTAAGTTACACCTTACAGGTAATAAAAGGGACAATCAGACACGTTTGTGCATACTGGGTATATGTCCACATTTAAATGGTATTCCTATTTATAATTATTACAAGTTATTAGCTTTCGAATCTTTAAATTTTCGAATTTAACACCATCCCTTCTTAAGTGCAGCTGGAAAAAGCAACGAGAGCAGTTGGAAAGCCAGTAGTAGTAGCCAGGAAAACAAAGACACAGTCAACCCGTCTTATTGCCAATTTCACAAATATAGCAAGAACTCGAAGACACGTACTTTCTAATTCAACTGTTGTGAAAGACGCCATACAGAATAAGACGAAACGAGACGTTATGAATATTGATCAACTCTTTGCTAAGGTGAGTATTCATTGGTAATGAAAGGGACCATCAGACACAAGAGAGCTTAGGTTCCAACCCAATCATTTTGTTGACCATGTTATTCATTACATTTATAAAATCCCTATGGCTCAACATTGCAGTCACCAATTCTATTCAAAATTCACATGCACCTTTGCAAAACCTGCCTTATCTAGTCAATCCAGATTGATACATCGATCTCTACAAAAATCCACATCAGAAATCACTTAACTCGTGCTATTACCAACCTCACAAATGTAGGAAGAAATTAAGGACAAACAGTTTGCAATTCGACTGTTGTGAACGACAGTACACACAGGCAAAAAAGTTAATGTTATGAACATGGATCGTCTGCAGGCTAAGTTGAATATTTTTAGGTAATAAAAGGGACAATCAGAAACAGATATTCATACATTCCAACTAAGATTTCACGTTTTAAATGTTATTGATTTGATAATAGATAAAAAACATGGGTAAACCCTGTTGAAACTGTTCGCCAAAACCAGAAGCACTTTGCAAATGTTGTGTCCTGCCTTTATTTATCCATCCACATTGATGCAATGAGCTTCGCCGGTTTCAGCAACAGAATTAAATTGATAATATAGCAAGTATGCAACTGTTACTGTTTATCGAATGTATCAGTATCATTACACATTATCGGAAATGTACAAAGTTTTTCCCTATTTCTCTTCATCAATATAACTGAATGTATGTCCAGATTTAAGCAGATAGTGTATTTTACATTTCAGCACAATATTTTAGTTTTCAAAGCTTCGATTTTTTATTTTACACTATTGCTCCTATGTCCAGCTGAAAGAAGCAATGAGACCAGTTGAAAAACCAGTAGAAGTAACCAGGAGAACACAGATACAGCCAGCCCATGCTATTGGGAATTTCACAAATGTAAGAACTCGAAGACAGGCACTTTCCAACTCAACTCTTGCAAAATATGCAACACAGAATAAGACAAAACGAAACGATTTGAATATTGATCATCTTTGGGCTAAGGTGAGTATTGATGCATAGTGAAAGGGGACACCAGACTCTTCGTTTTCAAGACAATCTCTCACTGTGCATGATATTAATTGCATTATTAATATAGTCCTGATGGGACAACTCTGTAGTCACCACTCCTAGTCTGAAATAGAAGCACGTTTACAAAACTTGTCCTGCCCATTCTAGTCAAGCTACATTAATTTGCTGATATTTACACTATTTCGCCCCAGAATGCACTTAACTCGTGCTATTGCCAATTTCACAAATTTAGGAAGAAAATTAAGGACAAGCACTTTCCAATTCAACGGCTGTGAATAAAAGTACACATAGACAGAGAAAAGGTAACGTTATGAAAATGGATTTTCGGTAAGCTAAGTTGAACCTTTATAGGTAATAGAACGGGAAATCAGACACATGTACACATACATTGCAACTTAATATCTTTTTCTTCATGTTATTCATTATATTATTAATATAAGTCACATAGGTCAAATCTGCAGTGACCACTGCTAGTCTAAACCAGACGCACTTTACGATAACCGTTTTTGGCCTTTTAACCAATGCACCGACATTAATGCAATGATCTTCACTAATTTAGAGAAACATAATTTATGTCACGATATAGCATGTTTACAACTGTTAGTGTGCATTGAATGCATTAGTACTGTTCCACATTATTAGAAAGATACGAAGCTTTTACGTTATTTGATTTATCAATATAACTGAATATATGTCCAGATTTTAATCAGATGTTGTATTTGACATTTATTACAAGTTATTATTAGTACTGTTCCACATTATTAGAGAGATACGAAGCTTTTACGTTATTTGATTTATCAATATAACAGAATATATGTCCAGATTTTAATCAGATGTTGTATTTGACATTTATTACAAGTTATTAGACTTCAAAGCTATAAGTGTTCGTATTAACACTATTGCTTCTTATGTGCAGCTGCAAAAAGCAATGCGAGCAGTTGAAAAACCAGTAGTGGTAGCCAGAAGTACAAAGACACAGTCAGCCCGTGCTGTTGGCAACTTCACAAATGTAGCAAGAACACAAAGACAAGCACTTTCAAATTCAACAGTTGTGAAAGACGCCACAGAGAATAAGACAAAACGCGACGTTCAGAACATTAATCGTGACTTGGCTAAGGTGAGCATTAATACCTAGTGAAAGGGGCCATCAGATACAAGTGCCATTAATTTCCAACTGAATCACTCTTTGCCCATGTTATGTGCTATATTATTAAATAAACCTTTTTGGGTCAACTCTGCAGTCACAACTTTTGGTCGTAATCAAAAACAGCTTTGCAAAACCTTTCTCTTTCAGTTTACTCAATCTACATTAAAACACTGATCTTTACTATATTTCGCTGCAAAAGTCTCATAACTCTTGCTATTGCAAATTTCACAAATATAGAAAGAAATTTAGGGCAAGTACTTTCGATTTCAACTAGTGTGAATGACAATACACACAGAGAGAAAAAGGGTGATGTTATGAACATAGATCGTCTCTAGGCTAAATGATATATGCTCATAAACTTGAAAAGTAATCAAATATATCACGAAATGACTTTGTTAAAGCTTCAAGATCTGTGGAACTGATATCTACCCATAACCTGACAGGATGTTCATTTATGTGCATATCTTTCTTTGATTTGAATTTGGTTCTAATATACAAACTACTGTGTAAATTGTAGGGTTTTGTCTTGGTACACGCATGTGCAGATGAACGAAACAAACAAAAACAGAAAGAAAACCTGTAGTTTTGGTCAAGAGATATAGCATTGCCAATTCCACAAATGTATGGAGAACAGGTGGACAACTACTTTCTATTTCAACGATTTGAATTCTAAAACAAAGGAATTCAATATATTAAGCAGTATCTAGTTGCACTGCAATGGCAGTATAAATGACCAAATTAAATGAAGTTGATCCGCGTGGAAGGCAACAGGTTTGTTTTGAAGATTTGTTAAAAATAAAGAAAATATTGATTAACTGCTCAAACATAAGGATTAAGAACATTCCTCATGTGACGAAGTTCAACCTGTGTCCTGTGTCATCCAGATTAAGTAGTTTTGACAATTTTAATTTCTGTTTTAATTTTATATATGTTTTTTTGTATTTTTTATTCTGCTATTGTTTATTTCTCTATGTGTTTCATCTTTGCAGAAGTGACCCAAAACTAACCCATCAGACTGACTGGACATGTCAAGAACTTATTAGCACAGAATATTTTCTTCCATAAACATTCATAACGGTGGTACGAGGGCAATCAAAATGCATATTTGCCTTGCTCGTGATTGACAGCTTCTATTTACTGGGACATACGTCAGCCGTACATTTAACGTAAACTGTGAATGAACATGCTTGTAGAACGTGGCTGGTGTTTGAACAAAGTATATATAATGCACAATAGCAGTTCTTCAAAATGCGAACTCCAGCGGAAATGCTACTTCCAAAAGGAACTAACTTGTAATGACATGTTTATCTGTCATATCACTGTAACGCACAGGCAGCTCACAGTGGTGGATTTGATTCCTGGCCATGAAATCAGAGTTATTAACTATTTTTAAAGTATGGTGGATGCAGTTCAGCCGGGCTCAACTAGTGTAGTCCTAATGTTCGCCAATGGGAAAAATGTGTTACAACAATGCACAAGTGACAATATAAGGGCCTGGTTTAATAAAATATAACATGCAAGATATTGTTGCGAACTATCTGTCCAATTTGCCATCAGACACAAACACACTCACACTATAGTGCCAAACAGTCTGGTAACTCTCTACAGTTAGAAGTAAGAAAACCGTAAAAATATTCACTTCCGGGAACAAAGTACAATAAATTTGCATATGTACGATGCCACAATCTACATTAGATGTAACTTATCTTGTCACGGAAGAGGTGATCAATGACTAATAATTAATGTATAGTTATCAAGGTTTGAAATCGCTTTATAGAAAATACCAACATGCACCCCCAACACAATGAGTACCCGACAATTTTGCATTCAGGGGGTATATGTGTGGAATATACATCTTGCTCTTAAATTGTAAGATCGTAGTTTATGCATTTATCTGTGCTGCATTAATTATGGACTTGGAGAGCTGGATAGTAGATAGTCATAATTAAGTCACACGATTGCAGAATAGATCTTACATGAAAAGTAGAGACCATATAAACCATTTTTTCTACATAATCTTATAAGAATAGGGTGAATGTTCTGCATGTAGCTTTTAGCACTCGGCAGCTTGAGCGTTTCTTTTCAAAATAAATGGGGACTAGACACAACCATACTGTCCAAACACACCCCTTCGTCCATTTCAAATGCTACAGATGCCCAACATATGATCCAACTCTGTATGACATACCATCGGTGAACATTAAGAAAATTATAATAAAGACAAGACAATCGTTTTTAGGTTGCGTTGCATTTGAATCGTTTACATAAAGATTTATTCATAGCCAGGCGAAACAAAGATAGAACTGTTTATCTAAAAGCCATTAACAAGTTATGGAAGGTCAGTTGCATAATGTCCATATCAAATTTCTTATTATGCCACCCTTTGAAGGTGGGGCATGTAGCTTTGCTCATTTTGGTCGGGTCAGTTAGTTGGTAGACAGACTTCAATTTCTGCATCATAACTCAAGATGTTTCTGTGATAAATTTCTGATAGTGCCCAGGTATATATTCGAGTATAAGGGCTAGCTAAAGTATGAAATGGTAGACCTTGATCCTATGTTCATGGTCACGGAGGTACTGTAATAGTTTAAATTCCCGCCTGATAACTCAAAAAGCTTTTATGATAGTATCTGTATATTGCACAGGATTCGAATACTTTTCCAGGATTAAGCTATATTTGAAAATGGGTGACCTTGATCTAAATTCAAAGGTAACAAGGTTACTTTTGTGAGGTTGGTTTCTGCACTGAAACTCAGAATTTAAGCTATGACTTCAATATTGCACATGGTAATAGTCCTTAATTAGGGTTTGGTCAGCTTAGAAGATGGATGACATTGACCAAATTTCTAAGGTCACCAGGTTGGTTAGTCAGTCGGTAGAGAGACTGTGGTTTCCGCGCCATAACTCCAGACGTTTTTAGGTAAGATCTTTGATAGTGCCTAGGTATATATTCCTATATAAGGGCTAGGTCAAGTGTGAAGGTGATTAACCTTGACCCAATTTCCAATGTCACGGTGGTACTATAATAAGTTTTGATTTTGGCATTATAAATAACAGAGTTTTTATGATACCGAATATTGCACAGAATTATATCTCTTATCCAGGGCTAGGTCACTTTTGAAGGTAGATGACCTCAGTCTAAATGCAAAGGTCAGAAGGGCGCTTTTGTGAACTTAATTTTTGCATTGTAACGTAAAATATAAGTTGTAGCTTTATTATTTTACATGGTAGTGGTCCTTAATTAGGACTTGGTCAACCTAAAAGATACATGACCTTGACCAAATTCCCAAGGTCACTACCTACAGTCCTGTCAGTGTACTTAGGTTCAGCATGGTAACTAAAGATATTTTTCCTAGGGATTGGGAATACATATATACAGGAATATAGCCTTCTATAAGAGCTACATCGAGTTATGAAATGGGTGACCTTGCGTCAATCTCCAATGTCACACAGCCTCATTTCGGATTTTGATTCCACTTGTACATGTTTACTGTCTTCCATTAGGGTTGAATAAACTGCAAAGAAAGGTGACCTTCCCTAATTTCGAAAGTCACAAGACCACTTTAGTGAATTTGCTTTTCACATCGACATATCAATGCCAAGAGTGCCACATTTAGTGCTATCAAGAGGGTAATGGGGGGCGACCATAATGGCGGTTGGGGGGGGGGCATCTCTGTTTTACAACCATGTCTTGTTTGATTTAGGTTTTCTCTCAACTTGTCCCCGCAAACTAAAGTCAATCTGAGGGCAGACAGATAGTGGAAATGATTTTAGCAGATGATGGCGCATACTTGTGAAGAATAATTGCAGATAGAACCTTTAACTTGCACAGTACAATATCTAAAACCAGATCAAGAAAACGTTGTTTGCCAATGTACTTTAAGGGTTTTTTTTTACATATTTTGTTAGTGTCATGATAATGACAAGATATCTTGAAAAAGCTTTAAGGAATACGACAAGCATCTGTTCTTTATTATTCAGGTCTTTACAGTTGCTATATTATTACAATAAAAACAAGATACTAAAGGCTATGAGGGATTTAACAAATAAGTGTTATCCTTGCTGGAGTCTTTATAGTTGCTAAATGGTTTCATAAAATGATTTCAAAAGCAGACACAAAGTACAGACTGATTCAGTCGTATTTGAACGGTTATTAGTAACGAGAACTGCGGTCCTGACTCCTTGCATCAGGTAATCTCACAGGTGTTCTCAATATTATAATCCAACACATTCCGTCTATGCCTATGTTTGCAATGTTAACAAAATGTTCATGTCAATATTATATTGACAATATACATGTTAAAAATTACGAAACATTAAAATAAAACTCTGAAATGACACATACTAAACATGTATGTTAAAGTAAAATATGGTATAGTCGTGCTCCCAGGTGTATCATTACCTAGGGCGGGAGTCCTTCTGCTACGTAGCTGAACAAGAAAGGACGTTTAAACGATGTACCTGTGTTAAGGTATTCTTTACATATGACATCCATAAATAATAATATGCTGTACGCATTAAGCACTGACCAGATCTTGATCGACAAGACTTTTTTCTTTGTGGTAGCATTATATATTTACAGAAGAATCTCCAATTAAGACTACCTCCATAGAGACCATTTCTACATTAAGACCACTGATTTATGGACCCAATTTGCTTTATCCATACCTAAGTTACACTCCCATTAAGATCAGTCCCCTATTAAGACCACATTTTGTTCAGTCCCTTGGGTAGTCTTTATAGGGAGATTCCACTGTATATATCCACATGTACACATTTAGCAAATTTTGAATCCTCGCATCACTGACTTGATAGTAGTGGTAATGCTATGCTATCAGTTGTACTTCAAGGTCTCGACTGGCTTTGAATCTGAGGGGTACGGTATGACGTTTGCTGTTGGCATCTTCCCCAAGTCAAATATATGCCAATGAAACATATCTGTAAAACAGTCCAGGAAAATGGGTTTGCCTTTACAGATTTCACTTTATCTCTGAACCAAAGATTGAAATTTTAATGAACTGCTAGAATCAAAACATGTGACACTGACAAAGATTAATGTCTATGCTAACCTATGTTTGAATTTACCTTTTCCTAAGTATGATAGGCTGTAAAGCTGAACTATCTCATAATAGAATTTATTAGTGACATGAAATTTGAAAATTCAAAACAGAACCATATAACAGCTGCTCCTAAGATTTATGAATTCTAATGCTGAAAGTTATAAATACAAAAAGAATTTATGCATGAGGCCCAAGGTGAATCATTTTAACTATATGGCAGCAAAATATCTTCATCGGACCATTTTTTTTTTCAAAGAAATGCTAAATAGGGACATTATAATGTTTTGGCATGAACCGAAGTTGATTTTACTTGTAATGTGCATTTATGAGAGCAATACATAGCCTTACTTTTTAATGTTTTGGACTGCTTAAAATAAAAATTTTACTAACATCTATCTACTAATCGTAAGAAAACCAGATTTTTATATAGTCAGAACCACCTTACAAATAGCGGAAGGTATAAAAAAATCTGTACATAATTTTATTTTTCTTCAACAAGGCTTATCTTTGCGCCGCTTCTATTATTGTCACACTTCAAATATGCCCAAAATATCACTATAAAAAACTACAAGAGACTGGGAGTGTGCCTTTTACTATATAGCTTCTTGGTACCTTTAGTGACTTTATATGGTCTTTTTTATATCGGTGAGTAGAAATGAAACCTTCCACATTTATGACACAATTACAAGATAAGCTTATTATTATAATTATTATTATTATTATTATTATTATTATTATTATTATTATTATTATTATTATTATTATTATTATTATTATTATTATTATTATTATTATTATTGAATTACCCCCTCCCACACACAAACTTTTGCACGCAGCATCACAGAGTAGGGTTGGTGGTGCATCCACAGATGCATTAGATTGATTGATGTCATAGGAGAATCAAAAGTAGCAAAACTAACAGAAGTAATTATGATGTTCAGAGAAAAGCCGATACAGTCACTACACCCTGTTAGTGCCTTTTACTCTACAACAAAGGGTGATAGGAGTTTTAACATTACTCTCCCAGATCTCAAATAGAGGTCACGTGGCAATGTACAGACAAACCGTACAGGAGAGTGACAGAAATGTGTATTCACGACATAAATCTCTTACTGAGAAAACAGGGTTATGTAAAATATTAAGAGCAATAATAGTGGCAAGTAAGTAAAAAGTAACAAATACTTTCATAACTATTACCTGATTGAGTGCAAATTTCAATATATATATATTTGTCAACGTCCAAACATTCATATGGTGCCATGAACTTTCCACAGGCATATTCAAATAATTCATGGTAAAAGACATTCTTCCCAGGAAGAGGATCCTTAAGTGAACCAAACAACTGTAATAATGCATAATGGCTAAACTAACTTTAATGTATAAAATGGCTAACAAGCTTCTACCAGAGCCGTTATGCTCCATAATTACCACTATCGAATCACCATCCTTGAATACTCGTCGCCCTTTCAATCTTACCCACGTCCAGGCTTGCACAGAACTGATTTGTTGGATAAATCCTCCTACTTTTCCAATGTCAGACTCGGGAATTAGCTAACTCTCAAAACCAGAAAACTCAGCCTCGTTTCAAAGTTTTAAATCGAAATTATACAATCCGATATCCCGATCAACCAAAATTCCCCCATCGTTTATTTTAGGATGATAATGGATTTATAGCTATCCAGCACACCCGTCTCGCTTGGGAGCCAGTCTTTTAAATTCGCATTTACTGAAAATCAGGGTCAAAAAAGTGCCTGCCTGCTCCTGTGGCGCACTTAACGAAAATGCATTACATTATTTTTTCTCTGGTCCCAAATATAACCAACCTGGCCTTCTACTAAATACTATAGTTGCCCACCTTGCCCCCTTTGCTTTCCAAGCCTTGTTATATGGTCACCCGACTGTTCTTTCCTGGCAAACAATGACATTTTTTCAGCTGTCCATTAAGTTATATCTGTTACAAATTGCTTTAATTCTGTGGGCATTGGTTACATATGCAGAGTTCCATACATGTATCCAACCAGGTCCATAATAATTTTCATTTATTATACTCTAAATTTTGATTACACACGTCTTTGTATTTGCCATCCTTGCTGCTTGTATATCCATCCCTAAAAACACAGTAACAGTTAGATGACACTAACCAAATCTATGCCCCAATCTCTGTCTTGTCTATGCACTTGTCTTCTTTGTGCGTTAATGTCTTGTCTGTCCAGTGCACGCCTTTATTTTCTTAACAAGAGGGATTCAAACAGGGCAATACCCTTTTTCCAAATTGGGAACTCACACCGATCGTACATATATACTTTGTGACTAGTTCCATAAAATATGCTTAAATCAACTGAGGTGGGTTTTTTTAGAAATTTAAATACGATTTTGGAGTGTATTGTGTGTTCTTTCATTTGACACTATAAACTAAATCTAGTTTTATTGTTTAAAATGTTACTCTAACTTTTACGCAAAATCTAAGAATATTACTCTTAATTTAATTACATCAATAGCGATAATGAAAATTACTATTGAGGACCAGAAGCAAACTTGGTGTTGTTTTCTTTCAGAAAATATATACTTGTTCAGGGTACTCATTTAATATACTTAAATTATGTTTAAGCAACTTTGTTTCGTTTAATGCAATAGCATCATGATCTGCTTACACAATCTTCAGTTCGCCCTTAAAACTTCTTTGAGGGTCAAGCAACAATACAAAACGGATTATATTTCAACAAAGGTGGTAGACATTTTCACAGCACAGTTTAGTACGAATAATGTTCACTCTGAGTAGCTACGTGCACAGCCAATTGTTTTCCAAATATCCTTTTACCGTAGTGCCAGCTGGCTATAAGCTTGGATCGAATTATCTGTGTACTGTGTACTGGTTCACTCGAATACGAAAAGATTTTCACCCCTCATGTCTTCCACAGTGCATTCATGATTAACTAAAACTCAGCATACATGTTTGCCATAAGCTGCCTGCATATTTAATTTTTTACTGAAATATTAATGTGCATTTTAAATAACTAAACTTGGACATTTGGACATGGCCTTACCAGGTTTGTTGCTCAATTGGACACTGGCCACCGTTGCTATGCTTCCCCACCGGCCTCATCATTTGTCTTTGGGCTGGCCAAACTCAATTTTGAGTAACACTGTCACAAGGCACATCAGCAATGGCCTTGTACCTGGCTGACTCTTGTTAGGCCTAACCCTCTGTCTCATGCTTAGTATCAACATCTGCCCTTAGTTCATTCTGTGGAGCTGTGGCCATTGTATTACTATTGTCTCTGTAGTTCCATTTAGCCAGGTCATTGGTACTGAAAACTGAAGGTTGATGTTTCGGAAATTCTTGAATCTCTGCCTTTTGCTGTATTCAACTTTGCTGCCGTTGTTGGATTGGAATTGATGACTGTAGGTAATTTTTTCTAAACTATTTGATTAAAACTTCATTGGCTATGTTGCGCTGTGGACTGTGTTCTGTGACTCATAGTTATAATGGAGGTAGAGCGTCGTTATAATGTGCCAGGATCATAAACGTTACAAATAATTTGCAGGCTTACTTTGTTCTTTTGCTGGCATCTCAACAAACTAACAGGTCAGGAACACCGAGACACTGGCAGCCCTACCATGTCACGTGTTATCTTTGCACAAGGAATAAATTTCTTGCTCAAGTGGTTAGGCCTATTTATTTGGGAAAAAAATTGTAGTTAATGACGAATACCTTATAGGGTGAGAAGACCACTTTGAAACCACCAGGTGCCTTCTATGAATGACTGCCTGTCCTAAGGCAAGAGTGAAAATTGCTTCCTCACTTTGCTAAATTAAGCTGACAGCTGATGTTTTGGAAATTCTTGAATCTCTGCTTTTTGCTGCATTTAACTTTGCTGTAATTTTGGGGTCGGATAATGAGTGTCTGTAATGTTTTTCTTACCTATTTGAGTCAAATGTCGCCAAATAGATATAATATGCTGTAGTTCATTCTTAAGTTTGGCCACTCATATTCTTCAGATGATTATTTTCTCACTCTAGATCCACCACAGCATGCTGTGCTCAGTTCCTTAGATGCAGCGATGGTAGTTACAAGCTCTCTCTCTCTCTCTCTCTCTCTCTCTCTCTCTCTCTCTCTCTCTTATTCCTTTTGTGTAGAGCTTTCAGATCGAGAATAAACTATTAACTTTTCTGCGTCACAGGCATTTTTCATATTTTCAAAGGAATTCAAAGCCACCTCTAACAAATGCCTAATGCCACAACGTAATTTAGCATTAAAATTATTTTAAACGACCACTGCCAATATAACCTATCACAATTGTGACAGAAATAATAGTAGAACATGACAACCAAAATTATTGAACATAGATTCAATGCTATATCGTCAAAAAACATGATTTTTTATAAATATGACATTGAACACTTAATCAGAATATTCAGTTTTTGTGTCTGTGGCATGTACTTGTTTATCATTTGAAGTCAAAATTAGGTACATATATTACATCTCAGCAAATCGTGCTTAACTCATTGTTACTGCCATATAGCTGTCACATTAGAAATTACATGGTTCCTAAATTCGTTTTTAGCCAAAAAAATTGCTTCTAGCGAAATACTAGTACTTAGCGCTGATTTCGACTTTTGCCCTTTAGAGGCATTTGTTTTCGAAAACTGATAAATAATCTTGTTAATAGAGCCATAAGGCGATATATTTTACACACAATTATTATCATGTATATTTTCCTTCCTCCAGTTGTAAAGATCAAAGTATCTTGACGACGGCAATTCTGTCCCACAATGATCATTCTCAAATAGAATTTACATATTATCTTGCGACCTTGTGACTTTATGGATTACATCAAAAGTTATTGAAATATCTGAACCTAGTCCTTGTACAGGACCCTCATTACATACAAAATTACAGTCTTAGATAAAAAGGGTTGTTCACTTCAAACAAAATGCAATGCTCTAAAATTGTCCAGTAACCTTGGCATTTAGATTAAGGTCACACAATGCAACCAATTAAGAACAGAAGACTGTCAAGCTTGTCCTAATTCTACAGACCAAATGCCAAATGGAGGAGAAGCCCTTTTAAAATATAGAATATTGCAGTGATGTACACTGCAGCGACACACAAAAGTTAAGGCCCTTTCTACTGGAAGGTGCTCACGCCAACAGCGTAGTGAAAACTACGTTCATATGTCTGGATTTACATCAGTTTCGTTGTACAGTGCTAATAGTACATGTACTATAACAGATAATTATTTTTTATACATTTGGAGAAAAACAAAAAACGACAGCAGCGTCACCTAGTAAACAATTATGGTAAAAACCGACTCAATGTATATCCTAAAATGTGGGGGGGAGGGGAATCCCGTGACAGTTGAAACATTGATATAAAATATGTATAAAAGTCACCGCGACTTCTCGAGACAGCAGGGTCAATGGATACCCAGAAATGTCCCCACGCAATCGCCAGGCAGTTGACCCAACGGTGTAGCCAAAAATCAAACCAGATTTTCTAAAAGCAAAAAAAAAAAAACATTTATACAATAATAATAATATCTTACACAACCACTCAGAGAGAATATTCGGCATAAGTCAGAAGTGAAATTTGTTTCCTCACATTGGTAATTTAAACTGACAGCTGATGGAAATTTGGAAATTCTTTAATCTCTGTTTTTTCTGCATTTAACTTTGCTGTCATTTACAAACATCTATATGGTAACAATGATATATAACACAGCCACTCAGAGAGAATATTAGATAGACCCGCAAGCAAGGTACAACATTAAATTCAACGAGGATCTGGCCAACCCGCTGTGGCAAATAGTCGATACGTCAAATCATTAATGATGATGGGTGGATGAATTAACCTGCAACAACCTGCACACACTGACAACTTAACTAACTGAATTAGAAATACCGATATCTGAGTTTGGTCGTTTTATACAGATAGATGTGCTGCTAATTATCTGTGTGTCAATACTTCTACTTCAGATATCAGTGTTTCCATTTCCGGTATCGGAATTAGAAAAACAGTTGGCTCTTATTTCAAATTCAGATATCTGAATTAGAAATGCAGATATCTGTATTACTTATACAGAAATCTGTATTAGAGATGCAGATATCTATATTAAAGCCACTTAGTGGGGATCCTCGTTACGTTAAAAAGTACATGGCAACGATTTGGGGGAAAACGCATACACATACATTCACATTTAATTTAGTATTCCTGACGTATAGTCGATTGTCACAACGCAATTTAAACAAGAAGGCTATATGAACAACCCGTCCTCAGCTCTTTCTTACACTCAAAATAATTCCCATCATTGTGCAGGGTTACCTAAAAGAGTTTGCAATTTCAGTTCTATTAGACATGCGGTTTAAGGGGGAAAAAGTTTTAGTGCTCACCAAAAACTTTTTTTAACTATAAAAAAAAGAGATCCAAAGTCACCGGAGCCTGAACATTGGAACAGTTTTGATAGAGACTCCTCCCTCCTCACCTATGGTTTAGTGGATGCTTATACACTTGTAGTTGTATCCCTGAAGCAACCATGCTAACTGTTTATTCAAATAGAATTAAACGGAAGAATCTTTGAAGGGAATGTTTTACCTTAGGACACTGCCCGTAATGAATACAAAATAAACTGTAGTGAACACGAGACCACACAGGTAAAGTATATGAACTTTCAAGTGGGTGTCCGTAAATGAGGCTCAATAGATAGGTGGTGTGAATCACGTGACAAGCAACCGTCTCCGTTCACTTTTAGCTCAAGTAAAATTTAATTTTTTACTCTGATATAAGCTGTGAGACCAAGAAGTCTCCAAAAGGCAAAATGTCGGCAGAAGATTATGGCAAAATCTTCGACAATGCAGATGCAGACGGCACTGGTGAATTAACCGTACAGGAATTAGGGGAATTCCTTCGCAAGAACGGATATAACAAATCCGACGACGAAATTCGAGTAAGTTCCTCAACAGTACCAGTCTTGACGTATACAACGCATAATTACAACTAACTGTACTATGCTGCTATATCACGGTTGAATTAATCCACCACACACGTCAGGACCTCTGTTGTCTTAGTGGGAACAGGGAACCCTAAACCAATCCTGCCTTGCAAAAATAAGACAATCACGTAAACTTGATAAACACCTTGTTTGTTTCGATACCATTAGTCAGAGAAAATGGTTGCTCTTGGTTAGGTTTTTTGTTTCTATAAGAAAACGAAGTGTAAATTTAAGCAAATAGAGCGATGCTCCCAGAATGTATATGGTTCTTTATTATTGTGGTTTTGGGGGCTGCTACAAGTATACAACAAACAACTGGTGTCTTACCTACGTATTTGCGTACGTAGCTAACGCTATATGATTAATTACATAAATGCTGAGTTCCAGGCTACTACTGGAAACCTAAGACATCTCGGCACTTTATTCGCTTTTGTGTGCATAGGAAACTGTACATGTACTCTTGATATAATGTGGTTCAAAGGTTTACACTAATGTAAACTGTTTGGGAATAACGGGTAATTGTATGTGATTGGATTTTAGTTTGGAAATAGGTTATCATTCCCGTACTGTTTGCTCTATAATACACAGTTGATAAAATAGCTGGAACGATGGGAAATATAAACAAAATCCAAGACGACAATATACTGCCCTCAGAGGTGTATCATATCAAATCGATATATATTTTTTTCATTTTAAACCTATGGACCTACAGAAGGAGGGCACCTCGTTAACTCTCAGTGTCACATTTCAAATTGAATCAACAGCTATCATCTTCGCGCTTTGGGCACATGGGTCAAAAGTGGCCCGGGGAAAACTGTTGAACTGGCCTTTTATAATCTGTGGAACTTCAGGCATGTTGGTTCTTGAATGAAAGGTCTTCTTACAAGGACCCTGAACCAAGCACCCGTATCATAATATAGAGCAGTTCGTTTCAATTAGTTCGATTTTAGTCGCAGTTGGCACTGAAAGAGTTTTTAAAAGGCTTTGATATTCCCCTCCTGCCTAAAAAGGTATGAGATCAATGTTCAAAATAGGCCAATAATCCAGTACTTGTGGCTATTAAAGGTCAAGTCATGCCGCGGCAGGCAGAAATATAGCCAAGAAAACAGGTGCTCACGAGGAGCCCACGTGTAGGCTCCTTGTTCGGCATAGATTCATCTTTATCTAGCAATTTATCAGGCCCTCGCATATTTCAGAGACAAGCAATTGACAGGGACGCGAACAATGCAACTGTTGCTTTAGTCCTCAAAGTTGGTCCCACAGGTTTTGTCACAGGCGGCGCAAGCTTAAACACAAAGGCCCAGTGAAACCTGAATCGAAATCAATGGGAGCAATTCTGGAAGTGCTCATATATTCTTCGCAACTTATGGGGTCCAGTCATCGCGCAATACGCATTGTCAGCAGACGATAGACAACAGGGATGTCTCTGTTCACATCCGAGGTTACAGGAACTTCAACCTGTCTCACTGATTAAACGGGTCCAAAGGATACACCCTTGAAATGCAGTTGTACATACATTTTCAACACACATAAAGGCAACCATGCCTCTGTACAATTATAAGGAGCCAGGCTCTAATGCTGGCAAACAGAAATTTGTGAACATGGACAAATATTCTTGTATGCGTGAAGTTACATTTTTTCCACCAAACTAATCAACGCATTTTTTTAGTATTAGGTACAACGCACATAGGTTCCTTCGGTTTCTAAAGATATTTGTAGAGATGAGGCACTTTGATTGCAGATCATCTGTCTCTTGGACTGTTGACAATCCTGGAGGAACACAGCCTTTTAAGCAACATGCTGTAAATGTTAGAGTGAAACTGTGACTTAAAACTATTGGTCTCAGGGCTCCTTATGTATGCAAGGTCCGGAAATGAGATCATTTTAAATGCCAGGATATGTATTAAGACACATTTGACAGTTTCGTCTAAACACGTAAAGAAAAAAGAAAAAAATGGAGGGGGGTCGTAATTAAGTACGAGAGCTAGTGACTTACGTGTGGGTTTTCGTGATTTCATGTAATGTGTTCACATGCGCGATATCACGCGGCTTCGTGACATTCATTTGTGGTTTCTTTGTTATCTTGAATGCTATCTTATGCGGAGTATTCCCCTGGTGTTGGCATATGTTCATGTCAACTTGGGGTGTTCCAGTTGGCAGCTGGTTCAGGTGCGTTGCAAGCCAGTGACATGAAGATTGACCAGTGGCAATACGTAGCCAGAAGCATGTAATTGTAACCCAACCCAACCTGGGCATATTGGGCGGCTGGGAAAACTGTGGACTCAGTCCCCGTAGGGCTAATTGTGTCACAATGGCATATGCCCACGGACAGGAAGTACCAGAAGATATCATTGCTCAAGAGATATCACGTGACCTACCCATATCACACAAATATATATATATATATATATATATATATATATATATATACATAATTATACATATATATGTATATATATGTATTGCTCTCTTGCTTGTGCTGTTGAAATAGAGATATCTGTATTAGAAACACAGCTATATATATATATATATATATATATATATTTATATATATATATATATATACATATACATATGAATTAGAAATACGATATTTGTATTTGGCCATTTTATACAGACAGATATGTTGCTAACTATCTGTGTTTCTAACAGATGTCAACACTTCTACTTCAGATATTATCATTTCTATTTCCGGTGTCTGAATCAAAATATAAAAAAAAACAGATGGCTCTATTTCCAATTCAGATATCTGAATTAGAAACGCAGATATCTGTCATAGAAATACAGATATCTATTTGTGAATATTTGCAAATCCGGCTTGCCATATAGACACCCACATGAAATAAATACAACATTTTGAAATACCCGTCCTCATTGACACAAATCTATCATATGTACGATAGAGTTACACTGTATCTAAAAATAATACCGGAGACATATTTGGATGCCCTTTTGAAGCAAGAGACCGCGTGTATGCGGATGACAGAAAAAATGTTCCAAATGAAGAAAATTAGCTCCCCGTATGAACTTTCTGTTTTCACTGATAGTGTCAATTTATACACTATGACTAACATTATGTCCGATTATACTATGACTGCCATTATGTCAGATTATTCTCGTATTGATACTTTCAGGCAATGTTTGAATCCATCGATGTTGATGCCAGCGGCAAGATCACAAAGGACGAGTTCTTGCAAGCAATGGGAGTCCAGCCACAACAGCTATATCTGTATGTGTAATCTTATGTACTGCAAACATGTTGGCATACCCTTTGAATCCACATGAATCTGTGATTATGCATCGATTCTCTGAGGCACAATAAAAATGAAATCGGAGGCAAATTTGCTTGCATGGAATCAACGAAATAATCTTCGTCATATTTTATTTGTTTACAAGCAACGAGTATTCAGTATATCTGTTTAGCTATTTATTTATTTCTAATTTAAGGAGATGCTAAGGGCATAAAATGTGATCTTAATAGGGGAAGGAGTTAAATTAGATATAAACAGAACCAGGTCTTTAAATCAGTATTTTTTATATTGAAACGGGCACTTTACGGACATGATCTTAACTAGAGATTATACTGTGTATCTTATTGGAAATCTACTACACGTGGGAATAAAACTACACCTTTTTTCTTTTTTAAAGGTAGTAAATTCTAACGAAATGTGCAGTACGTAGAAAATGAAAAGATTGGTTTCATGATGAAGGCGTCGTGTACTTTTGCAATGACGTTTGTGCGTATCAGTTAGGTCAGATGACATTTATTTCTTTTAAAGGGGGGCTATTTTTCGACGCATATTCAACGACTTAGATGTTGATGGCTCTGGTTCAATAAGCAGAGAGAACCTGACCCAGGTGTACGAGGCAGCGGGCAAACACATATCGGAAGCGGAGATCAACCGTGTTATGGAAATAGCTGACAAGGATGGATCTGGGACAATTAATTATGAAGAATTCTTAAGCACATGTTATCCTCCACAATAAGTAGAACGTAGTAGTCTGGAAAGATCCAAAGACTGAAAAAAGTTAAACATTGAAGCGTTATTCGTCGTACATATTTTCCAATGCTAATGTCGCAGCCATACACAAAATGAGAAGATTTACATATTTTACAACTAAAATAGACGTGTGTGTACAAATTTTATAATAAACCAATTGTTGTAAACTTTTTGTGTTTCTCCTTTGATCTAAAGAGCGTTGACCCATGCATATTTAGTCAATGTAAATTAAGTAGACACCTTTCGTAGTGTCAGCTAACAAGGTGATGTGAAGCACAGAGATTCATGAAGAAAAATTCGGCTTTTTGGATGAGAATTGTAACTGCTTCTTCAAAGGTTGACTTCACTTTACTCACATACTTGTACCGTTTTTTAAAAAGCATCATTTATAAGGGAATGCAAACTGAATTCGTGATTTCAAAACTGATTAAGAGTACAGTGAAATCTGGTTAGTGTGAACTTTTTGCAAGGAGACCACTGTCCTATTGCAGCCGCTATGTACAGTTCTGTTTCATTTTATATTTGATATAGTATGTTCCATATATGGGACTGCTGCCTATTGAGACATACTTTCGTATATCCCTTCCATAGTTTTATCGCTTTCAGTAACACATTTTGAACCGAGTCAACAGCTTTCCTCTGCTTGCTTTGGGAGCAGTGCGGCTAAAGAACGCCGAGGAAAGCTGTTGACCTGGACTATTATATTCTATCGGCATGCTGGCACTTGAATGAAAATTGTTTTTACAAAGGGCATTAATCGTACAGCCTAATGATTTACAGCAGTTCCCTTTATGTATTTCGACTTAAGTGGCAGTTGGCATTGAAAACATTAACAGAGTTATTCTATTGTATAGAAGATTTTTCATGAGGAACGAGCGGATATGTGTGTGTACTAAATTTCTTCAAAACATAACATTGTGTGTAAGATAGTTTTACACTCGTGTGTTTGGTAACAAAGATTTCAACATGTGTTTATAACATCTTTGTTATGCCTAAACTTGTGCACTGAATATTGTATATCTTACCAGCCTACTTTTAATCATATGCTTTCATTAATCAGTGACAACATAGAAGTATCTAATCTACTGGTCGGCCCTGCCTTTGCCCTTGTTATGATTTATATGTATGCTTTCTACAGGGGAGGGCTTGCTTTCACTCCCATAAAGTATACAGGAAATGACTGTTGTTAAAAAAAGAAAGTCGTGTTATCTTCATTTAACCAAGTCGTCGCTTATATATCGCGGACACGCATATACTCGTTCTCTTTTGCCTTGAACAATTGAATCAGTAATACACCTCAGGAAACTTTGGCAATTTTCCTGAAATAAAGTTGAGATGGCATCTAGACTTGAGAGTTTCTTCG
This sequence comes from Hermodice carunculata, assembly GCA_964020975.1. Taxonomy (NCBI): domain Eukaryota; kingdom Metazoa; phylum Annelida; class Polychaeta; order Eunicida; family Amphinomidae; genus Hermodice; species Hermodice carunculata. The sequence continues at coordinate 25,605 of CAXHWN010001461.1, forward strand.
ATGAAGCTGATGCGGACGGTAATGGGGAACTGACGTATGATCAGCTGGCTGGGACACTGCGTAACAATGGATATAAATATTCTGATGAAGAAATTAAGGTAAGACTGCGGTTCATAAGACGGTTCTATTGATTGAAAATTATATTTTCAATAGCCGTAATGGAGCAGAAAAGAGACAGAGTTATCACGCCATAAGGTGTGACCTATGACAAAAACTAAAGGAAAAAGTGGTTTAATAGCTTAATACTGTCGAAAACACTAACTGAATAAGTAACATGTGGAACGTTTGTGAGACATATACGTTATAATACTAACACAGGAGTTCGATCGCATTTTAACAATAATTTGAAGTCATGAGTGTTTTTTCATACTGTGTTCCGCCTGGAAATAGTAATAAAAGTACCACCCTCCGTTTCATGAAGACCTGAATGGTTCACAAATTCAACATATAGTTGCACCTAAACGTTTTTATATGGTAGAATGTTACAAATATGTCGGGCGTTGGTTGTGTTCCCTAACCTTGCAGAGTGTATAAATGGCCCCGTTGCCCTTTATACTGAGACTGAACAAATATTTTTCATATGTCCTATTACAAACATTACCTATGTCTACTTTATACACAGCTTAGAAAATCTTAAATTAAAAACTATGCAACAGAGATGCCAGCAATATTTCTATTATTTTATTTGCATTTAGTGTCCTGGTCACAAATTCAGACAGCATTTCATTTCATAAGTGTATTTCATAATGACTGGCTATAAAATTAGTTTAAAAGCTTTTTACGTCATAAAAAAATCTGATATATTTTGATTCTTCTCTTGTAAAAGCGCCAAGACTTTCGACAGTGCATCTGCACTCATTCAAGGGCACAACATGTATTGGACATAGATTTGAATACACATATTTAATTTCTTCCAAATGATGGATACGTTCCGTTTGAATTGGCATACATGTATTCCAATACGCCATTTAGTTTATATCAATGAGGATCTGTAAATTGAGGCTGCGTTGATTTGTGACACACTTTTTATAGCCATTTTGTGATGCGAAGGCGGCACGGCTATGGTCTCCTTATGTATGGACTATTTATCGACTCGGTTATATACTTGAGTGTGTCCCTCTCTGTCTAACTGCTTAAGATAGAATAAGAGGATCATTGCACGAGCACAAGAGTTAAATCATATTCAGTCCAATTAAAGAAAAGGTAAAAAGATGATTAATGGCATTAAACTTTTATCTGACGACAGATTTATATGTACTTCATCTCCCGGTCAACAACTTTCCAGGACAGGCTTTGGCTGCATAACGCCCAGAAAAGCTGTTGACTCCGTCCAAAACTTGGCACTGAAAGAATTAAAATATTCTTTAGACAAAGGCAGTCCATATACTTTGCTGCAGTGAATAAATACAAGCAAAGAAGCAAAATATGACCAACGGGACTTGTGATATGTAGGTGGCAGTACTGGTAATTTCCTCAGTATCTACTTATTGTAAGAGGAGTCGGCTGAGAAAAAACTAAATGTGCTTCATTCATTGGGTGAAAATGTCATGTGACACCAAAAAAGGTGCTGCCACCATAGTGGATCTGATATGCCTTATTAAATAGCCCTGCTACTTAAAGCATGTAGTGTATACTGGATTATTTTGCATTGTTTCCAAATGTGAACTCGATTTTTTGCCAGACTTACAAAGATGATAACGCATGATAACATGCCTTCTCTGACTTCCCAACCTAAATCAATGTGGCAAGATTAAAATTTCTTATTTGTTTGGGTATTTAATTACGCCAAAAAATTCATTTGACCAAACTGCCTCACGTCGCTTGATTGAACTCTTTTGCCCACAGTATACCAAATATTTAGTCAGGGTGAGATATTTTCAGTCCGACGCATTATATAATGAAAAAATACAAGATAATTCTTTTATTTATTTTAGATATGTCTAAAGATATAATTGATCTTGTCACCGTGATAGGAACATAGTACACACACTTAAACACTCCTTGTTCAATCAGATAGAGCAGGATAAGTGTGACCCAAATATGAAATCCAGATAACCCTAAAATTGTTTATTTGACATTAGTCTCAACTGTGCATACTCAGACGTCTGGGATTAAACATTGAGACGTACGTGGCGAGTTCTTTAACATTCCAGCATATTTAGATTTAGGTTTCATCCGATTAAAAAATATATGTATATATATATATATATATATATATATATATATATATATATATATATATATATATATATATGGAGAGAGAGCGCGCGTTCCGTCCTTCACAAGTGCCCTTCTTGAGCACCGTTACACTGTCAATATCCTGCAAGGTACATTTGTCATATCTCCTCTCTGGGTGCTAATTTTTGAGTGCTGGTGACCTCCTTCAGAGGCAGAAAATTGAACTTCTATGTTTCTGTGCACTTTAAGGGCATGAAATAAATTAAAATCAGTTCGGTATGTCTCACGCCACAAAACGGAGCCATCGACGGTTTCAAGCCGGTCAACAAATCAGAACATTTCATTGCTGCACTTCAGTGCACAATGCAGCATTTCACTTGTAAGTGTAGCTAAACCATATGCCCACCCACCCAACCCCGTAGCCACACTTTGCGGGTGGAGACACCTGGAGGGATGAAACTCAGAAGGAACATTGAGAATAAATGGGAATACAACCACATGAATGAGGGTTTGTTCTTTCCATCTATAGACTATTTTATGATGATGGCAATACAGCCATGAAGTGCAACATATCTTCATCACACCAGGTTAAACAACTATCTTACCACAAATATGCATAATTATTTTGTTAGCCCAAACAATATTTCACCCTACGAAAGTTTATTAAAGTTGGCTCATATTTGTGATAATATCAGCTTCAACAATACGTTAGCACTTAAAGCTAGAATACCACAATATTTTAAATTTGGTAAACAATGTTACAATTGATATTTTGGATATAATGGTCAATATCACAATCTCAGTTTAATAAAGATTTAAACCTAGAGGACCAGAACCTTTGTCAATCGACCGTTTTGGTCTACACTTCACGTTCACTGTATATTTGATAAGATTGGCTTTCATTGTTTGTTCATTTCAGCCTATGTATTCTATTTCAGGGTCACTTTTCGTCAGTCAACTTTGACGGTGGAGAAAAAATCAAGAAAGACGTTTATATGGAGGGTATGGGCAGTTTAGACTTACCCATTCATGCGTAAGTATTAAATATTTTATATGACTCGTCATTATTACGTGTATGGTTGAGCTCTGGGAAGGGAAAGATTGCGCTCACAATTGATAAAAAAGGTCTAGTTTTCTGTGTTCGGCATATAATTAAATTAAGTTTATATGCACACACTTATTCTTTTAAACTGATGCAAGTCTATATTAAACATCCTTTCAGACCTGATGGGTAGGGATCTTTCAATTTTTCCCGATGTACAAGGAAATGATTATTACGTTATATTCAAAATAAAATTCAGTAATATTCTTTTTTTCAAAAAGCAATCCAAATGGTATATTCTGGAAAAGTAGAAATAACCCGGCATGCTTTTAATGTGCCAAAGTTAGTTGTAAGTGAACGTCTCTCAGGTTCGAGAGTATATATGCTACATGGTTTTTTTTCCTCTCAACTGAATACCTTTCTTATTTCTTATATTGTGTTATACTGCTTATCATTATATTGTTCGCACGTTTCTATTATTGTCAGTTGTAAACTTTTTTCTTTTACCCATAGCAAAAAAAGTAATATGTTTGTAAGCAAGCAATTATATTATTATAATACAGTTGTTTTGAAGTTCCTCGGTGCATTCCATTCGTCAATGTACAGAAAAAGTTGCAGGTGAGCTTTCAGGGTTCACACATTCAAAATCATTATATTTTTCTATGCATGTATGGCACACTCGAAAGGATTTTTTTCCTATGGATGCGTTCGGCGCGCATGATCAGTGATTTACCCAACCAATGTTTCTAAAGTTATGTAATATCATGAACAAGCAGTTATGTAGATGGCACACACACCCAAACATTCCAGAGAGCGTCTGCGTACAGCTGTACAGTTTTGGAAACCTGGTTATATGTTACAGTGAGGCTGCTTTGCGCCGAGTGCTGGCACTACTTGACGTGGACGGAGACGGCGTGATTGACAAAGATGACTTGGAAACGGTATATGACGAGCTGAAGAATCACCTGACAGAGGAACAACAAGCGCATGTGCAACAGATGGCGGAAGGATACGAGGAAGTAAAACTTAACATCGAACAATTTGTGCAAGAGTGCTTCCCCAGAGAGTAATAGCCGAGAACAAAATGAACGTTTGTCCGGTCGATGAAAGCCATATTTGCCCCTGGCGTGACTGTCATGTGATTGATTCTTAAATGACAGATCGCACGGGTGAATATATTAATTACCATGAATAGTGTATGGATTATCCTGGTATCCATGAGCTACAAAGGATAAATTAACAGTATGGTTTGCAATCGGTTACATGTGTAATCTGTGGATGCGGACCTACTAAATAAGCCGAATTGATATGTGGTTGTAGATTTAATTAGTAAGTGTGGTTTTATCAGTGGCTGAGGAGTTTTCTTCGCTGTGGTTGCTTAAGAATAAATCTGTGGTAGCAAAGTCCAAGGAGTTTGGCCTTTTTATGCAGAGGAATGAAGATGTTTAAAATTATGCAGATTACACGCATTTGAAATTTTAAATCTTGAATATCTTCAAAATATAATAGATAGAGATGTCATTCCAACTTCTACTAGAGGGTTTTTGACCATTGCGCATCTAATGAATCTAAAACATAAGTTCTAGCAACTCAAGTTATGCTAATTAGCAGTATTCAAAATTTTCAATCTTGAATATCTTCAACACTAGCACTATAATAGATAGCGATGTCATCCCAACTTCTACTAGGTGGTTGTTGACCGTTGCGCACCTAACGAATTAAAGTGAAAAGATGTAGATATTTAAATAATGCTAAGTAGCACCATTAGAAATTTTAAATCTTGAATAACTTTAAAGCTACAATAGATAGAATTGCCATTCCAACTTCTACTTTCTATGTTATGGCCTAGTTGTACAATGCCATACCAATGTGCTTTTTTGCTTTTTAAACACACATTCTGATTTGCTATGTAGCAAATCATCTTTTCTATTTATGTGTTGCTTCCTTGTTATGGTAAAAAAAGAGAACTGAACAATTACCGAGAGGGAAAGAAGAAGCCAGAACACGCACGCACCATTGTGTGACTTTTTTTCCGTCCAGGTTGTTCCTAAATTATTTCCTTCTGTTTGATCATGTGACTGACGGTGCATGAAATAGTGAGTAATAACAGATGATGACTGTAGATGGCAGCACTTCTACATAGACCTTAGATGGCTTGGCACCTAGATGGTGGCAACACCTGGAGGAGTAACAAGTCTAGCTCCTCTCATTGGTCAGGCATTGTCAGGAACTACTGAAAAGAAGTGATGTTTTATGATAATTATGCATCCCAAGCATCCGCTACTTCAAGACAACGCATGTACTGACACGTGTTTGAGTTATGTGGTCAAACGTAACGTTACTCTATCAAATGCAGTTGACAGTGTACCGTCTGTTCCTTTTATATGCCTGTCAAATTTTGCATAGTGTGTTGTGTCATTCGTGGTTTCGTTCTGTACTAAGATTTCGGAGACACAATACAAAAGTGGATGAGCATGCAGTCTTTGGAGACGTGCTACTTTATTCTGATGGAATAAAAGTTGTGTGCCTGTGGACGATGTATGTGTTTCTATCGATTTATTTTTGAGGATGTGTAGTGCATTTGTGTCTTTGTGTTGATTTACTGTTGACAGGTTCAAGTAAAGGTATGAAATTCGATCGATTTATCGTCAGTTGGTAACCATGTAGAACTTATCAAAAGGTGCAATCTATCAAGATAGAATCGTTATAACGGACATGAGCAAGCCTGTTAAAAAATTGTGTGCGGAATAGTTTCGACTCACTCCGCTACGAAAAGATAAAACGGCCAGAAAGAAAATGTTATGATCTCCAGTGACAGCTTTGTATCTTCAGGTAACAAACTTTACGTGCAATTAATAGTAGGATTAAGTAATTTTAGAGCACAGGCCTAAATATATCAAATATCGTCGCGAAATGTCTATGATTTGTATTATGCTTAAGTAGCGATCACTATGATCAGAGCGCAAATGCGTGATTTCCTGCATACGGGGAATACCTTATACAAATTGTGCTTCCTTAATACACAGCGTGTTAGAAGGAAAGCCACCAGACGTTTAATGTTCACCAAAAAAGATAAAGGAATATTGTACTTTTGGTAAAGACACCCTCCCAATGGAAAATAAAGTTAAATTTACATCGAAACATCGGGCTGCTGACATATCGATGTGGTGCATAGCACTCTGCAATATGAATACATGATTCTCATGAAGATACACCACTGTAATAAAACTGAATTTTTGTTTATCATCCCCCCCGCCCCCTTCACAAAAATAATATTGTACGAAAACATTACAACCGTGCCTTGCCCAATGCACAATCGATATTTTGCTTTTGCAAGTTGGTGTATCTCACATTTTTTTTGTTTACATTGATTTCCTATGATAGAAAACTAGACGGATTTTCAGCCCTTCTCTTGCTAACTAAAAGAGATTAATTCTTTATCACCCATCGATGTTTTGATAGCTGTACTGATACATCCAGCTGAGTGGTACGGGCTGCTGTTTATCACCAGGTATCATCTAAATTGTCTTATAGTTTAAAAGAAAACATGTGCATTGAAAGCACTAAATTGTTTTTTAAAAAACTAAAATTTAATCACACTGTAAAGAGGAGTATTCCATTGAGATCATTTATTTTTTGGAAATTAAGCACACAAAGAGCTGTTGACATTCCTTTGAAAACTTCCCCTGTGCCTTGTGTCAATATCATATCCCTCAAGTCTGGACAAATTGCACCGTAAGAAAAAGTACAATTTACAAAGACAACGAGACAATACAGGCAATTACTTATCTAAAATTATGATCCTCTTCAGCAAAATCAGACAGGGGTGAGAAACACGATAATTTATGCTGAACGCCGGCCACAGTTACATGCCCGTGTGAAGTTGAGGTTACGTGTAAACGTTCTTGGAGCTGAACAGTACATTAGTTTACCTATGTGACCCTGATTTAAAAAATAAATGCTCTCTCTCTCTCTCTCTCTCTCTCTCTCTCTCTCTCTCTCTCTCTCTCTCTCTCTCTCTCTCTCTCTCTCTCTCTCTTTCTCTCTCTCTCTCTCTCTCATTGATCAAATGCAAATTTCCATGATAGTGGAAAAAGGCCTATGTAGTTCAAATCTTTTAATAAAAATGCAATGAGTCACAGCAGCAATTATAGACCTATATCATAACTCATTTCTGTCAGCAAAGTATTTGAAAAAGTAGTATTCAAGCATATCTTTAATTTCTTTCGTGACAACATCGCTATATCAGAGAATCAGTCTGGTTTAATACCGCATGATGGCACGGTCAATGAACTTGTATATTTGCACCATCACTTTTGTGAGGCAGTCGACCTGCAGAAAGACGTCAGAGGTTTTTCCTGCGATATTTCCAAAGCATTTGACAGTGTCTATCACCAGGGACACTAGCATAAGCTACACAAATCAGGATTAAGAGGTTCTTTGCTGCAATTCTTCGGCAATTGCCCAGACGTGCGGACTCAGAGAGTTGTGATCCAGGTCCTGTCTTCTAGCTGGGGGCGAGTCAAAGCGAGCGTCCACAGGGGTCTGTTCTGGGCTCATTATTGTGCCTTATTTATGTATATATATATATATATATATATATATATATATATATATATATATATATATATATATATATATATATATATATATATATGTGTGTGTGTGTGTGTGTGTGTGTGTGTGTGTGTGTGTGTGTGTGCGTGTGTATATATATATATATATTTGTGTCATATATATATATATATATTTGTGTCATTGTTGAAATAGTTCGATCATTTATCAGGCTATTAGCTGAGGACACACACATCCCCTTTTACATGGGCTGACGATGCCAATGCTGCGACAGACCTACTTAATACTGATCTGCAGAAAGAGCGGCACTGGGCGCGACAGTGTCTAATCTGATTTAATCTTATCAAATCCTCGAGCATGATCATATCTAAGAAAAGGAACCCTCTTAATTATCCTCACTTATTCTTTATAAACGAAACTCTTAAAAAAGGAAACTGAACACAAACATTTAGGTTCAATTTTCTGATCTGATCTAACATGGACTAGTCACATCAAGGAAATAGTCATGAAAGGCACGAAAATGGTAAATATTTTAGAATATTTGCAGTTTGGCTCAAGTAGAAGGTGACTTAACGTTTCTATATTTATCATCTATTCGACCACGTTAGAGATATGGCTCAGTAGCTTGGAGTAATTGTAATTTACAGCATCCACAAAATTTGGAAAATGTCCAGCTAGTTGCCGCCAGCACCATTAAACAGGAGCAACATCTGGTATAAAACCTCATTTAATCTATGAAGAATCAGGCCCTCAAAGACTATCTGAAAGACATGACAAAAGCAAATTGATTCTATTGTACAAATTTTTAAGAGGTGACCATCCCACACCACCAGTATCTTCGCAATCTCATTCCCAATTCTGTTAACGAAGGACCCCGGTATACTGTAATAGATCAGGCACTAAATTATCACTTTTTCGAACTCGTATAAATCTGTTTGACCACTCCTTTTCCCCGTCGGTCGTGCAATAATGGAACAGTTTACCCTTACACACTCGTAATGCCGAGGATCTGGTAACATTCAACAAAAAAATTAATCAGGGTCGTAAATACGTTAATGAGTTATTTTATAAAGGCGAACTTAAACTTGCTGTATTCCATGCGGGCCTGCGTCTGGGATGCAGCAAGTTAAAATTTTAATCGCTTCAAGAACGGTCTTAAAGAATTCCCTGAATGTGCCTTTGACAGTGGTAACTGGGACGCCTTTCTTTACTTCTGCGCAGGCAACTTCTGTATAACGCAACGAAATACTTTACACAGTAAAATTGTTCCTTTTACCCCTTTCAATATCCAAACTTTGTAATTGGGCTGTAAAACTTACCCTAACCAACAAAACGAAACAAGTTTTGACGCTTGTCCAAAACTGGATCGGTTACATAAGTTCTTTCTAATTTTTGGGCAGAGAGGTCAGAGTACATTGATTTTTGCCTTACCTATTAGCGATGTACTTCAGCCATCTTTGATACTTCTATCAGTGGTGGTAGTCGTATCTATACTCAATCGTGTGTGGCGCTGTCATTCCATTTGTCTCAGTGAAGTATTGTTCTCCCTCCGAAGTGATTTGTTCGTGTTTATAATATATATAATTTGTACTGTCTGTAGC
>CAXHWN010001461.1:37500-52000 GCA_964020975.1 Hermodice carunculata
GAAAGTTTTGTTACTAGGTCCGTTTTATAATGACAGGTTTCTACAGTCCTGTACAAAACTATTTCTCTTAATATTAAATTTTTAATTCACAAGCTGGAGCCGCCCTTGTGCTATTTACGTATTTTACCTCTGTAGAATATGTATATCATTGGCTGTGTTTAGTTAAGCATCTTGATATATGTTCGAAAATCGTATACAACGCAGTAAAAAAATGTCCAGCAGAACTCGTTTTTGAAAAGTCAAACATGTTGTTATCTTTCAGTTAAGAAATTCTCCGCTTGGAAATTGGTGAAAGAAGTGACAGAATAAAATTGGACAATATTAATTTTAAATTCATCAAAAGTGTCTTTGCTGGAAGGAACATTTTTCATCAATTATAAAATAAGATATACGGACAGAATCTGCCTTAACTTTTCAAACACTTGACGTCTGGACTTTTGAAAAACAGACTTTAGACGCATTTCGCATTCTGCATTCACAAACCTACATTTCAGTCATCGAAGTGACATTTTCGGTCACTTCTAAAATGCAAGTACTTGTACAGTTTAAGAAAGTCTCGATGATCTGCTCCTTTGTGCTTGTGGTTTTGTACGGTTACGCAATCAGGTACAGCATACGGTCGACTTGTCTGACAAAAAAAAACAACTTCTTTACTCTCTCGATGCCAAGTGTTGACTGGGTCAACAGCATGGCAATGAGGGCAACGCTTTGTGAGAAAAGCTGTTGACCTGAATCGATCTTATTGTATCTCCAACCATAGGCATGCTGGTTGCCTCCAAAGCAGACCCAAGATGCGTATTTTGTCTACTCCGCTGCACAGTCTGCTTTGCAGGCAAGCATGCTGGTTCGTAAAAGAAATGTCTGTTTATAAAAATGTGAACTTAGTATCATTTAGTCAATTCGGAGCACATCAACGCTTGTCGCAACCAGCAATGAAAATAGTTAAATTAATTGCCGCTGAATGCGAGATAGCTTGAACAGTTCTTATTGTGAGTTGTATTATCTGGAGGTCTATACATGTGTGTACACGTGCTTCATTTCGTGCTGTCAAAAGGCCTTCGAAGTCGTTAAAATTTAAGGGAAGGCTTGAATTTTGTGAATTTTTTTTATTCGATAACATGATTTTTTAAATTGAAACCGTTGATACAAATGTTTTTGCCTGAGTTGAATTACTTTTTTATATTGCGCGTATCAGTTTTTGCTTGTATCAAGAAGTTTTACCGCCATATATACTGGTATTTTGTTGTAATATACATGCATGTGTATGGAGAACTATTTCATATTTTCAATGGGCTTTAATCATTTTATAGTCGTGCAGTTCTAGATCTTATTTACTTATTTGAAGTATATTAATCATGGCAGTGTTGCAAATCTCAATTTTAATATCTATCTATATTTTTGGTAGGAGCAAATTGTTTAAAAAAGTAACCCCACAGTAAAGTAATTCATTACCATGCAGTTCACATTTATGTACATGTTGTCTTCATCGCAAAGACAGAACTTGCTCCTAGGGGGTCACGTACGGTAAAGAAAGTCAAGAATACAGGCGTAATATAATAATATAAGCACACAGAGCTCCCTGGCAGAACATGACTTGCTGTCGAAGGGTCAGCCAGGATAAAGATTTCGTAAATATCTAACATACATAGATTTTATCTGGATTACAGAATAGAGAGCTTACACTAACTGTACAGGTTAACCAGAGTATATATACATAAGATGAGAAGAGATAAGGTAAGATAGAAATAGATGCGAAAAGACACATTTATGATGTTCGTAAAAACGATTTTCGGTACAGTATGTTGGACTTTTAAAATTTTTGCTTTCTAATTTGCTTAAGTTTCTAATTTTCTAAAATAATACTCCTAGCTTATCGTCAACAAATAATGTGAAAACTTTTGTGTCATATTAAACCAAAAGTTTTTTTAAATGATGTCATCTGCCAGAAGAGTTAAATGCTTGTCTGTTGCGTACTTTGCATGCATTGTGACCCTATCAAATAATATATATATTAATATATATTAATATATATATATATATATATATATATATATATATATATATATATATATATATATACACACATATATATATATATATATATATATATATATATATATATATATATATATATATATATATATATATATATATATATATATATATATGTACTCTAATTGGTACACTGAAAAAAGTAATAGTAATGGTGAGGTGAACTCTACTTCCTAGCTTATTCATATTGCATCTGTCAGACATTTGTTCTTAAGACATACATTATATATTCATTTTCCCATCATCTGTTCAGTTTGAAAATTTATATGTATATATATATACATTTTGTTCTGAAATTTTTAGTTATTGGTTTTCAATGTGTCATCATTCATACATCCCTTCTATCAGGCATTTTGAGTCAGACATTGTGGGAAGCATTTTCCAATATCTTTTAAATTCGCCAGTGTATAAAATACGCGACGACATACTGGACACGGAAACATATTCGTGAACCATAGCTGAACTATTTGTTATGTGATTTACCACAATCATATTTATTTGAAGAGCAGACTCTGCAATAAACTGCATATTGCGTTGTATCATACTCAAAGCTGCTTGACATGGATATTATTTGACAGCCATAAATATTTGTGAGTTGCTAAATCCTTTATTATCGCATATTCTACGATATACAAAGAGAAAACAATCGTACATAGATTATATCTCGAAGTAAAAAAGTCACAAACCTTCGATTAGGTTTGATGATTTATTATTTTGTTTGTCTATTATTTAGTGCAAAAACAATATGTAAACATATACATGTGTATACATGTATAACTGCATATATATATATATTTATATATATATATATATATATATATATATATATATATATGTGTGTGTGTGTGTGTGTGTGTGTGTGTGTGTGTGTGTGTGTGTGTGTGTGTGTGTGTGTGTGTGAAGCTGACAAGTAGCACGCATATTATATCATCAAATTTGTCGCTTTGACGATTAATTATGTCTGTGTGTGATTCTTTCTTTCTTTCTTTCTTTCTTTCTTTCTTTCTTTCCTATCTTTCTTTCCGCCAGATTTTTGTCTCGTCTTAAACTCAGACACCATGCAAGCTAGAAACTTCAAACTTTGCATGGCTATAGCACCTGCAGTGAAGTTTTGTATAGCTTTCTGAATAGTTGAGATTTTGAAAATTATGCAAATTAAGGCAGTTAAAAACATTTTCAATTGCTTCTGGCTTCCAAAGTATTCATCCGATTTTGATGATGTTGGACACAAATTATAGATATTGTAACACTGCACATTTTTATAATTTACATCTGATGACTTCTAAAGGTCAAAGGTCAAGGTCATTTGCACGTTTGAAATATTTATTGAGCCATAACTGAGTCAATTTCCATCCAATTCTGATCATGTTGGACACAAATTGTAGCTACTGTAACATTGCACATTTTTGTAATTTACATGTGACCTCTAGAGGTCAAAGGTCAAGGTCATTTTGCCATTTGAAATATTCATGTAGCTATAACTGAGTCAATTATCATCCGATTTTGATTATATTGGACACAAATTGTAGCTACTGTAACACTGCGCATTTTTATAATTTACATGTGACCTGTAAAGGTGAAAGATCAAGGTCATTTGGACATTTGAAATATTCATCTAGCCATAACTCGGCCACTCTTATTCTAATTTTGATCATGTTGGGCTCAAATTATAGATATTGTATAAGTGTTGCAACACTGCATATTTTTGTAATTGTGCAAATTTTTCACACACACAGACAGATTTGCTTTCAAGCAAATCTTTCTTTCCTAGTCATTCAAACTGTCTTCCTTTGCTGGGGATAAAATATTTCACCTAAAATGTGGTTGACTTTTATTTTATTATTATTATTATTATTATTAATTATTATTATTATTATTATTATTATTATTATTATTATTATTATTATTATTATTATTATTATTATTATTATTATTATTATTATTATCATTATCATTATCATCATCATCATCAAAATCATCATCATCATCATCATCATTATCATTATTATTATCATTATTATTATTATTATTATTATTATTATTATTATTATTATTATTATTATTATTTTGAACAATTCATAAGTTTGACACTTGAGTGTCACATCGTGACAGCCAAATGATTAACATGGCGTTCTTCTACAAAATCCCAATCTGTCGACACAAAAGACTGTGGAATCAAACTTCTTACACTGTGGAATCAAACTTCTTACACTCATCTCGACATCATTATCCCTGCTCTACGCTTTAAATCCCGTGCTGCTGAGATATTGCGTAGAGGGCCACGGATCAGTGAAACACTCTCATTCCATATAGATAAACCGAAAAGGTCCTGCCGTCAAAAGCTTGAGAAGCTGTGCACAATATACAAAAACGGAGATATCGATGTTAAAGTGGGTGTCCAATATCGATATTCAATGTATTTCTTTTTTTAAACTGAAAAAACTCCATCTCCTGTTAATTATAGAATCTATAGATTTTAGAGTATTTTAGGTAGCATTCTCTCATAGAAACAGCCCAAAATATTTGTCACTTGATGAAATCAAACTGGGGAAGATAGCCTGGATGGAATTCAGTACACATACATGACAACTTCTGCTGAAGGTTTATAAAGCGTTTTCTCAGAGTTGCACCTATTGGTCAAGCCAATGAGCACCTGACCATTCTTGGAAGCGCATCGAAGAGTCCTAACAAACAGTCCTTGTCTTGTGTTTCTCGGCGATATTTTTTTCCGATGATATACACAATCGATGGAGAGCTGTCTACAGCCCATAGACGACAGCAATGGCCTTAACCCTTTTCTGGCCTGATGGATCCAACCGCAGAAGCCCTGTGCCTTGTCTTGTCCATAGTGGATGCGTAAAGCGACCTCGGTCTCAAACTATTTCTGTAGCTCTCATCAGAGGAAATTCATCAGGACCAAACAGAATTCAAAATAATCAGCTGACTAAATTTTTTTGTGTAAACCATTTTATCAGAAAGGGGTTAATTGGCTTTTGTGCTTGCAAGTGGGGAATGTCAATGATGGGCAATAAAAAATATTTATCTAGATCAGGTTGAGCCATCAAGTGGCCATATGTACAGAAACCACTAAGATTGGACAGTCATGTTTGCTCATACCTTTTTAATTGGTAAATGCTCCAGTGTCATAGCTAGTTATTTTTTTACGTCTCTTTGTGCGCCCAAATGCTTACTGAACACAACTGAACCAACCAGGGTATCATCAAGACGTTACTTATAAAATAAAACGGTAAGTAATATTTCATGCATCAATATCATTGTCGTTCAAATCATGCATTTCACACATTGCATAGTACGATGCACATCGGGAAAAGTGGCTGTTATTTCATCACGTGATACGTGTTTTTAAAATCCAGTTTGAAATATTGTGAAAAGGGGTGATCAAACATTTCTTCTAGTAATTTGTAAATGAAGCACAGATTCAATTAAACCTGCCAGCATAGAATATAGGGTGACAGGCAATGATTAATTGATTGCCTTGACAAAGTACACTCCATCGCATACCTAAATGTATTGTTGATTTTCAGTTCCTATGTATATTTGTCTTTCAGAAAGTTATAACTTAAGTATATATACTGGCTTATACAGACTTTTGTCAACAAACTTTAAGTAATAACATGCTGATTTGTATTAAAACAACGTAATGCTGGTTGAAATCCAAATGTAGACGTTTCCCCACAAATACACAGACAGATTCTTACTGTGTGAGTACTGGAGATTTACATTCCCGTTATTTATCTAACAAATGGTAAAAAGAATTCGCTATTTGTGAAGGTAATCGTTATACCTATACCTGTTCTAGTTCAAATCAGGGGACATGTTTGTTTTAATTATTAACATCAGTGTGTTAAACCTCCAATGAAAAATACTCGTTTCCGCAAACAATTTGATCGGTATTTTGTACTATTTCAATGTCAAATTTACAATTTCGAGCCTTATCCTTTCTGAAGGTTGTTATATGTCGAGACTCAAAAATTAATTCATCTTGCAATTACCAAATGAACATGTCTTTGTATTTGATCCGTAAGATCTCACACCACATAAAACAAATGCCCAAGACATGACTAACGCTAGACATTATCCACTTTCTACTAGATAGCCTAGGATTTTGTTCACATTAATAACGGACCATAAACGACTTATACAAGAAACAGAATGCAGCCCGCACTCATGCAGAAATCCTAGGTCTAACGTATTATCAATATATTGGTGGACATTAAATTGGGTGACTGGCAGCTTGAAAGCTTTGAATGTTCACCACATATTACAGCATTGACAAAATTGATTGAACTTGCATGAAAACCATTTCTTTCTACAGGAAGAAACACACGTGTTGAAGATAGTTTGAATGCAATTCTGAATTGTAAGCTCACGCCACTGCAACACTTAGATCTGGTTTAAAATGAACAGATCGTGTGAATCATCTAGTTCTGAAGGCTTCCAGACAGTTGGTCGTTTTCAAATAGCTCCAATATCGTCTCAGTTGTAAAGCGCTGTAAGAGATTCATGTGTCCCCCGTAATACCTTTATCAGACTTTGCTGGCTTAATCTGGGATGATTGTGGGGGATCTAATGTTAAAGATGGGGGGGGGCAGCTGGTTGCATTGGCAATGAAACATAAACTCGTCAGTCAAAGTGTATGAAGAAACCGGCTGGGAAACATAAGCTAAACGTTGTCAAAAACGCCAACTTAACTGTAATGTATTCCCCATTTTAGATTCCGCTCTGACTTGTTTGACTGATCTTTTTTTTTCCATCTGCCACTACATTGTAGAATGTTACTCTCCTTAAAATCTCATTAGGCTTCAGGTCCCTCACAGTTTATACTCAGAAGTAAATCTAATGTTTCTCGCCCGATCAACCATAACCGGCTGCATTATGTTGTAAACAGGTAAGCAGCAATTCAACATACAAGACTAGGAATGAGCCGCAACCAGCTGAACAATCACTAGCACAAGATCAGTGTCAAAGATTCTCCATTATATTACTGTGGTCAAGGTACGGAGGATGTTTGGCACTACTTTTTCGGTATTTCTGAAATATTTTGCATTCGTTTATAATGAAAATCGTTCCCTTTATTTGCAGACATTACTATGTGGTTTAAATGATCGTTCTGGTGCAAAAACAGGCAATATTTTTATCCGTTCAAAAATACGTTTCCAGCATCAATGGAGTTGATACACGTTTGCGTTACATGGTTCCGATTTCCAAAGTTGTTGCAAGATATGATATTTTCATACTCATTTTCATGCAATTTTACATTCTTATTGTGTTCATATAGTTTGACCACCGTCTGTCTTGTGTTTTGTTGCGTCGTTTCTTTTCAGTGTTATTCAAGATGGCGCGTGTTGTCTCACACCTTAAAATGATCACGTACTCCAAGACGTCACGCATCTATATGACTTTTTGCAACTTTTAGTCTTGTGCTAGTCGTCTTTCCTGCAAGAGGGATCTGAATAAAGTTTGTTCTGCATCCCAATTGCGTAATAAACTATGTTTAAAACAAAACAACCGACGCACTTTTAATTCCCGATTGCGTCAAATTTTCTTTTCAGACTTTTCTGAAAATCAAACCTATCTCTTCAGTACCAGGTTTCGACTGAATCAATAACTTTACTCGGCGCGATGCGCCCAATGTGCGCCGAGGAAAGATGTTGACCGGGTCATGATATCCTGCGGGACTATAAGCATGCTGGTACTTGAATGAAAAGCCTCTTCAGAAAAAAATATTAATATAGTATCCATTAGATAATTCAGAGAAGTTCATCTGAAGTACTGCGACTTAAGTCCCAGTTGGCAGTGAGAGAAAGTCTTAACTGTTTCGTTCCACGATTCACATGATTATCGAATTGTTACAAGTTTGGGATCAAAACGTTTGTACATATAATGATGATTTTA
Organism: Hermodice carunculata; assembly: GCA_964020975.1. NCBI lineage: Eukaryota > Metazoa > Annelida > Polychaeta > Eunicida > Amphinomidae > Hermodice > Hermodice carunculata. The sequence goes on from CAXHWN010001461.1 coordinate 45,469, forward strand.
ATAATAATTTATTAGGAAAATCTACCCGTTTACAACGAGGTACAGAGGTGGCGGGGTTTTAATCCGGATGCGCACAGTATATTGAAATGAATGGTTGCAAGCTGCCCATGTGGTATAAAGTGATAAAGGTTGAACATACATGCAGATGAAGAGGTCAATTTGACACATCGTCAATTTCAATTAACCACATGATATAAATAATTGCATGAAAAATCAGAAAAAGAAAAATAAATACTCCAATTTATTCAGCAAACTAACATGATTAACTGTGGCGTACACATCATACTGAAATATGTCTGGAAATATGGCAAGACAACCCATAACTGTCTATAAATTCTGTGCAGATAGGTTTTATTCTGAGCGGAGAGTTTAAAATTAAGGTCAGAAATTATCTAACTTTCTACAAGGGGTTTTCGAGCCAAACTCTCTACAGACAGTTTTTAATTCTGTGCAGAGATTTTCCACAGAGTGTTGTCAATTCTCTGCAGGATTTGTTTAATTCCATGCAGCGGATTTATAAGCAAAACTCCCTGCAGAAGATTAAAAACTCTAAAAAATTTGGTCTGCCATCGCTCTGGGCGGATACTTAATGAAGACATGCAAAGTTCATGTAAGAGGGAGTCACTATAGTTACCAGCGTATGTCCATACACAACTGATGCCTCACATCAACTCTTTTAATCACAACAAAATTCACGCTCATCAGAATTATTTTAATGAAGCCGGAATGAAAATCCTCCTTCCAGCACGTCTCGTTCACAACCAAAAATGCCTATTTAAAATAACAAAAACAAAACAAACAAACAAACAAACAAAAAACATAATGGACCTCGTTAATTGCCTTCGCGGCAAGAAAAACTGTTGACTGTGTCTTAAACCTAGCACCGAAAGGCTTCACAGCATCCCACCCAGCACGCCACCCCTACCAAGTTGTCCTCTTTTGATCGAGAATGAGATATTTACTACAGGGAAAAGTAAGAATGCCAGCGCAACTCCAGTGGAATTTGCATATAACTAGTCTTCCAATCGTTCCCGCTGCACTCGGGGCATCTGCATGCTGCAATTTCACATACATGTAGTTATATACCCATGTTTGGTGCAAAGCAATATAGTGTTTCATTCTATCACAGTCTTCCCCTGGTGGCGGGAATTTTCACGTAAGAGTCAATAAAGTCCTCCTGAATGTAGAGTGGCAGCGCAGACTAAAGATTTATTGTGTACCTGTCGGCAGAATAATCTCTCGACACTCCCTTACGACATCAACAATGTCGTTAATGATGTTGTAAATTTGTATGATATCAATGACTGACGCAAAGCTTACTGTCTGAGATAGACCTAGTTTGATAATGGAATTTGTTTAATTTACAAGTGGCCGGCAAACCTTGACTTCTATCTGCCGCGTTGCTTCCGTGGTCAGATGATGGTATTAATCCAGAAGGGACCTAGCCAATATTAAATAAAAAAAAACTCACAATAAAAAACATATTTGGGCAGAAGTGATTTTGTAAACAGATCTAAATTTGATAATAAGATAAAAATGAATTATAAAAAGAAGAAAATGGCGACCTGTGGCAGGTCTATATCTGAGAAGACAGCATTAATAAAAGAAATACATCGTTGGTTTCTATTCAGTTTCAAATCAGTTGCGGATAGTCTGTAAAAGCAGTCCGTCTTTTTTTTTCTTTTTTATTTCTTTCTGTCTTTCTATTTTTCTAGCTTTCTTCCTCCTGTTTTCACTGTTTTCTTTTCTGTCTTTTCTTTTCTTTCTCTTTTTTTGTCTCTGAGAAGTAAATATTGCCACGGCAACTCTGGTGCATGCGTGTAGTTCCTGAATTTGTTCCGCTTAAACTGTAAAATGCATCTATAGAGGTAAAGGTATTACTACAGTAACAGTGCTACCATAAAATACAGTCAACAAGTTATTTACTTTTATGACGTCAGTGTAACGATACAGTGACTCACAGAGGAATAATACTGAATTTACAAACTGGAAAGAATAAAAGAAATTATCTGCATCCAGCGCTTTGCACTCGGGAACTTTACGCTTTATCATATCATCATGATAATGATAACAATGACAACAAAAATAATTTAATGACTGAAAGTGCACCTTTATAGCGGGGGCACCAACGCTCGGGCGTATCCGCGGTGCGTCAGATAAAAATATAAAGTATCCATTAAAGCATTACAAGTATATATAAACTCACACACACACACACACACACACACACACATATATATATATATATATATATATATATATATATATATATATATATATATATATATATGTGTGTATATATATATACATATATATATATATAAACTCACACACACACACACATATATATATGCATATATGTGTGTGTGTGTGTGGAGAGAGAGAGGGAGAGAGAGAGAGAGAGAGAGAGAGAGAATAAAACTACAGTATACTTTAACTCTTTCAGTGCGATATTTTTGACCGAGTCAACAACTTTCCTCGGCTTGCCTTCAGCGCAATGAACAATTCCTGCGCTTAAATGGTTAAACAGGTGCCTTAAAATTACTGCATAAATGTATATTGTTTGATGTCCAATCGGAAACTCTCAAAGGGAAAGCCAAGCTAAGAAGTTTTAATTCATGTTAAGTGGTATAGTTACGCCCGCGACAGCGATGTTCAGTTTTTCAAACTGAAATGTTACTGACTAGAAATGACAGACAGGCGATTAGAGTAACGATGCGCGAACTGATGCCATGGCACTTCTACTCTTAGTTTTATGAAAATTATGAAACAATAAAATTCTCGTTTCGTTGCAATATACTATTTCTTTTTCAGAGAAATCAGGAAAATGAAAGTCGATACAATCGTCGGGGCCCCAAGGGTCAGAAAAGAAAGTGAAAGCAAGTTGGTCAGGCTGACATTGAGGCGAGGATCTGGAACAACAGATGAACAGTTCCCCAATCAAATGAAAATGGTTGAAGACAGCGTTGAATCCGGGTCCTCTGTGTCCAATAAATTCAAGAAAATGAAAAATAAAATATCCAAACCACTGAAAAAAATGGAAATTAGTGCGAACAAACCTGAAACAGGCACGACGGCTGCTGACCAAGGTGAAGGCAGCGATGCTGACAAAATGGACAGTGAAGCCGCTATCACTCAGAAAACACGAAGGATCATGAAAAATATCATAGTGGTATCTGTTGCATTTCTGTTTCTTTTTTCCTCGCTGGGTTCTCTTGCCGTCCTGCAGAGTAGTCTCAACAAAGAAGGAGGCCTGGGAACCATTGGGCTCAGCCTCAACTTTGTTACAGTTTGTATATCATGCATGTTTTTACCTCCACTAATGATAGACAAACTGGGAAGCAAATGGACCATCGTTATTGCAACCTGTGGTTCCATAGCCTGGATGGCCGCTCAGATGTACTCCGCCTGGGAAACTATCCTTCCTGCGTCCATTTTGCTTGGGTTGTCATGGGCACCACTCTGGAGTGCGCAATGCAGTTTTTTCAGTGTTTTGGGTGTTGCCTACAGTCGACTCAAGGGAATTCCTGCGGAGAGGACCATAACTAGATTCTTTGGAATATTCTTCATGGTAATTTTGACCGGTAAGTCGCAACACTACCTTCAACAAGGTTCAGGCATTACGTCTATTCATACAGAACAAATTTATCTTTTTATCTCGCATATACTTCATATATACCCGTGTGAATAGATAGATTCATATTGTCCTGCTGCTCAACATATTCAAAGTAATCCAAAGTTTGCTTTGGCAGTGGCACCAAGAGAGAGAGAGAGAGAGAGAGAGAGAGAGAGAGAGAGAGAGAGAGAGAGAGAGAGAGAGAGAGAGAGAGAGAGAGAGAGAGAGAAAACAGCTTGAAATGAAAAGGTGGACCTGTAATAGGCAATAGGAGCTATACTGTGCACTCATATCGCTGGGGGAAAAAACATGGTTAAACCAAAAACTGTATGCCTATTGTAACTGTTCAGTGTAAAAACATGTGGTAGTCAGTAATACAGAATATGCCAAATGCCCCGTACCATCACCCTGATCGCTGCCTACACTAGATTTATTCAAATTGAACGCGTATGCCCAAAATGTACGAGCTGTACAAGTGTACTTACACCCATGTATTAGACTCAACAAAAATACCGCCATGTATGTCGAAAATGGGAAGTTGCCTTGTCATATGCCGAAAGGCTCTAGTGTTGTTGGCTATGTACTCTGCAATAATAATAATATTGTACATTTAGAATTCGTGACCCTGCTGAGAATAGCTGACAGTTGGTCAGTGATCTTTGCCCTGTTAAAGTTTCCTTAAAGGTTAATTTTGTCAATGAAGTAGACAGATCCAAATCAACATAAAATTCTAAACTAAAAACGGGGCAGCTTGCCATTATTTGGGTCGAAAATTCACCCGAGTTATTTAGTAACGCAATTTAAGTCGCCCTTACGTAACGCTGATGCTATGTACGTTGACACAACTGCAGAGGAACTTCATGGGGTTAGGTAAAAATAGTTTTAAGAATATAACCGGAAAAACAAAAAAAAAGGCCAAGAGGAAAAAGCGTGCTGTAAAATTTGATCATGAGTACCCAAAATTAATATCTTAAGTTAAACAATTTAAAAGAGTTTTAATTTGTACCCTAGGTATCCGTATGAAAGAGGACAATATTTATAGCAGTCAAGAAGCTTAGAGAATGTGTTAGAATTAACGTTGACAGTATAAGTTTCTCTATAGTCCATAATATTCAAGCATGCAGCAATTATTAAGGAGGTGATCAACAGCAGTTTTGGAAAAAGAAAAAAAAACATAAAAACACATGAGCAAGAACGCTAATTAATAGACAACATTGATCGGGTATCTTGGATCCATTCCTTTAACAAGTCGAACGATGAACCCTGGCAGTTCCTCTTCAGCCGCAAAATTTAAGTCATGTCATTTTAGAATTTTTTTATCTAAATGGTATAAGAAATGCCATGTTAATAACTGGTGAGCGATATTTTGGGAAGTGTTTGGTTAAATTATATACAACCACATGAATTTCCGCGTGCATGGAAGTCAAGACGCATCATACCTGTTTACAGATAGGGCAAATGGAATATTCGAAGATTATAGAAGTATCTTTTACAATTTAGCAATTAGTAAACAATTTCGCCAATTTATTACAATGCCGATTTTCTGTTTCCTCTGTAACAACTTTTTTTATCAGGGACAAAGTGATTTTATTGAAGGACAAAAAACTTCTGGCACTTTTTAAAAATTGTGTTGACTCAAAATTATTATAGAAACAGAAATGATATCCGTATATTTTCGACGTGCTTTCGCGTCTGTTGATATTGATTCCCCTACTGTTTACATGAAGCAGGTATAAGTCTACATATATTAAAATAAATAAAGTACATGTGCCTTGACACAAACATATCGGTTAAATTGCGCGATGGATGTTCACCACAGTTTCAAAGCCACATTGGCACATACAGGATTCCCCTGAAGTCCTTTGTTCTCAAATGTTTTCATTAAAGACTTGGAACAAGACCTGAATCCTTTTGGCACGGAAACAGGTGCAACTGCTATTTCATTCGTCATATTTGTAGATGGCGTCGCCATTGTTGCAAACTCATCAAAATATAATAATCCAGGTCAACAGCTCTCCTCAAAGCGTTTTTGGAGCATTGCGCCCAAAGCGCGTTGAGGAAAGTTGTTGACTAAGTTCAAAATGTGGCACTGAAAGAAAGAAAATGAGCAACCATCTATTATGAGTCGAGACCGGAAGATACAACAATTAATTAAGAAATGAACCAATTTGCAAGCCACGTTCACTTAACGGACCAGAGTGGCACTTCATCTTACATTTTCCTCTGTACAACGATATTCGGCAGCTACGTTACCTCGAAAAAAGTAAATACATTAGTTATTTTTTAAATATATCAGGATAACAGAAATTGAATATACAGTACTTATACAACTACGAAGACACATTGTAAAAGCTGTAACTATTTGTGTACCAATGATTTGGGTCCCGGAAAGGCTGCAAAGAGTAGTGCACTGCTTCCATGGCTTACATCAATACTTCTGGCTGTGCTTGGAAATATCTTGCATATCACATACTCACCCTACTGGTACAACCGGACCCTGTATGGGATCTTTTACCCACCCACCTGAAAATTGTACACCTATATACCAGTAGTTTGTAGTCTTTACCCATAATCTTATTACTTTTTCACCTGATGTGTGTATATATATATATATATATATATATATATATATATATATATATATATATATATATATATATATATATATATATATATATATATATATATATATGTATATATATGTATATACACATGTCATGTTTGGGTCGATATTAGTACTATACAAGTGCCTTTGGCGATTCATAAGGGATGTTGTGCTCCCAATGGCAGGGTCTTTCATGGGGAAAGGAAACCTTGAAAATGCCCAGTGCATGTGTCCCCCTTTTATTGGGACATGCTGGCTGTATAGCCAGGGCAGAGGCCGCACTGTGTCGACTGTAATATTCAGTCGCCGTT
>CAXHWN010001462.1:0-16000 GCA_964020975.1 Hermodice carunculata
CAACAACTGTTTTCAATGATAGTGGTGAGAGCAAACCGAATACCAGTTCAACCTTGTCAGATCCAGTATCATTTACAAAATAGTAAGACATGCTAGTGTTCATCGTCGCAAGGATCTATGACCAACAGTAATGAAGTTTAAATGAATGAGAGTATCTTCTACCTGACTTGGAACAGGTTACCAATATATTGGCAGTGGGTTAAATCAGTTTTACGGGATCCCAATACTCCCACTTTGGAAAACACCCACATTTATCTAAAGTAGGCCTAAAACAAATTTAGCCCTTAATTTTAATGTGCAGTTATGAAAGATAATTACATGACCATAATTCACAGATATCATCCAAACAATGACAGGACCATTAAGAATTTTAAGTCAGACTACTATATTTACGTTAGAATTGTGTAACATGTCAAATTTTGAAATCAAACACCAAAACAAGGTCTCCACGTGAACAACTAAATTTGATACTGATATTATATTTATTATGAAACATGGTTAAGTTCTTCCATGTTTCTCACTTGAGAATACAGCACAATAGGCCTAAAATTCGTTATAAAAATATGACATATCAGCTGAGCATGTATTCCTTAAAATTTGTAAATATATCCAAAAGGATGAGAAAATAGAAGGTCTGTATTGTTCAACATGATGCCCGAGAACTTAGATGGTTCTTATTTCATTTTATATTTGTTGTAATTATGATAAATTTTATGCTGTAGTATTGAACGTTTGATCAAACTCAAGATAAAACAATCTCAGCCCCTACATTACAGTACCAAAACATATTTCTATGTGTTTTACTGACACTTGAAAAATATCTGTTTAATATGTTCATAGAAATCAACATTATATTTCTGCAAAACATATTTATATTTATCTTTAAAGTTAAGAAAAACCTTTTTAAATCTAATTTTAGAAAACCCCTGTTTAATAAGTCTTCCAAAAGGTGATTTAGGTCTGTCAGCAAAATCTTTAAAGTCAGTACAGTTTCTTGTGAAAGCAATTAATCTTGAGACATAGACACCATAAGCAGGGTTAATAGGAATATTACTACTTATATATATTTTCTGTTAGGTTAAACCCCCAGGGGCTACAGGTAGCAAGAAGCGGCCTACGACAGTTACTAGCTTGCCGAATTGTACTTGATATCTGGTTTATATTTTCATTGCATTCTCTTGACTTAAATACAAATGACTTTTATTCTTTTCTGACTTGCCCTATAATTTTACTGTTAATATTCAAAGATTATTGGAAAGTTTGGCCACAATAATTTACAGTTTGTAGATTTGTCTGTTTTGCTACTTAACTTTATCTTTTGACATTTTTCTGTTTTGATATTCACTTTAAGACATTTTAGGCTCACATGTATTCTGTCAGGTTAAAGCCACCTGGGGCTATCGGTAGAGAGCAGCGGCCTACAACAGTTACATGTTTGCCTATTTATACTTAAAATCCTGTTAAGAAAAATTGTTTTGATAACATGTTTTTGGCATAAATGCTAATGACTTTCATTCTTTTCTGACATGGCTAAATGCACATTTACTCAATATTAAAAAATTACTCAAAATTGACAGTACTTTCTCAAAAGTCACAAACCTGACACATTACGTTGATACATTGACTCGGGTTGGCAGTGAAATAGAGCTTAATTGTTTGAGGAGTAGGTGTCATCATGGAGTTTGTTTTACATCTCTGGTGCAGGATGTACATTGTTGCAGTCCTTGTTAGGATTTCCCATAGTTTATACAGGTGGTCTAGCTGCAACTGTGATTTTTTACAATCACGGGGACAGAATAAATGCCCTAGCTTGTTTCCTCCGCAGTTAAACATTGGCAGATGGTTTAACTTGGATAAGCTGTCCAGCTAGAAAGGGTACAAATTGGTTCAGGGGAAAGTCAAATTGTTCTTATCTGAACCTGTACTATAGAATATATAGAAATTTGGTAATTTTGGTTTGCTTGACAGTTATTCTTCTTTCATAACCAAGTTCTGCATTTATAAGCAAAACTTCATGTATTTAGCTATTTTATCAATTGCCACTTTCATATTTATTCATTATTATGTGGGTTGTCTTTGCTGAATATTTAGCTTAGACAAGGAGCCACTACTCAGAGAGACATGTACGGGTAAAAGGCTCCCAAATATGTTGAGTGGTTACCCGCTAAAGACCCTTTAATTTATTATTTGGGCTAATACAGCCTACGTCAAAATTTTACAGAGGAACCTGTGGAATATGGACAATAGTACTTCTATGTATATAGGTTAGACAGGGACAGGTTAGCTTATGGAGAGTAAAGAGTTCGGACTGCGGAATAGGGTAATGACTACAAGGAACTGGTTTTGGACAAAAAGACACAAATACAGTATGAATAATTTACTATATTAAAATTGAAATCATCTGCTTTATCATACACTTTTGATTTTAATATGCCAACATCATTGAATAAGAGTAGATCTAAAAATGAGCATGTTATGTTCGATCCAGTGGTTTCTTTTAGTTCCAGATCACTAGGATAAATCGATGTAATGTAATCCTTTAAATGTTTGTAGTTGACACTTACTAAATCATCATATATCTGAAAGTTACATTAAATGATCTGGCTTGGAAATTTTTATCTTTTGCCATTTTCATTAGCAAATTATACTCGTGATAAAATAAATAGGGATTAGCCAAAAGTGGTGCACAATTTGTACCCATGGGAATTCCTATGTCCTGTCTAAAGATACTATCACCAAAACGTATGTAAATATTATCTATTAAATATTCAAACAGTTTTATAAACTCATCAGAGTCAACTGCATATTGACCATTCTTAGCAGAATCACCAAAGAAGGCATGTTTATGAACAATTATAATTTTCTAAAATTTATTTTTCTCAAAATAGTATTAAAACCAATCTTTGAATGCCACGTTTCAAATCTGCAGGAGCTATTGCAGTATAGAGAGTAGAAAAATCCCAAGACGATATGTGCCTGTAAGGTGAAACATTATCTGTTTGTAAAGTGTCAAGTAAAATTACAGAATTTTCAATATCCAAAACACATTATTAAACTCTTGATGTTGATTCAATTCTTTTACAGTAGTTAAACCAAAATACCTGTACCTTTCCTAATCCTGGCAATTCTTTAGTAGAACAGAACTTAGATCGAGCAATAAAACGGAATTTATATGGGTTTTTATGTAATTTTTCAATTGCAAAAATCCTTGGTAAGATACGGAATTTTTCACTGAAAGTTAGGTTGAACTTTTCTAAATATATAAAGTGACCATCCACTAAATGTTCAACAGAATAGTCAACCTTTTGATATGTAGTAGAGTTAACTGTAGAGTCGAGTAACCCTAATTCTTTGACAATTACATCAAGATAGAACAGTTTACAAATGATACTAACATTATTGGCAGCCTTGTCAGCTGGAGCAAAAACATACTTTTTATGTAAATCATGTATACATGCTTTAACATCAGGTTTATGAAGGACAGGATCAGTGGTTGTTTAGTTGTTTTCTTCAGTTTATCAATTTTTCTATCCACCATAATACCAATCTCGATAATCCACTCAGATATAACTGAAACATCACAATTCTCTTTTTTGGTCCATGTTTTAGCATAATTCTCTATAGCTTCCATTACTATTTGTTTATCCCTTTTTCATGAAATTTTGTTCTGCTCTCTAAATGTACGACCTTTTGAAATTAAACCTCTGAGTGCTGCATTGAGAATAATGGAAAGACTGCCTGTAATGACATGACCATGATGAGCTGATAAAAATGGGGACTGACCATATTCACAGGGATTTCCATTATGACGAAACCTATCAACCTCAAATTCTGACACTGTCTTCACGTGACTAAAAATAGAAGAAGAAAAATATTTTTTGTATATTTGCAAGATATAGTGGGAACACTTCTATCCAAATAAGGTGGGATAAGTGATTGAACCTTTTTGTTGTGAAGAATATTAGAAAGATTAATCATGTCAATTCCTCTGTCTTTGTATAGCATTTTAATGGAAGTTCGTTTCTTACTATTATTAATAGTGGAAACTGGCTTAAAAAGTCGATGATTAGAGATATCAGTCACAATGAGAAATATCGGATTCATAATATCCTTTCTACTGTATAAAGATGACAAATCGGACTCTAATTAAGAGAGAAGATTAGGAGGTATAGAATAAAGTGGAGAGCGTAAAAGATGAAGGCCATCGCTTCTGCAATAAGTATCCTTAATAAGGTCGACAGTAACATAATCACGAAATGATTTATTGTCATGCTAATGCTGCCCATGGCTTCTATTGGGGCGGGTATGTATATTAATCAATTGGGAAGAATCACCAATTTTTGAGTATTTTTTTGTTACATTTCCAACACCTTTAATTGTAACATTTAGGACAAAAAGGTCAAATGGTACCAGGTTCTTTCTGCCAAAAAAGTTCTCTTTCTTCTCTCCTTGCTGTGAAATCTGTGATTGTTTCTCCCTGAACTGGAACCAAGCGTTCAATAATTTTAATGCGAAAATTGTGGCCTTCTTTTGCAAAATGTCTACCACAGATACCTTCTTTCTTATGAACAGCTGTACAGTGGCCGTTGATTCTTTGATGCAACGGTCTCCCAGTCTCACCAATATACTGAAATCCACACTCTTGACATGAAAGTAAATAGGTGACGTTTCCAGATTTACAACCTAAAGGAGTCACTACATCAGGCGAGAATGTGTTGTATTGCCAGTGAGTCAGTGTAGATCTAAATTTAGTTTGAGTGTCCAGCATGGACTAGCTGTTCCAAATCAATTTATTATCAACAGGTTATCGTTCCATGGCCAGGTTTGCTTCAACCCAATAATATATATTTGATATTTTGAGCACCTGTAAACTGCCAACTGGGCTTTCAACCATTGAAATCTCCAATCTATTTGAAAACGCAACCTGAGAATGAACTCTCTGAATCATAAAATAGCCATTTGATAAACTTAATGACCGGGATAAATTCAGCTAGACAGAGACAGAAGATATTTCACAAACACCAGCAATATTTGGAAAGGTCCTTCAATCAGCTAGTCTTCTGGTATGGAGTTCCTTGTGTGCATTTTGCTTTTACTTGGCATGCGATTTTTTCAACAAAGTGTTGACCCCAGCCAGGAATTTTTAAAAATTAATATTATGTTCTGATCTGCAACCTGGATATACACATTTGGGATTATTTTCACACTTAATACAAGAGTAAAGTCTCAATTAAATTGATATAAATGTGAAATTACATGTTTCCTTTTTTCCATTAAGACCACTTATTGGTCGAATTGATGTGTCATAGACCTATTATCGTTATGTAGCTTGTGCTTGCCATGCTTACCATTTCTGTGCACATCAGTTTGTATATAACTTTGGTCATCATTGTTGAAACTTATTTCCTCGGGGTCTATTAATTGTATATTGCAACTGAAATGAACATAAGGTTTGGATCTGTTTATACTAACAACGAAGTCCGCCAATGACTATGAGGCATTGGGGCTTTGTGCATCAATAAAGTTAGAAATAAATTCAACAGGACTCACTCGTGTCTTAATTTCCTCATTGCCTGATAAGTTGGTAGGACCTACGATTTGCACTGATATCATAAGCTCTTAAGATTTTTGCTTATTACTCATAAAAGACCTCAAAAGAGCAATGTTTAGTTAGTTTAAATTACAGTGTTTTTCGGTGAAATTGAAGGCATGTGGGTGCAATAGCAAAGGAAATAAGGGTGAGTTCATAGGGTCAGTGTAATGCTCATATTCAAGGAAAGGAAACCTCTAGTATAAGTTTTAGGATTAAGGACTCTCTAGATTATTTGATCTATATGCATCATATTCATAAGAAAACTAGCACTTGGTAAACAGCTATCATAACAGTGACAATACAATGTTGTTTTTGTGGCCTGAAGTATAAAACATACACATTCCAGATTGAAAATTTATAACCAATAGGAATTAAACACTAATGAAACATGTTAGATGTTTTAGGATAAAGAAATTGCATTATTCAAAACAAAGAAAGAAAATGCACGTGTCTTGTATTCAGTATCTTAATATAAGCCCCTTGTCCTTATTGACATATATGTATGTGTGTGTACATTGATCCATATATCTGTATTACCTCTGATATTATGAACAAAATAAACCATGAAGACTACAGAAATATTTGGTCATGATAGTTTTATAAAAACCTCAGATGAGATATATATCACACATGAAACCACAAATGGAAAACAGAATTTTGGGGGAACACTGCCACAGAACTTACTTGAGAGCATGAAGGCGTGCCTTAATTGTGGAAAACAAGTTGCAAACCCAATAAATCATAACAAGTGAAACTACCACCATTATGAAGATGTGATTGCTTTTCAAAGTTTGATAATACTGTGATCTGATCTAGAAAAAAACACAAAAAGAGGAACATGTTCTCATTCATCAAAAGTACACAAGACTACAAATGTAATCAGAGAGAAAAAGTGGAACAACAGAGGGAACTGAGACTTTGCTCCGGAGGTGGCGAGAGAAGTTCTGAAAGCCAGGTCAGTTTAACGCAGCAGTTAAATGTGGCCGTTTCATATGACAACTTCAGAAATGAAAAAAACAAAAAACAAAACAAAAACAAAGCATCATAGTATCACCTGCTTAACAAACAAAAAAATAGGAGCTCACTTTTTTTTTTACTTTAAATAACTGGCTACTCAGTTGCACGTAAATGAATGAATCATAAAGCACCTAACCTCATGGAAGTGGAGAAATCTATTCAAACAACATTATTAAACAGTCTGGCCTTACTTGTAGCGATGGATACACAGATTTGCGCGCACAGTAGTGTTGATAAATCGTTTATATCCATTATCTGTAAATGAGCAAATAATAATGATAATAATAATAATAAGCATAGCACCACCTTGTTAATAGTTGTGATTGAGGAAGTGGTAAAAAAACATTTTCGCAGATTTAAAAAATAAAAATAAATTGAAAAGTTAACAAAGCAGGAAAGCATTCTTTCCGGCAAACTGTGGAGAACATTTAACTGAATGTTCATCACCAACATTTCTGAAGAGAATGTGGCATGTTTGTTTGCATAGCTGGTCAAGCATGAGACCTGCTCATGGAGGGATGGATATCGAAAAAGCAATTTGTGCATATGAATGTTGAAACTTAAACTATTCTGTTCCCTATTATATGTCAAATACAGCCATATTATTTTCCGTTACTATAACATTATATTGTAGTAACTATAGTACAATTTCCATACTCCAAAGCTATTGACATTTTTTGTCATTTATGACCATCAAGATTTTTGATGAATGGATCTATCATGCCTATGCGTATGTATTAATATAATATAATATAATATAATATAATATAATATAATATGATATAATATAATGTAATATAATATAATATAATGTAATATTATATAATATAATATAATATAATATAATATAATATAATATGCAACTTGGTCTGCCCTTGGTCTGAGAGGGCAGTCAAGCTCACCACCATGTTTATTCTAAGACATGGAAAGATAAACAAAATATTTGCTAATTCTGAATACCCTTATTCCATATTACACAAATATGAAAATCCATGACTGAAATCAGAACACTGTACAGTCAGCGGTATCACACCAGGTGAGTACAATACAATGCAATATATATTTACATTCACAAGTTACATGTCCACAAATTAGTCTTCCCATTCAATCTGTACATCTAGCTTGTGATCGTTATTATAGATGTATACTGTTAGTTGATGTTCATTGGTGTCCACCTGTGGTTGTACCATCGCTATTTCATCTTTTGATAAATACTTCATTTTGATTTGGTACTACTTGAATGTATTTGTATAAATACATACCTATGCCTGTGGCAATGCCAGTCAGCACAACTATTAATATCAACACGTAATGATAAATGAACTCCATGTGCACTCTATGTATTTTTTTTTTATTTTTTTATTGAGCTTCAATCAGCAGTTCACCAAGATAAAAGGAAAATAAAACATCACAACACATCAAAACAAAAATACTGCCCACTTGGAAGAGTCAAACAGGTGATTACACCTGTACAAGTTGACTCCCCATCTATGATTGGAGATGAAGATGAGTACAGCTACAACTGGATAATAATGGTGATGATTGATTAAAAAGGTCAAAGACGATAAATGTCTGTGCTTAAAATTCAACTAAAAAGAGCTCGAGCAGACTATCTCATGTAAAATAATTTGTCAAATTAAGATACTTAGTATCATTTGAACTTTTAAAAAGTTTACAAAAATCGTAAGCAGTCCATCACAATAAACCGCTAAATGCATTTTGGACAGAAACACCTGCACAGCCATGTACATGTATTGGACGAGTCAAAATACTCTTGTTGGAACTTGGTGTAGTAAGTATTCAGTCTACTTTTCAAAATATGGATCGTTTGAGAATCACGGATATGGGAGGGTAAGATGTTCTAAGTGTGAATAGATTGATTTACATAGGATGAATGGAAAGTTTCTGTTTTACATTTGATTATTTTGAAACATAGACTATTGTCGAAAGTACGCAAGTTTCTCAAGTCTGTTTGAATGGGAACATATTAGAGAAATCTACCTCGTAACAACCATAAACACATTTGTACAAAACACAAGATCCAGTTGTTCTCGCCAATAAGATAACAGGAGTAGGTTACATTTGGCAAGGCGTGACTCGTACGATTCAGAGAAAGGAGACCCTAAGATGTCTCTGGTCGCTCTTCTTTGAATATTTTCCAGCGCCATTAGATTTTTTGTTGCTAGTAACACTCCACACAACCGTGCCATATTCAAGATGACTCTGCACCAAAGTAATGTAGCGTCTTTTAGTTGCTTCACGGGGAGCTTTGTACCCACATGTTCTTTTTATTATACCAAAGGCTCGGTTAGCTTTAATACAACACTTGACAACATGCTTTGACCAGTTGAGGGAAGTGTCTAATTCGAAGCCCAGGTCATTTTGGGAGGATACCTGATTTAGTGGGGTATCGTTCAGGCTGTAGGTGAAAACAACAAGAGCATGGGACTGCTGACAGGAAGGATGCTGCATTTGTTAGCGTTGAACTTCATACCCCATAATTTACTCCAAGAGACTAGTTTCTGTATATCATTTTGCAATACATGTGCATCAGCTTTATATCTGTATCCAGATCCGGTTCTACAAAGAAACTGTCGACATCGGCTTTCATGCTGCAAATTTTGCTGAATGTAGCTTGTTGAGGGCATCCTCCTCGGGTTTGAGTTTCGGATGATAAGTGCTGGTATATTTTGTATTCTCAGTGCATCTACTGAGACTCTCCCTATCCTTCCTACTCTGCCTGGCAAAGTCTTTTTCAACTTTTTGTACATTTATCTCTTGCTGATACTAGGTATGCTCCTGGGGTTAATTTCTCAAATTTTGCTGGGGTATTTTCACATCTAGAATATACAGTTTCTCTCCATGCTATAAGAATGTTACTGCCTTAGCGCTATCTCTGTGGCTTTGGTTAAACGATGGGTGTAACTTACCTCTCCTATGCGCGTGTCTCAAATCTCAGTGACCAGTCTAAATTGCATGCGTGCACGACCAGACTACTGATCTGTAAATAGTTACCATCCTGCAAATTATAGGCCTCCATCCGATGTGGTGTTCATTGGTAGAACCAATCTTGGGCAGATTCTGTTCATCATGCTTTCATGATAGAATACAGCAATCATCTGTATACTTCATAGCCATAGTCTTCTTCTTGTGCTGTTATCCATAAATCTGGATTTTTTCATTCCTGCTTTGTCTTAATCTCATCTGGATTTGTTTCATCTTGATCCAAACGTATTCTTTTCATGGCATCTTCATCTTTGAATGCATCAAAAGCAATCTATTCCTTTGTATCCATTGTATTGATTTCTTGTTTCGCTGGCAATCTGAACACACACAGAACACACACACACACACACACACACACACACACACATATATATGTATTCTATCTAAGCTTCAAACTCAGCCAATACTACCGCCCATATCTGCATCTTTGTACTGCTTTTGTCTCTGATAAAGAGGAATCTAAGGGGTTTGTGGTTTCGAAAGGTATGGTCGAAGTTTGGACACACACCAAACCACACTACAGCGTCCTTCTCTATGTCAGCCCATTTTAATTGATTAAGTAAGAACTGATGTCAAGAATACTAAGGGCAAGATGATAAGACAGGAACAGAGTATATACATGCATAAAGCCCGATCTTTGTGCACTTAGTTCTTCAGGTGCATATGACTTGTATCTTTTCCTCAGACACCATTCAGAAATGGGGGTGTGTAGGGCTTGTTCAGGTCCTCCATTCAGCTGAGCTTTTGGTATCACAGGCTTCCTGTTGAAATTTTATAGCTGGAATTGTGGGCTAAGTGTAGACGGTTTATTCTGAGTATTACATCAGTTTGGTACACTACAGTGGCTGCTCTCGATGGGCACCTAGTTATCCTCTCCTGGTCCTCTCCTTACCCCATATGTCCCATCTGAGAACTAAATAACAATGCTTGCTGAGAGTGTGAGTGGTGAGTTGTGTTGATTTTGCCACATTTATGTTACTTTTTTATTTGTTTGCCTTTTTATTGTTTGCCTATTTGTCTGGGTTTTTTGGGTTAGAGGTGTTTTGTGTGTGTTTATTTTTATTTGGGGGGGGGGGTCGTGTTTGGTTTAGCATTATTTTTCATGTTTTCATGTATTATGTAATTATCTTTTGCAAACTAATTACCAAGTGTTGGTGGGCTTTGCTTGCAATGTTAAGAGGGACATTCCTCGCTTGCATCTATATGGACGCTGTTCATTGAAGAGTATATGATTACAAAAATAAAAGGTATTGCTCGTGGCTGCTCAGAGCTTAGAATATATTTTAGTACTGTGGATTCTGAATGTCAGTAAGTGAGAAAATGACAATATGTATGTGCCGCCAACAAAATCTTTGAATTTTTCCTTTTGAGTTCAATTCACTCAACATAGCATAAACATCTGTAAGCCATGAGTATATCATGTTAAAGACCTGGCTCACTGTCTCTTATATTGTGACAGCCTAATCGAAGCAAATGGATCAAAATACAAATCATGTCACACTCTTATTGGCTGCATTCATTTTACCTAATTTATGATCAGAATGAACTGTTCACAAGATCAGGATAGTACATGGTATGCTTATCATGTCCACAAATTTAGTGCAAAGGTTTTAATCTTTTAAATTAAGTTTGATACGTGTGATATGTTATTGAAATCTACCTGTTTCAGACAGTGATGAACTTAATGTAATCATACATTAGCCTATATCAAATTCAAAGTAAATGATTTTGCTATATTAGGTATATGTGAGATGGATGCTACGTACCTAACAAAGTATACATATGTTGGCGTACATTTCTGAGAAATACATATTTGACCTTGGTATCCTTAATTTTAATATTACATTAGCCTTTTTAGTACTGATAGAATTACTTATTTTTTAAAAATGTATATCTCATGTGATACCTGATGATGACTTTGCAACTATAAAAACGATTTTCGCACTATTTCAAGATCGTGAAGTTTAGTCTAGATATATGTGTAACATGGTCATTATGAAATGACTTTGCAACTTAACATGCCATGCATGAAGCCTGTATTTGCCGATATAACTATAGGTCATATAAAGCGTATGTAATATTGGTGTTGCTATTTGAGTTTCTGACACAGTAAAATAAATTGTTGTGTCGTTTTGGATATATCCTGTCTCGTGATTGGTGCAGTTTACGATACTTGGAAGGATACAAACAGGTACCTTCATGAGACGACAAGCAATACATGCACAGCCATACTGATCGAAAATCTTAGCTAAAATACATGTATCCAATAAGGGAACCGCTTAAAGGAAAATGCGTTTCAGTGCAACAAAGAGTTTCAATATCAATTTTCCACGCAGATCATTTTGTTCCTCCTGCATATCTGAAACATTATTAACGAGATCAACCAGGACAATTTTCACAGACACTCCCTAATGGAAACCATCAAAGTCCTGCACAGCCCTGTGGCTAAGTGGTATATATTGAACTTTTTTTCTCTCAGGTCTCCTTATCATATACTTCCTCTCATAGATACTGTTATATATATATATATATATATATATATATATATATATATATATATATATATATATATATATATATATATATATATACATATATATACATAAACATATGCGCAATCTGGCTGTTTTTCGGTAGATATTGTACTCATTGTATCAATTTTAAGCTCAGCTTACTTGTTAGTTACGTCTGGTAACAGATGTAGAGATATCCATCTTATTTTTTTTGGCCGTGGTTTGTTTGCATATGTACGTATTGTTATCGTTGATTTTTTTTGTATTTATTTTTGTTTCCGTTTCTCATTTTTTGCACAATTATGGGGATGCCATTTTCATTTTGTTAGACTTCTTCTCAGTTAATACTAATTCAACCTCATCTGTAAGGCCATCATTCAGGTTGTGCTGAAAATTTGTACATCGTAGGGTAATGTACAGATGTTCACTTACTGTTGAACAGGCCAATGAGAATGCTACAGCACTTCATACTTTCTACCTCTTCTCCCAAACGGTGAACCAGATTCAGTTGAAACTTGGTAAAGAAATACCTTGCATAACTCTCCACAGATTCTGTGCAAACACTATGATCCAGCGATTTCTTTTTCTTTCCCTTTTCTTTCTTTTCTTTGTTCTTTCTTTCTGTTTTGACGAAAATGTTCCTCTCCAAAATCACTTCTCAAAAGAAGTCAACAGTGCACGTACACAATTTCTGAAAAGCTTAGCTTTTGTTCTGATCCTCATTTGGCGCCACAACCTTTTTATTTATTTCAAAATGTTTTTATGTGTTTCTGCTTTCATATAATTCTACTAGGCATGTTAAATTCTTTCCGAAAGTAGTTGGAATGTACCTGGATGGGATCTTGACTTATTTGGTTAACCACATGGTGCTACTGTCATTTCTGCTTTGTAACAAATGATCACAATTAGAAATAAGCCGATAGGCTATGAGTATTGTTGTTGTTACGTTGGAACAGCGACCAATCTGACACATTAGCTTGCATCTTGGTAATGAGAGATCTTAGGCCCACCTTTACTGTAGCCACTAATAAGAAAGGAGCAATGTGAATTCTTTTGCCACTGTAAATTTTGAATCTGATTGCCCATGGAACGTCAATCCTACATATTGGCTAATATATGGGTAACAGTGTATCCTTAAGCCATGGTTAAGATCAAACGCCACTAAAAAAACAGGGTTTCATTTTGGTGTTATTAACGTTGATTTTAGTTGGCTTCAGAAGGTTATGTGAGATCAAAATCAATTTTGCAAGTCTTTAAATGCACTTGCATCTGTAGATGCCACAAAACTTCTACAACAAATTACTAATGTGCTTTTGTTAGAATTTCCGTGTAAAAATCTTTAAAAAAACTTTGAAAGTGCTGCAACCTCCACCCACATAATCTTATGTTGTACAACTCTAAAAATTTATAGACAGCACCAATAATCTGACAATTATAAAAAAGAACGGATTTTTATGTTTATGCTTATGACTCTTATTATTGGCACAATAAACCAGACTTGCATATACATTGCACACGCACAGCTCGCACAACAATTTGCCGTTATTAGGGATCAGTCTGTCTGTTATAAATCTACCATGGAAAGTATAATAGCTATGTTTATGCCAAGAGATGACACTGCGTGCATTTATCGACACACTTTGGTGAAACTTCTGAAACTCCATAAGTTTGATATTAGATATAGCATGTAGATCATCAAAGTTTGTCCTTTTCACCGGTTTCCAATCTGAAATCTCCTTTCCTTTTTGCTTTTCTGCATTTGTTTGATGACATCACAGTGCCAGCAGAGACAATGGGTTATCACGGGAATGATTCTTTCATCATACTGATGAAAGTGAAGTCATTAGAGTTTTTTGAGCAGAATAGCATCGTTTAAATAGTCCTCTCCACATTTTTTTCAGATTTATTGTCAATTTTCAATTTTCTCCTTTCTAATTTTTTGTGACAACAGATGGGTGGGATGTTAACAACACTGAGTAGTGTATTTGACTTGATACCATAGATTATACTTCTAATGAAGACTCTCTTATGTTGGATTCGTTCATTGAGCGGTCAAATCACCTGAACTACTGGATTTATCCTTGTATATGCTATTATTTACTCTGACGGATATTTTCACAATTAAGAATGATTTTCCGGAAATAATTCAACAGTTCATGCAATCTGCTGTCCGTGATTGTAAGGACTCCATAGTGCCTCCTGGCTGGATTATGTAGTGACCTCTGTATGGGAGTGACAAAAAATACCTTTTTGTGTAAGTGACTATTAAAATTGAGCACCCTTGAGTCAGCAATTATAACAGTATGTGTCAAAGCATATCAACCCCTTAAAATATTTATCAAGGGAAAATAATAATAAATCTACTTGTCAGTCACCCAGCAGACAATTCTTGACCATATGTAGCTAAAACACAATTATGTATGGGCTTTGTGCTAAATTTTGAATTCAAAAGCACATTCCTATCTACTTGTCCATCATATAGTACAAATTCTTGTCTTCTATCGGACTCCTAATCTGCATTTGCCACAACTGAGTCATTATAATGCTCCTCACCATTTTCAGACACGTTTTCGTCTGCACTGATATCACTTCCAAGGCCAAATGAGCTGGCATTTCAATTCTGTTGCACGGCTCTGGCAGATCCAGCGTTTTCACCAACGGATGAATGGTGTGGATGACCACATCTGAAAAGGCATTACTGTTTTTTGCAATTGTTGTCATAATGAGCTGGGCTTCCATCTGTGCCTCCATTGGAGCCAGAGATACTTGCAAGTTGGAAATAACATTTACAGATGCTGCCTACCTCCTGCTGTTGACCTCAGATTTTGAAATTTATTTGCCCTTGGCAAAGCCACTGACACTAAGGAATGACTATCCATACTTTACTTTGACAATGCAGAGCTGGCGATTTGAGATATGTGTCCATGCAGTATTGACTATGGTCTTCTCAGTGCGTGAAGCAACAACCTAGTGAACGTTTGAATAAGTTCCCCCACCTCCCACCAAAAAAAGCTTTGCTTAAAGTGCAAAACATAATGTTTTATCAGTGTCCTGCTTTATTTTGGTGACCTCAAAGGTAGACGTGTCTTCCTCCAGGGCTTTATCCATGCATACAAAATGAATGGAGATGTTTATGTAAATAAGTGCAGGTAATACCAATTGGTCATTCATCAAATAAGGTAGTTCATTAAAAAAAAGAGATGTGGGCACTGTTAGCTCATGCAAAATATGGCTTGAGATATGTTAAAGAAAAAAATGTCTTGAAGTTTGCAAGGACCAATTATTACCTCGAGGTTGACATCAAGTCAATGGTCATGGGAAATGAAACTGCAGAGGCCTACGGTAGACGAGTATACAGCCAGTTTTAACAATGGCTGTGTCTATCGCTTCTTGCTCAGAAAGTGTGAAGCCAGGATCTAAAAAAATATCATTCAACAATCATGTGAATAAGTTCCCCGGAAACGCCTCATCATAAACTCCTATCCATACCAGCAAAAATTTGAAGAAGCATATCATCATTGCATTGCTTATGAAGCTAGGCAATATGGAAAATAAATGGCATTGACAGTGTCAAGTGATGCGCATTTTCGACACTTAGAAACGGGCAATAAATGGCTGTAATGTTTAAGACAAAAAGCACTAATGCAAGAAATAGCTCTAGAGATGTTGAGAAAAAGCATGTTGAAGCTTGCTACAGTGATAATTATTATCCAATTCTATATGAACAATGCAGGTGACCTAACAGATGTGTGCTGGGCGATATTTGGCCAACATGGCACCCCTCATTGCCATGTTGGAGGGAGCAACACTAAACCAGAGGTTAATCTTTGCTTTGACAAATGCAAATTTCTCCCAAGTGGGGTAAGACAGG
>CAXHWN010001463.1:0-7500 GCA_964020975.1 Hermodice carunculata
ACATGCATTTCATCATATATTCAAGTCTTTAATCATTAGGTTAATTATTGATAGGATAAAACAAATTTAATCACTTGACTAAACGCCGGATAAAACAAGAAACGGCGTTCCATAGTACATGCACACAGAGACACAGATACAGATACACACACACACACACACACACACACACACACACACACACACAAATATATATATATATATATATATATATATATATATATATATATATATATATATATATATATATATATATATATATATATATATATATAATTTTCCTTGGTTTGTACAGGTGGTCTAGCTGCAACTGTTTATTTTACAAACACTGGGACTGAATATAATGCCCCAGCTTGTTTCCACTTCAGTTAAACATTGGCGGATGGTTTAACTAGGAAAAGCTGTCCAGCTAGAAATGTACATTTTGGTTCAGGGGTAAGTCAAATTGTTCTTATCTGAACCTGTAGTATGAAAATATGGTAATTATGGTTTGTTTGACAGGTATTCTTCTTTGATATGAAGCTCTGCATTTACAAGCAAAACTTCACATATTTAGCTAATTCATCAATTGCCACGTTCATATTTATTCATTATTATGTCGGTTGTCTTTGCTGAATATTTAGCTTAAGCAAGGAGGCGCTACTCAGAGAGACATGTACGGGTAAAAGGCTCCGAAACATGTTGAGTAGTTACCCGCTGAAGACCCTTTAATTTATTTGGGCTGATACAGCCTATGTCAAAATTTGACAGAGGATCGTGTGCAATAGACAATACTAATTCCATATATATATACCGGTTAGACAGGGACAGGTTACCTTATGGAGAGTAAAGAGTTCGAACTGCGGAATAGGATATTGACTACTAGGAAGTGGTTCTGGGCAAAAAGACACACACACACACACACACACACACACATATATATATATATATATATATATATATATATATATATATATATATATATATATATATATATATATATATATATATATATATATATATAACTTGTTTTCTGTTAGATTAAACCCCCAGGGTCTATTGGTAGCAAGCAGCGGCGTACTACGGTCACAAGCTTTCCTAATTGTACTTGATATCTGCTTACGAAAACATATATTTACATGGCATTTCCCTTAATTAAAAACAACGGACTTTCATTCTTTTATGATCTGCGTTACAAATTGTGCTGTTGCTATCCGAACATTGTCAGAAAGTTTGGCTGCAATAATTTTACCGATTTGAGATTTGCCTCTTTTTTAAATTTCACCTTTAAGACATTTTAGGCTTACATTTTTTCGGTCAGATTAAATCCCCAGGGGCTGTAGGTAGCAAGCAGCGGTCGACAACAGTTACAAGTTCGCATAATTGTACTTAAAATCTCGTGAAGAAAAATTATATTTTGATGAAATGTTTTTTACTGAAATGCTAATGACTTTACTCTTTTCTGACATGCCTAAGTATTTACTCAATGTCAAAAATCATTCAAATTTGACAGTATTTGCTCAAACATAAAAAACCTGACCCATAACGTCGAAGTATTGACTCAGGGTTGACAGCGAAATAGAGCTTTAAGTTTTGGGGCCTTTCAAAGGGAGCAGTAGGTGTCATCAAGGGGTTTGTTTTTACATTTCTGGTTCAGGATGTCCATTGTTGTAGTACAGGATTTCCCTAGGTTTCCATAGGTGGACTTGCTGCAATTGTTTTCTTTAAAATCACTGGGACTGGATATAATGCCCCAGTTTCTTTCTACTTCAGTTATACACTGGCAGGTTATTTGACTAAGATAAATTTTCAAGCTAGGAAGGGCACATACTAGTTCAGGGGTAAGTCAAATGGTTCTTATCTGAAATACTACTATACATCTCATTTTAAGGAATTATGTTTGGTTTGACAGGTATTCTTAGTTCATATTGAAGCTTCGCATTTATAAACAAAACTTTACGCATTTAGCCAACTTATCATTTGCCACGTTCATATTTATTCATTGCTATGTGGGTTGCCCTTGCAGAATATTTAGCCTAGACCAGGAGCCGCTACTCGGAGAGACACGAACGGGTAAATACTCCGAAACATGTTCTGAGTAGTGACCCGCTGAAGACCCTTTAGTATATTTGCGCTAATGCAGTCTATGTCAAAATTGTACAGAAGAACGTGTACTATATGGACAACAGTAGTTCCATGTGTATATAGCTTAGCAAGGACAGGTGAGCTTACGGAGAGTAAAGCGTTCGGACTGCAAAATAGGGTAAGATTACTAGGAAGTGGTTCTGGACAATAAAACACAAACACACACATACATACATACACACATATATATATATATGTATATATATATATATATATATATATATATATATATATATATATATATATATATATATATATACATGAAATACAGTAGCCTTTTTCTTCCGATGGTGATGGTTGTGGACAATAAAACACACACACATTCACACACACACACACACATATATATATATATCTATATATCTATATATATATATATATATATATATATATATATATATATATATATATATATATATATATATATATATATAATATATATATATATATATATATATATATATATATATATATATATAATATATATATATATATTTATTTATATATATATATATATATATATATATATATATATATATATAATGGTAATGGTTTTGCAGGGGTTTTATTGTATCAGGGGACACTTTCAGTATGACACACCTGGGTGTTCCACTCTCTGAAACCTGCTTTATAAGCCACCAGTTGAAGAGCTTAATTTTTCATGCTCATACAGCCTTTAAAATTTATCTGTTATCTTTGTGTTGGCTAAAAAATAAAAACGCCATCGATTCTTCAAAGTTCACGTATTACTGGCATCACATGTGTTGATGGATGACCCAGTTTAATGTCAAATCAGTGCGCACGGCCATTAAATCTTGTACTTTACACAGACATAAACCGTTGGGCATGAAGACAGAAGTTGCTACTGTTCTTATGGTAGCAAAATACACTAAATAATCCTGAATGTAAATATTTCCTTCGAAAACTAGACATTCCATTGCATTACGCAAAACGTGTATTCAAGAATAGAAAATTGGTGACTTTTGTATTGTCTTAATTTGAAGTTCCAGTTTTAAGTATTTTTTTTTTTAGGCTGTATAGTAAAAATGCTCCCCAATGAATGGGACACGCATACTCCCAGCAGCTGTTGATGACTTTGGACCCGAGTGGGTCATCAAAAGTAGCTGTGGTATTTGAGAGGAAAAGTAAGCGGTCATCATATCACGTGTCCAGCTTGAGGTATGTTCTATTAGCCATTCAACTGCTTCCATTCTGCACACTTTGTCAGCAACAAGTGGTGCCGTTAGGCCACCTGCCACGCGGTATTATGTGCTCAAGTGCATAGATGACTCTCCGTGAGTTTGGACTTCGCCACATTATCAGATTGAAGTAGGCTCTTGTTCACAGCAGGTTGCTGGCAATTCAGCTGTGCTTTACCTCGAGGTCAATGTACCATACACTCTACAAAACCAAACCCCATGCTGTCTCTGAGCACGCCTGGCCAATACATCACATGTCTTGATATAGGAGATACATAACGTAGCGTGCCATTGCAATATAATGCATAAAATACTGGTCTTGTCAATGCTGTCATGTCGCATGACTACCATATCTCTCACACGGGCTACGATGCTATGACTTTGTGTATTTTTAATTTGTCCTCCGGGGATAACAAAGCTAATTGTAATGGATTACATGTATAATTAAAAACCACAATTACACTTTTAGATCATCTAAGTCAGATTGTATCTAACCTTTATGTTAACACCAACGACAAACATATTGCCTTTCATGAAGAATTTGTCTTTCTGTCAACATTTAATTGACGTGGCTTATAAGACCTCTTGTGCAGATACTTTAAATGCCACTGTATTGACTGCATACACGTTTGGCAATGTAGCTCAAACATTTTGGTGAATGGATCGTGGAGTTTGGAAGTAAAACTCAGACAGCTATAAGCCCACCATCAAAAACCGAAATAAAAACGGGAGCAGCAGTCACTTAAACAATGTTAAAAGGCCGTGTGGAAAAAGAATTTTACACAAATGTATGATATTTCAGGTTAAACCATTGTCTGGCTATAACAACACTGAGGTAACGGGGTCTCTTTGCACGAAGAGAGCTGTTGACGGGAGCTTGGACGGCCTATCTTGACAGGGCAGATTACAATTTTAATTCAAAATATTTTGTAATTATGAAGAAAAATGTAACCGTAACGCCACAGGGTGGATGGAATTTTCAGCGGAGAGAGTAAATAGATATCATAACTGGTATTTCGAAGTAGTCTCACGGTTACAAAGACCTCCGTACACATTTTCACTATCAATATGCATTGGTTAACTTTTTCGGTTCCAATCTTTGACTGCGTCAACAACCTTTTTTTTTTTGTTGGGGGGGGGGGGGCGTGCGTTGGGCAAAATGTGCCCAAAGCAAAGCAATGAAAACTGAACTTCAACCATCGTTATGGTCTTTTGTCTTTCCTGAGCAAAGCCGTGAACTGTAAACTTGAACCATCCTTCTATCTGCTAAAGGTCCGTGGTCTCTTGTGAGGAAAGCTGTGTATCTTAAGCATCCCTTTGGTGTCTAGTCTCTCATGTGGAAGCTGCCAACTTGAACTAGTCTTATACACCAGATCTCTTATGGCCAATGCATCCAAAGCTACCCGAGCAAAGCTGCCGACCTGCACTATCGTTTCGACTCGTTTATGGTATGGGGTTGATGATACTTGAATGAAACGCGGGTTTACAGATATTAGGAGCCTAGTACTGTTATTTAAATTCAGAGCACACTGACCTTCGTTTCAAAATTAACAATGTCATGAACTGATAATGCCAATGTTCTATCCTTTTGTCACCTTCATGTAGTGATTTTCAATGCAATATTTTTTTCAGAGATCTAGATTCATGAATTATTTATAAATACGCACACACACACACAATATATATATATATATATATATATATATATATATATATATATATATATATATATATATATATATATATATAAATATATATATGTACATATATATATGTACATATGTGTGTGTGCGCTACAAAAGCAATTTTTATGTATATATATATTGCATGTAAACTACATTGATAATAAATGTGTACACATGTGTAAATAAGTTATTATTTGTTTTCGTGGACCTGTAATGACAAGTGACGTACAATCCCCGGCCAGGCCTATATCTAAAAAGTACATTTTCATTGTTTGTGTTAATTTTGTAGTCGTTAAGATTTGCCGTTACAATACAAAGGACCACCAGGTTTTAAAAAAGGCAACAAAAAAAAAAAAAAAAAAAGGGGGGGGGGGGCAGACGATCCCTGTTAAGTCCTCTGTTGGCAGGAATTATATAGAAAGATAGTTTACAAATTGCTTGATCTTATAAAAAGCACTTCCCACTTTTCTACGTTCATGTTATCGGCACATCCTGAGTTCAAATGTATTTGTCGCCCTACGTTTAGTCAAGCGGTCGTAGTTGTTTTACTTTTTTGTTTCGTGATTCACTTCGCTTTTTGGTGGATAACTGGAACACTAAAGTGTTTCACATATAGTGATTTGTGTTTACACATTTAGCCTTGTTATCCCTAAGCCTGACCATCATGTAAATCGATTGCTAGTTTTTGCACTCACAGAGAGAACTACACTCTCTCGCTAGTTGGTCAGGGCACCTGGAAATTTCAGGTCAAGGGCACAATTTAATAAAGCCAAAGACTTTCTAAGTACACAAAAACGTATTCATATTTTATACATGTAGTTCCGGTATGACAGTTCTAGGGAACTGCGGTTTTGGGCCGTCGTATAAAGTTGTGCTCAATGATGTGTCTCTGTTTCAGCAAGCAATGAAAATAGAGGAAGGGAACTGATACAGAGACAAATGTCTTTATTTAAGATTAACATGATCGTAACATTCGAATGTTTGGGATATACATGTACTGTGCATATGAAGTATGAAAAAAACGTGCATCTGTAACTGGGATATTAAATGGGCTGAAAATTATGCAAATTAGTTGCAATAATTTCTGCCAGAAAGTTACGAGTATATATATATATATATATATATATATATCCTACTGTGCAAATAGGTTTACATACTGGAAATAATTACCCTCACATAGGGTCCTCCTGGGTCTCAGAAAGATCCACATTCTTATAATGTGTCACTTCAAATGCGGTTCCCCTGGGTCTCAGAAAGATATACTTGTGTTATAGTGCGCCACTTTACACTATTTTCATAAAAGCACATCTTGGAACATTCGGACGTTTAAAATTTGTGTAGCATTAAAATTAACTTGCAGGAAGGTTTTTATTCTTGAAGCGAAACTATTTTTGCTAATGACTTCATAACATTTTACATTTTTTTTGGATCACAGCAAAATTAAAACAAAATACGCCATATCTTTGGCTACTCACATAGTAAAAGTTTGCAAATGTATTGATAACTTTTGAACCTTGAGGATTTTTTTTTCTTGGATGGGTAATAACATCGCACAGGTAACAATCTGATAGCAGGAAATGAAGGCGTGTTAAGAGGGATTTGGTATTATACAATGTCTCCCCCGATGAGTGGCAACTCAGCATACGACTCATTTAATTTTATTTGTGACAAAATAAGAAAGCTCTGCGACCATTAACATACAGGACAACGTCATTGGTGCAATACAGTGTGCACTGCCGCAGTACACAAAGGTGACCCTCCCAGGATGAAAAGTAGTGGCCCAGGCCACAGTATGTTCTGAAAGTCCTCGCAAACAGTTTTTCGTGACCAATTATTTGTTGAAATGCCATGTGGCCTTGACCTTCAAAATTGTGTTCGCTGGTAAAGGAAAAGCAAATATTACGTCTTAATCAGATCGCACTATATTGCTCAAATAAGTACATGTAGATAATGTTTTGACTTATCAAAATTACAATTTTGATTGAGGTGGCGATACGGAAACATAGTTCCATGTCACAAATGAAACAGTAGGTGCAGTGATAACCACCAGTAAACTAAATGTTAAACGGTTTAGGGATGTGCTAGGTGTTTTGTATAAAAAAACCAATGTTTTGAAAATGTGATTCTTAAGATTGTGGTATCATGACCTTTACGTTCAAATCATAACCACACACACACACACACACACACACACACATATATATATATATATATATATATATATATATATATATATATATATATACACACACACACACACATATATATATATATATATATATACACACACACATATATATACATATATATACATATATATATATATATATATATATATATATATATGTATATACATCATAAGTAAGAAAAACGGAATTTACAACACATGGCGTAAGTTGCATTCAGTAGGTCAAGGCGAACCTAAAATTCGGTAATGATTGAGAGCTCAATAATTATACCCTCAGATTAACATTAAATCCGGGCGCCATAGC
>CAXHWN010001463.1:10000-12500 GCA_964020975.1 Hermodice carunculata
GCGAAAATGCGTAAAAGACGCTGGGTAAATACATCAAGCTGGTGATATTTGTCAACCTGACACCTAGATTGTGTACCTCCCAGGAACACAATGCAACTAACACTGATCTGTTCAAATGGATGCTGCCAATAAATATGGTATAGTTCCTTCTTATCTCATAAAATGTACTCACATTACACACAGATAGTATTCCAATAGGCATAGCTAATGTCGCTCCAACACAGAAGCACATTTGTGTGCATGCAACCAACACGATATTGACGTAGGAATGTGAGACGAACACGCCACATTGTGTCACTTGCTAACCTATCAAGAATTATGTAGTAAGTGCATACTGAATGGGGGGGGGGGGGGTAGGAACCAGCCCACTAATTTCAGATAAGCTTTATGGAAAATGAAGTTATGTAGTAAATATAATATAGCAATAAAAGCATCAACACCGTTGCTGTATGTTCTCCCACTTCATCTCAAAACAAGTTGCAACAACTTCATAATTTAAAAATAGTGCAAGACTGATAAGCATGGCTAGTCCAACAAATTCATGTTTCTGTGGACCCGAATTTCACACCACCGTGCCAAAGGAAACATCTGGGATGTTGATGGATGTAACAGTGTGTGCATAGCTTCATGAGATAGATGTCATCTGTCATTCAGTTTTTATCATTCTGTTTCTGCTAAATACTAGGACCCAGAAGCTACGTTTCCGTCTGTTTTAGCTTCCAGTAAATAATTTGACGTTCAAATCACCATCATCATCATTACTTTTACTACTAAAGTATTAAAATTACCACGGTTGCTTTTTAATATATAGTTGGAACCAAAAGAAACATGTTGACCGTGGTAATAATTATTGTGCCTTGCTCCATTGTGTTTAGACCTTTTCATCAGTATATCAAAAGGTAACAACCGGATACTATTTATACTACTAGTTAAACATAAATGTACATCATGAATGATACTGTATTTCTGTATGTTTGTCATTCAACACAAATTACATAACTAATGGGCTAGTATTAATACCGTTTAAATTATATAAGTTTTTCATCCCTTGATCAGTCTATTCCTGTGTCTATTTTTTACAGAAAAGATGAATGTATCACTTTTCTTTTTGATCAAGCCTGTAAAACTCTTCATACCATCTTTTAACGTTTTTTCTACAATGATTTTTGCCATTGCTTGTCATTATTTAAGCAGGTGGCATTTGTCCGTCAGCATGTTACGATCGGTTTAAGGCAGAAAAGGTTCCATATGTCTATTTGAATAGCCCATACCAAGCCGATAATCTCCAGGTTAGCGTTTTGACGATTTACTCAACGTCAGAGTCGAATTGTTTTATTTACAGACAGTGTAAGCCATATTTGGAGCATTTCCTCCATGAATAACAGCTCAGGTTCAAATTGAACATGTAGGTCACATGGCATCTGTAGCTATATTGGAAATATTTGAACTGGGAATATTATTCTTAGGCTTCCGTCATATTAATTAATGAACGTTTATGAAAGCTTTGGACTTCATTAGTTTTGGGAATATGAACTCAGCAAACAGCAGCCGATTTTATTAGATTATGGCCCCATCTTCCCTGATGTCGTCCAAAGAATGCATCGCCAAGACTTATAATCGATAGATTGACCATACCTCCCTAAGCCAATTAATTCTCCTCTGTGCAACCGACAGTAATTATTAAAGTGAAAGAAAAATCTATGAGTTTGGACTAAACGAAAGCATAAAGGGAACACTACCCTGGGCATAATACCTGTAATCCTTTAGCTGAACCAATAGGAACTTGCATGCACAGGCAATACCTTTTATATTCCTCCATGGTCATTGCCCCATTGTGTCGGTCAAATTAGTAAAGTATGGACAACGTAACTTTCAAGGTTTGAAAAAGAATTTCCTCCGTCATTTGCAATACAAGATGAATGTGAAAAATACACATTTCCCAGAATAGCCATGCAGAAGCGTACGTACCATAAGGATTTGGGGGGCATGGGTCCATTTGAACGGCCACAATTTAATCAAAGTACCCCTTTCACTGTAAATAATCTCCAGTGTGATTACAACCTGACAGTTGCCAATTTGTATGAAGCCTGAGGGGTTGCATCATCACCTGCAATTTAAAATTGTGATAGTCCTTTTATGGTTTACTGAAGAATGCACCATTTTAGGCAAATCCGGAAATTGCCTCTGGACTTGAAAGTCTTTTCGTTTACGCACCAGGCTAGAAACTGCTGTATCCACATCCACCAAGTCCCCCCCCCCTTTTCTTTTCTTTTCTTTTCTTTTCTTTTCTTTTCTTTTCTTTTCTTTTCTTTTCTTTTCTTTTCTTTTCTTTTCTTTTCTTTTCTTTTCTTTTCTTTTCTTTTCTTTTCTTTTCTTTTCTTTTCTTTTCTTTTCTTTTCTTTTCTTTTCTTTTCTTTTCTTTTCTTTTCTTTTCTTTCCTTTCCTTTCCTTTCCTTTCCTTTCCTTTCCTTTCCTTTCCTTTCCTTTCTTTTCTTTTCTT
>CAXHWN010001464.1:0-24478 GCA_964020975.1 Hermodice carunculata
AACCACTGTTGCACAACTTACAGCAAGCTATATCAAGATGAGCACTGATTGGTTCCAACTGATCTTGTGTTCAGCTTTATATATCTTTGCCATTGTTGACCATGTAATAAGAAATGTGCAACCTGGCAGTTAAAATATCTTAAATCATGTGGCCATTTGGGATTGGCAAAGCCCCTGAAAAGCGTGCAACGGACACAGGGAAAAGAGTACAATCTCAGAGGTGGTGCTGGTCTCTCACTGGAAGTGACTTTCAACACTTTTGATGAAAATACCCTAGATCATATTCTGTATGGAAAGACAATGACACCACATGAAGGTGCTGATTTGTTGAGGACTCTCAGGGCAAGTTGGGCTTATGTGTAACATGCCTGCAGGGCATGTCACAAAAAAAAAGTTAAATTCTAACCCTGCATATATATGAAGGAAGGAATTGTTGTTCACTTTACAATCTTAATTTGCATAATTTTAAACTTTTGGAACATTGACAGACAAAGAGAGGGGAGGATGCATGGACTAAAGAAAGAAAAAAAAGAAAGAATGAGAGAGAGAGAGAGGAGAGAGAGAGAGAGAGAGAGAGAGAGGAGATGAGAGAGAGAGAGAGAGAGAGAGAGAGAGAGAGAGAGAGAGAGAGAGAGAGAGAGAGGAGAGAGGAGAGAGAGAGAGGAGAGAGAGAGAGAGAGAGAGAGAGAGAGAGAGAGAGAGAGAGAGAGAGAGAGAGAGAGAGAGAGAGAGAGAGAGAGAGAGAGAGAGAGAGAGAAAAAGAAAGAAAGAAACTTTTTTTCTTTTTTTTTAATCAAATTTTGTTCACTGTAAATCACAAAATCCAACACAACTGAAAAGCTGCATGGCAATGTAAACAAAAGTACATATCAAAGTGGATGGACAAACTGCTCATATCAGGGGGTGAAGGCCTGGATTGAAGGTAAACTGGTCACATCAGGGGGTGAAGGCCTAGATTGAATATAAACTTCAAGTGTAATAAAAGAGAGAGAATATGGAATAAAGCTCAAAGGCTAGCATGAATCACCCTGTACTCAGTAACTGTTATGGAATGCTGACTTATCCCAGGGGTCAGATAGTATTCTTGCATCTACCGCAGTAACTACAGGTGTGATGCCCTGGTAGTCAATGAGAGTGCAGGCCTTGATGTACATAAGTACTCAGTGATGTCATGGATACATCATGTTCCTGTCATGACTTGAATTCTGAGCACAGCCCAGGGGTGGATGAAGAATCACCCTTTACTGGCACCAAAATGACCGCGTTGTCCTGTAAATATTTATAAATACTTCTGGCCCAATGAGGAGAATAAACAAGAAAACCTTTTTTCTTACAATGGTGTTCCAGGGGTGCGTCCTCTACCTCTCCTCAGTCTGTACTTGCCACCCTATGGGTAACACTTCAGATTATGCATCAGTCAGGTAATTGTCATCACACGTCATGTCTATAAATCAGGGGAATTTATAGAAGAGCACACATATTAGAGGACATAACCTGGTACATACAAATTGTGACTTATTAATCTTGAAGCATCGCAGATTGATGAATTTACCTGACAAACAGATTACATGTGTAGATTACAAGATCTCTCACTTGACTGAAAAGACTGTCAGTGTCAACAGATTTTACTTTATGTTTGAAGGTGAATTATCATTTTCTGAATTTAAATTCAAAAGTAGTAACTCAGTGTAGATCACATGACCTAAACATTGTTACAACTACATTGTGACGTGCCTGCACCAGTCACAAAGTGCATTAACATATTAACAAAGTCAACTGTACATAATGGATGTTCGATTATATGTCACACATGATGTTGAATGACTACGATTGAACGTAAACAAACACAATACAATGGGTGGGTGTTGTAAGTAGGCCTAGGGCATATATTTGTATGGTGAATACCTGTTTAAAACAAAAAAGAACCAAAATCTTACATGGCTCGACAGTGAGTTACTTCTTTTCTCTCACTCAGGATCATACTTGGTGGGGAAAATCACTCGTGATTTTCCCCACCACTGCATTACTCCCCTTTGTTACAGTTATACAATGTACAGTGAAAACTCGTTATAATGACCCCATTTGCTCCAACACAAATGTATCCCAAAACTGAATATGTCAGATAAATGAATCAAATAACAAAGAAAATGAACTTTTGCCAATCAAAACTTGTGTCATTATAATGACTATGCCTGATACATGAGTGTCTTATAACGAGGTTTCACTGTAGTTAATTTCTGGATGCAGGCATGTGGGCCTCTGTATCCAGACCACATAGAGTCCTTCTTGCTAATTATACGTTGCCTTGTGGGCTATACATGCCATCATCAGATTATTTGTGCAGACCCCAAACGCTGGCTTCAGCAACCATTTTGACCTGGTCTTATGGGTGGTTGCTTAACACAGGTTCCAGTGTATTTTCAAATTTGTAGATTTAATATCAGCTAAAAAAAGAAGCAATTTACTGTGTAAAGACTCCCCCTGCCACTATATATATGTAGTGTCTACTTTTAATTTACCCAATGAGACTGTGTGAGATATGAGGATAATCAAACATATTCATGGAAAACAGATAAACAAACAAAGGTCAATAGTGAAGTCCTAAAGTACGTCTGATCTGGTGCTTTGATAATGAACCATGAACAATTCACAGAATGTGTCATTGGGTAAATTAAAAGTAGACACTTTTAATGGTCCAAGATTACACTCCCTGAACTGACAGAGGACAAAGTGATACTTTATTGATAACACAATGTAAGTTTGTATCAATGTACTACTAATCCTAGTAAATCTGATCATGGAAAAATTCAATTCACATGTATGATCCATGTGTACATATATTACACATACAGCATCTTCTGCAAGCAAAACATCCATCTCCTGTTTGTGCATGCAAACATAAATAAAAACAGAGAAGGTTTAGCCTTATGGGAAATACAAGTTTAGGTAATTGAGTTAAATTCTGTCATTGACTAGAGTATGTGCACTTTGCATTTCTTAAGACCAAGCCATGAAGAAACTGTCTCAAAAAACTTGTAGAATTTTTTTTATTTATTTTCAAAATATGCTGGATGCCACAAAATGCTTGAAATACTTAGAACTCTTCATTTGTTTGGTAGAAAAAGTACTATCTCCCAGTAGATATGCCTTTGTCATGGTGGAGGCAGGCATAGTTGTGTTGCCTAGCAACTAGGCTGGTAGAGCAGGTCAGTAGCTCAATTTTTTTATTAGGATACATCCTATCAAAGTGTGTTCATTATGTCAGATACTACACATACTGTTGCCTCAAATGTGCACTAAACCACATATTTCTGTGCAATGGAAAATACATGCAACCCTAATCTGTACATCACACTGCTAAAAGTGTACTGTATCAATTCAGAACAATGCACCACATCCATTAAGGCACATCAGCCAAACATGTCTTACTGTTTATAGGCAACTGACGTCAATACATGGTAAAGTCCATGTACATCTCTGATCTATGAGGTGAGATTCATCACATGCATTCTGGCCAACTGCATGGACAGTGAAAAGCCACATGCTAAAGGATGCCTCAGTGCATCTTATTGCTGAAGGATAATGTCAGCCTTGATGTGTATCAACCAGTGGCATAGCAAATATATCTCTTCATAAGCCTGATATAAGTGCATACTATTGCCTGGGCTATATGATCCCTAATTATACATGCTGTACATATTCCAGCCATCATCCCATATAAGGCTTATACAGCCTGGATACATTGTTCATGTGCAATTTACCCTCTTTTCTTTAAAGTCTCCTGATCTCTCAAATCTTGAAAAAAAACAACTCCCAAACTATCTTTTTTTTCTGTAAAAAATACATTGACATTTTGCATATATTGTTTGTGTTGTGACAGTGTTTTTTGTGTATTTGCTGCTGACTGTGGTCAACAGCATTTTAAATGCATTTTCCTATTCCCTTTCTTTCAGCTGATTTTTGGAATTTTAGACCACCAGAATGCACCATTGTAACCATATATTTACTAAAATGTCTCGCATCATGAGAGAGGCACTCCCTCCTCCCGAGCCCTTCCCCCACCGTCCACACAATCTCCTGAATTCCTACTGATAAATCAGGAACATCTCCTGAATTGGGAGAGAATAACGTGGAACCTCTAAATTCATTGTTAAAAATAGTGAGCAATGTACATGTGATGCCTTGCACGTCAGAGTGGCTGGAACTTTGTTCGCTTGGCAAGTGAGAATGGCTGGAACTTCCTCCGCTTGGCAAGTGAGAGTGGCTGGAACTTCCTCTGCTTGGCAAGTCAGAGTGGCTGCAATTTCCTCTGCTTGCTCCCTCAGGGCTGAGAATCAAACTTGGGGTGCAGAGGTGACAGGGAAGCAGATTACCACTCAACCAACTATGCACTCTGGGCATAACAATACCCTCCAACATTTGTATCAAAGATGAGAATGTTGAAATTAATTAATCACATTCTTTTTTCCAGGGATTTTTACTGGTCAAGGACAAAAAGCCTGAAAAACTGTGGGACTATATGGATGAAGTGTTTCGAAAGCAACACTTATTCACCAACACTGCTACCCACCATCACTCCTTGGCACATGTTATTGGGTAAGCACTAACCCTTTTCTCTCGAATAAAGAATGAGTCAACAACTTTCCTTGGGGTGAAGTTTGTGCTATCCCACCCCAAGGAAAGCTGTTGTCCTGGGTCATGCTGACATTTGACTGCTACTCTGATGTGGCTGCTTTAAGGATGTCCAGTACATCAGTGATGGTATTTTTGTACAAGTGATTGCATTTCCCTGTGTTCATTAATGTAATTAACTGGGAAATAAATTTTTTAATCTGATGAGGATTCACAGTGTCAACAATATAATCTCTGTGATGTTTCAGATAAATATTCTTTTTGTTATACAGACAGCTGGCAGAGTTGATAGAGTTGGAGACAGGAATCCCAAAGTCCTTTGTCAAAGAGAATGTGCAGACCTACCACCAAATAAGGCAGGCATGGAAGTACGCTGTAAGACGTAAGTCAATTTACTCGCAAGTTTTCCGAAATTTAATGCCGTTTATCTCTTAACCATTTTCAACAAAAAGCAATAGTACATTGTATCACTCATTTCTTTTATTTACACCATGCACTTTTGAAAACTAATGCCAAGGTCAATTAACATGGGTCAGTCTCTTTATCTACAGAGATTAAAAATGACAGATTTAGACCAAACAAACAAATCTTCCAGATAATTCAACTGTTCAAGTGGGGAATGTTTCCTTATGATATCACTACAAATAAGATCATCCGACACATCACCTTTGACTTTTTTTTAATTTAGCAACATCAGTTTTGTTTATTGCTATCATACATTTTGTTTATGATTTTTTTTTTAGGGGGGGGGGGATTAAAAGAAGTCTGTTTTCTCTGCAGATATAAAAAGACAGATTTTTGTTCTGATGTTCTGTAAAACAATCATGTTCCACTTGTACATGTGCCTGTACAGCAATGACTATTCAGAACTTGTAATCAGATCCATATATTTATTGACATTTAAATCCAGAAAATTTTAAGGAAAAAGCAAGCATGCACAAAAAACTGCTCCACCTTGTGTTTTTGTGCATGGGTTTATTAATCTTAGTTGTGATGTCTTTATACTTTGGTTATATAAGAATTAGATTTTCTTTTGTCTCACTTTGTGTATTAGGCTTAGCCAGGCAGATTCAGTTGAAGTGTTTACTGTTTACATGTATTTCCAAGGCTTGTCAGAAATTGTGCCCTCTCTTGTAAGCCTCTTGGTGTAACATTAAGAACTTAATTAGCCATCAGGTGGCAGCAGCATAATTATATTCTTAGAACACTGTCTTGTGTGCTGGCTGACATGCCATGCACCAGTTTCTCTACAACACTTTACTTTCTGGTACAGGTGGTGTAGCTGGAACACCATGGTTCTTTGTCAATGGTGTAGAGATGACTCTGAATGAAAATCTATCAGTGAAAGACTGGATAAATTTCATCAATGGACTATTCAATGCCAATGTCACTCCAGCAACTGATAAAAAACAAGTAAATGATGAAGAAGATCCTGGCACAGAGACAGATAAAAAGCAATTCACATCGACGAAGGACACTGTACGAAGATCAGAAGGTCGACCTCAGACACCAAAGACAGAAGGAAAAACTGAGTCAGGCAAGGAACCTGGCAGAGAGCAGCACAAGGAAAGGCCATGCACTCACAGATGCACAAGGAGACATCCACACAGGAAAGGATTGAATCGCAGAAATCCAAGGCATCTCATGCATGTAAGCACCCTTTGGAACCGTTTTGAAGATGTGAAATATTGTTCTGTCCACTGGGTATTGCCTTTTGACATTCTGCATGTAAAGAACATTTATTCAATTACCAATATTCTGACTCAGAAGTCTCCTTTTGCTGTTGCCTGGGCAAATCATACTACAAAAAATGAAAAATTCCTGACCAAGCCATGTTAAAACTTAGTCAGCCTACTAAATAAGACTTTTGCAGGTAAAGTTTATATTTCAAAAGGTGTAAAGGCAGAATCTTTCTACATGGGAGTTTGCATTTATTCCAGTTTGTGCTTACCCAAATCTTTGCATACTGACTTAGCTCTGATTTCTCAGCATATTTTCAAAGATTAAATGAACATTAAACATATGTATTATAATCAATCCATTTCATTTGGTGTTTGCATGGCAGTCCTAAGACTAATTTACCTGTGTGAGAAAATAGAACTGGGCTTTCCATCATCATCACATAAAATAATCTGGGTGTGCAGTCTCTTAGTAAACAAGACTGTACAACAGAATCTTCGACTAATCTGCAAGAGAAACCTGTTGGTGATAGTATTCCTGTGTCATTAATATGCTGACTTTGTATCTTCACAGAACTCCAGATCTGCCAATGCTCAAAGTGATGATGAACGGAGCTTCAAGAAAGGCAGCTACCCCAACAAAGGATTTGCATCAAGGGGACGTCCACGCAGATTTAATTTGGAGCGCCTTTTTGGAATGGAAGGCTGAATTAAATTAATGCACAATGGGGCATATCAGATACTCTA
Source organism: Hermodice carunculata (assembly GCA_964020975.1). Classification (NCBI taxonomy): domain Eukaryota; kingdom Metazoa; phylum Annelida; class Polychaeta; order Eunicida; family Amphinomidae; genus Hermodice; species Hermodice carunculata. Next base: position 7,059 of record CAXHWN010001464.1, read on the forward strand.
TTCTGCACAGTGGCAGCACCTGCTTCCTGTGTCACACAACATTTTCAACCAGTGAATGAAGCAGGTCTTGTTTATCCCCCAGGTGTCTCCACCTGCAACATGGATACCAAGGGGTATCATGTCATATTTCTGTGCAATGCAAAAGAAAGAAAATAGTAAAGAGATCTTTGTGGTACATTAAAGGCAGCTATGGATATTGGTGAAACTTAGGATTTAAAGGGCTTTAGTGTGACTTTATACTGCACAAATCTGTACATATATATATATATATTTTCATGTACATATGTTATTATTACCTACATGCATTTAGACTTGTAAATAGGATCCATAAAAACATGTCCCACATGGGAAGAGATGGCTAAACATCTTTATTTTCCTGTGTACGGACCAAAGTGCTCTAACCATGTTACAATTGCCTACATGCATTTAGACTTGAAAATGAGACCCATAAAGGTCATACAGCATGTGAGTGGAGTGAACTGAGTGTCACATCACAGGGTTAAAGTGTGACAGCACCCACCTTATGTTCCTCTATTCAAGCTAAAGTGACGTGGTCACACAGCATTATGCTTTTAATGCACAAGAGTACCACTGATATTTCTTGTATATACTCCAATCACTACATATTGCAAAACGAAGAGCAATATTGATATTTTGTCAATTTAGCCCATTAAGAATTCTGGCATGTGTTTTGGGCCTTCTGCACTTGCAATGGCTGTGGAGGTTTCAACTCCCCCATGCCTGTTATTTTTACTTAATTCACAGATGTTGGAATGTGTAAAAATGAAACAAATATTGTGAATATTACAGGATGCTCTCCTTTCACTAAAAGATGATTTTACTTGGAATAAAAATAAAACAGTTCTGTCATACAGGCTACCCTGCACACGTTATACCCACCATAAAGACAGACGGCTGTCAACTTGTTGGTAGTGACTCTGCCCTGGTGTCTGCCATTCCTATCCACAGACAGCAGCCAGGTGCTTACACAGACTTGTTTAGCTTAATTACTTGTCTTGTTAACTTACCTATTTAATTGTAAAGTTTGTTTTTGCAGTAAGTATTTCCTTAAGCATAAAGATGTACACAACAACAGGGGTAGAAATTAACTGATTTTAACCAGTAGCAAGGGTTTGCTACCAAATTTTGAAGTCAAGCAGGCAAATTGGTGCATTCTGAGGCACTTTTTGACAGAAACTACAGAGCGAATTTTGTGATTTTGACCAGTAAAAATGTGGGTAGCAAAGGTTTGCTACCACACAACAAATATAGGTAGCAGATCATAGAAGTTGGTAGCAAATGCTACCAATGCTACCGCTAATTTCAACCCATGAACAATTAAAGGCATCATGACTTCAAATACATGTATCACCAGAATGAGGAAGGCTCCACATCATGTATGCTCACAGCTGATTGGTTGGGTGCTGGGCATGTCAAAACATGGGCCCATATAACAGATAACAATCAAAAGAAAGATGTTAGGAAGACTTGGAACTGGTTACATATGGCAGCTGGGAATGAGAGGTGGGCATATACATGTAGACATGTTTAGTTATACATATATCATGTACATGTATATTAAGGAATATAATTTATGTTAGAAGCACAGATGTACTGTATAATTTGTTAATTCGTGTGTTCATGTGTCTTGTGCAACAAAGAAATATTTAGCTCATTGAACTGTATTTCAATGATACATTTTTTTTTTCATATGCTGTAAAAATCTTCCCTTTTTAGTTCATCAGTTGTTTTCATGTTTTTTTTTTAACATACCACATCCACATACCTAGGCATGTGACTGACAAAACTCCTTATACAGATATCACCACACACCCACACCCACACCCACACAGACATTCCGCTCTTGTAAGGTCCCTCTCGTCAGAAGCCACCCATCTCAAAAGACCACTATTTTCAGGCACAAACTGTCACATGATAATACGAGACATGCATCTTAATTTCCTGCCACAAAGCATGGGGTTCACGCCTGTCGGTCACAGCGGACACACAGGCATACCACTGTCACAGCCACAGCCACAGCTCGATACCCCTTTTTCACAAAATTAGTGTCTTGAAGAGAAGTTTAAGTTTACAAATGCCAAAGTCCTATTCATGTACTGTTTCCTACATTGGATATAAGAGTAAATTTCCATCTGCCTGTAGTAAGTATTCTATGTCTCCAAAATATTAGTAATATCCCACTTGCCTGCATAGCTAGCAACCCGTATCTCACTAGGCCAGACTGTGGTTACTAAGACAACCGGGTATGCAGTTGTGGCAGGAAATTAATATGCATGCCTCTTATTGTACTGTGTGCTCTAGAGAGGCCATCCCTAGCATAAAGCTACTTTTGAGCAGTCTTTTAAGGCGTGGACCACTGTGTATATATGATGAGTTAAACTTAATCAAATCTGAATATTTCCTGTGGCTATGTGGTCTTACTGGTAATTGTGATCCTTTGGCACTGCAAGATGTAGCCTTCTAAGTCATTTTGTCAGGTCACAGCAGTCCTTTGACTCACCGATCATTATCAGGGCAACACTATGGTAGAACAGACAGAAATATTTGTTGCCTTTAAACTGCAGCACATGGATTCTTTCATGGTTTCACAGATCTACACATGTATGATGTTAAATTCAAGGAACAATTCATGCTGTAAATTGAGGTTTTGAAACATTATAATTACAATGTATCAAGTGTGTTAGCTTGGCTATGTGTTCACAAAAATCAGTAATAACAGTAAGTTTTAAGTCTGGCTACTGGATGTCCGTTATATTGAATGTTTTCATATTAATACCAACTATGGTACCTCTGTATGATGTTTGGCCTCTGGCAGGCATGTCTTTTAAATGCAATAAAGTATTCTTACATGTTACTTTAACTTTTATACTTGTTATGGCTGTAATAATTCTGAACATCAGACTGTCCTTCTGTTTTAGAGGTAGAGCTATGTGTATTTCTTTTAGTCTGGCTACTGGATGTCAGTTATATTTCATGTTGGATTTGTTTCTAATGCCAACTATGATACCTCTGTATGATGGTTGGCCTCCTGTAGACACATATTTTAAATAAAACAAGTGCCGGCTGAGCCCAGGTAATAAATTAAACTGACATCAAAGGAGGTAATGTGTAAAAGGGAAAAGAACATTTTAAACATGTTTCAACAAATGTCCAAGTTATCTAAGGCCTAACAAACAGTTGTTCAAGTACTTTTAAAACATTTTTTTATCCTACTAGCAAAGAGATGTCACATCTACTTGACAACGGAGTGTTAGTAAACATAAGCATGGCACATCATAGCACGTGGACTGGCATTAACCCAACTGACCAATTCAACAGTTGGCTTTTCCAAAGTAAAACACAATGGTTGTACATCATCCCATGTACAAATAATGGATAACGTGGACATGCAAAATTTAAGGTAAAAAATAAATGCAGCAGTCTTTGGGCAGTCTCTGAAGAGTTCGGACAAAACGAAACCAGTCAGACCATCTTAAAGTCTCCACTCAGGCAAAAGCTGCATAGTCAAGCACTTTTCGCCGTCTTGGCCCTTGCCTAGTCTTCTCATGATACTTTTAAAACATGACTTACTATCTTAACTTTAATCTACCCACTCGGTTGTGTCTGAAGCAGTTAACATAGTTAGTTACAAATCCAAATGTGACATGAAACCTTGAGCCAGCAAATTATGCATGTTGATGAGCGCCATTTTGAACACGGCGCAATGCACTCAAACAAAAATACATTTGATTTGGATATCAAACTGAATCACGACCACAGCATATATCATAAACATATCATTCTAGATACTCTGATATAGTTGCAAAATATATACTTTTGGTTTCATATATTATAAACCCTCCAAGATCGCACCAATGCTATCCTCATTTACAAACCATTGGGTGTGGAATCCACAATTTTCAAAATGGCAGCAAAGTCCATTTGTTAGTCCTGATTGGATATTTTGAAGAGGTAGTATCCAAAATACATGATTGTGTGATTAGTGTTAACAGAAGGTTAATTGTCCAATGAATGTAATTAAAAATATATAATGGGACTTTTCCAGTGTGTGCATTATCTTAAAATAGCATTCATAGAACAGATTACCCTTGGAGCCCTCAATCTTTTTTCCTCAATTCTGCAATTTCCATATTGATGTCTATAAAATGAAAGAGCAATTTCATTCTTCTTGAGCTATTTTGGTAACATTGTCCACTTGTGTGCCACTCAGATGGTCTTCAAATAAATACTTCAAGCTTATGACAAAATTTGAAATAATAAGAGGATGCTCGTTTCCAATAGGAATGTGGTCCATTTTAATGTGCATCTCTGATCAAAATTTAGTGAAGCTGTGATGGATCCTTGTAGAGATATTAAGGTAACATCTTCCCCTTGTGAGACGGCCTTGAAATAAATACTTTAAAGTATCATAAAATCTTTGAAAATACAAAGAGGATGCAGGTTTTACATGGGAACCTGGTCCATCAAAAGATGCATCTGTGACACAAAAATGGTAAAGCTGCAGTCAATACTTTTTGACATATCATGGTAAGGTCATCAGGGTTGATGCCCTTCAGACAGCCTTCAAATAAATACATTAAAAGTTTCATAAAAGTTTAAAAATACTCAGAGGATGCTGGTTTTCATTAGGAACTTGGTGCAGCATAAAGTTCTTCTGTGACAAAAATTTGGTAAAGCTATAGTGAATATTTTTTAAAAATAAAGGAGAATTGGTAGGCCTATCACTATTTTGGTTCTTCTGACTAGTTCGTCAGCTGAGTTTTCAGCAAAAGTATAAAGTAGGCCCATATCGTTTTTGTGATATCTATGAATCTGGAATATTATCTAATTAATAAGTTAAGTGATTGAATCACTGCTATAGAGTATCAAATGCAAGGAGTAGACTTCTACAAGGCCCTCACTAAACAATTGAAGTTCTACAGACAGACGTCTCTACTATGATACACTTATGTAGAAAAACATGACCCATATTCATAAATATCAAACCCAACAATGACAGCAAAGAGATTCCAGAGTTACCAAAGCATCAACATTCATCTTCCAATACCAATGTGAAAAAACAAATTTCACTCCTGACTTGAGACAGGCAATCACCCACAAAAAGGCAACTGGTGGTTTTAAACCGGTCCTCTCAACCTTTACAGAAAGACGCATGGATGAAGCAGGGGACAACAATACCCACTTTATGTGCCAAGGGTAAAAATGTAAATACAATGCCTTGAAGTTACCAGTTGTTGGCGGCAGTGGGTCCCAGAATAGGAATATTGTATCAGACACTGAAGTTGCCCCCAGGCGATGAATCAAGTACACTGCTCCCTCCTTATAACGCTGGTGTTGGGATCCACAGAACAGACTGCGTTATAGCAAAACCGCCTTATAACAGAGGGACTTTTAGCATAGACGTAATGGGAAAGGTATTTCAGTGGGAACCATGGTACACACCGTGTTATATCAGAAACTGCCCTGTAATGAGGTCTGTTATTAAGAGGGAGCACTGTAGCAGCACTGGGCACAGGAGCCAAGAGCCCCCACTGAGTCAGAGTTGGAGCTCAGTGGAGAAGGTTGCCCCGATAGTGGATACAGGCCGAAAGTACAGGCAGGTTTTCAAATAATTGGTAATAAAGTACAACTGTAATCTTACATGTAACTTTAAACTTTTAGACTTATGATACAATGACTCAATCAAAGTCGCAAAAATCACCACTTTACGAGGGAATCTTTCGGGCTTTCTTAATTTTAGGACAATTTTGTTTCTAAGCTAAATAGGCTCTGACAGAGGGCTTTACAATACACACCACTATGCATCCTTTATACATACAAATTATCAGGGACACATGTGTATTTCAGTTGTACATCCTGAGGGATGCACTGCAGCATGAGCAAGCTGTACGGGACATCCCATGACAAAGTATAATTTACTCTCTGTTGAAAGTGTCCCTGTCTGGCCCATAAATTATCCAATAGTAGAAACATTCTTCATCTTCTGTCTTGTTTTCATGCACTTTTTTTACATGGACTTCCCAATTCAAAACATTTCAGTTTTGACACCTATGTGACAGTGGCAGTTCAACTGCATGTCAGACTTTCGACGAATCATATTCAAACATTTGAGCTCCATGCCACAAAACAAAATAATGAAATGCCTATCAATGTGTGTACAGCTACAGTGGTAAAGCAAGCATACCAGTACAGTAGTAATACATGATGAAATGCCTAACAATGTGTGTAAAGCTACAGTGGTAAAGCAACACAAGGTATTCATAAGAACTGTCACCCTTTATGCTGCGACAAGGAACTTGACAGGAAGGAGGGTCCATTCATGTATTTATCAGGGCATAATGTGTTTTTGTAATCATAAATAGCTTCATGTAATCTTTATTTGCACTTAAAAAAAGGCACACACATAATGTATACGCTTGTACAAAAAGAGATATGATAATGAATATTTATAACAGATGATCACCATGAATACATCGAAGAGAAAAAAACAAACAACACAAGCACAGCTTCCAGACAAAATATATCACATGAGTCAACACCCTGGTTGGTCATCTCACTTTGTGCACACATCATAAATTACAGTATTAATCTCCTCCTTTGACAGTGCACTCTCTCCAAAACCGTCATGCATGTCTAAAAGTTCTTTGACTACATTAGCAAGACACCTGGCGGTGAGGTCAAGTGTATTTAACCACTCTTTTTTAACTCTGTATCTCATAAAACATTTTACATTTAAACTGCAACAACCTGAAATTCTTGCCACTTACTGATCAAGGATTAGATAAAGTCAAGCAGCAGTCTTAACAAGATCTGAGTCATGATCAGTCACATTAGTGATAAAATGCATGAACTGTTTTCAATCTGTAACTCTAGAGGTAACCAGTCAGATAAACATACAAGAATGTTTGTATGTGTCATGGGATGCACTCGCCATATTAACCTCAGAGCTTTACGCCGTGCCACAGCTATATCCAAAAATTTCTTACTGGTGAGAGACCAAAATGGAGAATCATAATAGCTACAGCAGTATTGCTTAAACAGTGTACATTTTAAAAATAATGATATACATGTATGACCAAAGTCAGATATAAAAATATGAAACTGAGACCAAGCCTCTCAGTGCTGCACCCATTATACTGTTTTTAGTTTTTGTCAGATGTAGAAATAACATGACCAAGATGTACCGCTTCCTCAACCAGCCATACAACGTCACCATTCACAGTTACAGTATAGTTAAGCTCATCTCATAAAGGACTTTTGAAACACAAAAGCTTACTTTTCACACTATTAAACTTTACAATGAACTCTATAGCAAAAACATATTTTTGAACCATCTTTCTCATTGCATGAACAGAAGAACCTAGAAGTCTGAGACCATCTGCATAGGTGATGGCTCCTGCATAAGAGATGCCTATATGGCAGCCAATACCACAGTCTCTCTACCGACTAACATGGCCAAAGCTACATATGTACATGTATATGTATACCCTGCCTTCTTCAAAGGAGTAGCATAATAAAAATGAGACTAAAGAAGCATTTGTATACCCCCTACATTAAAAAAGGGGGGAGGGGGCGGGGAAACAACCATTAGGCAGATATTTTTCCAAAGTAAGATCACAGTGACCTCAGCCTCCATGTCCAAATTTTGGAACATAACCCCAAGCCCACCTGAACTGGGGGAACAAAAGCATGCATATGATTGGCTGCAGAAGGCTGGTGGTCGTCATCCATAGATCATGTAGGCAGCTGATTTAAAATGATTGAACCTGCAGAGTTCAGTATTAGGTCTTTCATGCAACTAATGTAATCAATATGAGTACAACCAATGTTACCTGTTATATTATTGGCACAGATAGCATCTGCTAGCTGTCAGTTGAATGAGCACTGGAGGTGAAATTGTTGTCAGTTTTAAAAACAGCCAGACCTATTTAGATAAGTGAAGTCACTTTAACTTAGTTTAAGTTCAGGCAACCTTGCCACCAGGTGTGTTCTACCTTATATTTCTTTTACTTCAACTTACTTACTAAATGCCATATTTTCAAGTTCAGATATTCAATAAAGTAGAAAATTTTGGCTTGCACTGGAACAGATGGAAAAAGGTTTTATATTTGTGGGGCTTCTGTGATACCACACAAGACTGCCAACACCAAGTTCTAAGATTGACCTCACCATACACATATATAAAACATGAATATAAAACCTTATCCCTACCTTGTGTGGAGGATGTTCCACCCTGCTTCTTCTTTGCACTATCTTCTTTTATCTTTTTGACATCAGTAACTACAAAAATTATTGAAAAGAAAGAAGATATTGCTAACTCATTCCATACCAGTCCCTGATATTTCTGTATATTTACCTAGATTTAAGACGACAATTGCATATTTAAATTCTTCATTAAAAGAGCTTTCGTTGAAGTACCAACATGCCTATAGTCTTAAGTCAGTGGTTCTGGCACTGCCGCAAGGGCAGCTGCAGCATGACTTGCCAGGCAGTGCCAGAACCATTGACCAAGGCCTGTGACCATAGTATGGAATGAGTTAAGTCATGTTTCTATACAAAATGTGTATTTTAATACAGATCAACAGCACTGATAGGTAGATAGACAATAAATATGTTCAAAATTGAAGTCTTAGGAGTGCAAGACATGGCTCACAGAAAGAAAATTTTCTCCTAATATGCTCACCAGTAACTAGGTCCTTCATTTCTGCATCTTGTTCCCCATCCAATCCAAGCATCTTCTTCAGTTTTGCCAGCTCTTTTGGAGCATTCTTTTTCCTTTTCTCAGCACGCATCTTTCGCTTCCATTTACTTCTTACACTTTTCCCCATTTTGTTGGTCACGAAGATTACTGAAATCTTAAAATATGTAAATGGTGATGTGATATGAATGTTATTCATTATATCTGATCACTACACTTGTACTGTTCACTAGCGCTATTCTAAATACAGTGGTACCAGCTTTATGCAACCACTTCCGTGAGCAGCCACACTGCTTTTTGTGGTCACCTTGCTGGGACACAAGAATCAGTTTCTTTGTAAAGCTACCTGCAGTGACAGGTCACCTGCTGTATGTGGCCACTTTTTCTTGGCAGAAGGGGTGGCCACATACAGCAGGTACCACTGTAATAAAAAAATAAAATAAATAACAAGCAAGACCAGTAAGGGAATCCAGGGAGGGAGAGGACAACCCAGACTGGCTTCATATCAAGCGATACTTGTCAGTGGTAGTTATGATCAATGCATCCCGCTGCTCATATTTGCAGGAGTAACATAGCTAACTAACATTAAACAGATGCCAAGGTGATCATATGTCACAATACAGAGTATGACTGCCAGTCAACTGTCTCGATGGAAATGTTGGAGTGATGTCTCAAAGGTATGAAGCTGTCATGAGAACAGGAACTAAAGTATGGTTGCCGTGAGCACAGTGGGATCTGTGGCAGAGGCTCTAAGACCTAAGCAAGGAAAAGTATCAAAACAAAAAAAAAAAAAAAAAATTAGAGTACAAATGGAAAATGTATCAAAGTGATAGCAGAAAAACTTGATTGTGTTCCTAAGGTCAATTTTGGGAGAAGGTTGAATCGAAAGTATGCAGTGGTAGATTGACTCAGAATAAACAAAAAATAACATAATACTAGGCAAGTTAGTCTATCTACCCATAACATTGTGGCACCACAGTTCAATATTATTAAACTGGTTTATCCTGAGCTGTTCTCTCTGATGTCTGACTGTTGTGGTGGGACAGCTCGAGGTGATGCGGTTGTGGTCCAGTATCTGGATGACTTTGGAGAGGTTTGTCACTGAGTAGTTTGGGAGATAGAAGTGTCTGCCCAGAGATTGACTTACATCTTTATTCATGATGTAGTGGAAATGTTTGCTGATTATCCTCAACAATGTGAATTTTTGCTGACCTACATGTACATATTGGAGTCCGCAGCATTGACAGATGAGAAAGTAGACGAGGTTATTGTGTTTGCATGTATCCCCTTTCAGTGATGTGTAGGAACGGCTGGCAGTCTTACAAGTTACTCTACCTGAGGTATCTAGTCTTTGATAGTAGCAGCTAGCTTTTGTGTCTATTCTAAATAATGCATAATCATTGTCCTGACAAAGCAACTTCCACCATATCTATTGAGATCCAAGAAAAGTAAGCTCCATCCAGGTTAATACAAAGCACAATATCCATGTTTGAGGTCATAAATGGAGCAACAAATCTTTCCAATTTGGCGAGACATATTTGGGTCATGTAAGCCAGAGTTAAAACACATCTCAGCATACCAGAATGTTTGGAAGTTGAACTGTGTACATGCAGCTAAATACACATCCAATACCCAATTTTGTGAAGTACAAAACCCATATGTGTATTCCCCACTGAATTACATGTAAAAATTGAATTGAATAAACTTGTTACTTCTGCAGCTGAAGCATGAAAATTTCTTTACATTTGTAACAGCTATACACCTACATTTAATACTGTATAAAAAATATAAAATATAAAAAAAAAAAAAACATTTAATACTGCTTTCAAGTTACTAAGCAGAAAATTAGAATGGAAAGTGAAGGTAATACTGTATTCATTCTTATTTTAGCACACACCCTACATGCCCTAATAGAAGAAAATTGTTATAACAACATTATGTACACTTCTCAGTGAAAGACCTAACAAGGCCAGTGGCATGAAGACTAAAAATTGTGGAAAGAGTCTGACCAGTTTTGATTTGATAGAATCGCATCTGAGGCATTCAGGAAATACTGTACACTGCTTCTATAACAGGGGGGTAATGTTGCTGACTGACGTTAGGTCAACATCATAAAAGAGTCACAAGGCTATGTGCGACAAAACTACCACTCCAACTGTCCAAATGGACTTGTTGCCGTGATGTTTACTATTGTTTAGAAATCTCTGGCATGCCATGTAAATTAGTAACTGCTCTGGGTTACTAAGAGGGATAAAGTGCCAAGGCAGCTATCTCCCAGAAGGCAATATTGGTGCAGGGAAGGCCCCAAAATACTGCCTAGCAAAGAATTAAGTTCAGTATGACAACACTGTCATACCCCCACCAAAGAAAAGCGCCATCTTTGGCAAAAAAGTAAAATCCAAACTAGCAAAGAAGCTCCAAAATCTGGGACCATATTCTGAAGGCTCTGTATCAGGGACTAATTATAAAGAAGTTCCAAGTTGTGTAGTCAGTTGACAGTTATAACTGAACAGTATGCTCATTTGACAGTTTTATGTAAATTATGTGTACCATTTGTGACAAATCATCTGGCATGCAAGTGCAGTTTGTTTCACCATGGACCATGGTTTCACTGACACTGGGCAAGCAATTTCAACACATCTCTTCTAAATGTTGAAACATCTTTCATGTCAACAATAATAGCTTCCAGTGAGCAAATGTTACTTGTCCTATAATCTAAAATCAAGGGGCAATGCTGAATTGTATTTGTGTCTTTTTGTCCAGAACCACTTCCTGGTAGTCATTACCCTATGCCAAAGTCCGAACTCTTTACTCTCCATAAACTAAGCTGTCACTGTCTAACCTATATACATACGGAAGTACTATTGTCCATACTGCACAGGTTCTTCTGTAAAACTTTGACATAGGCTGCATTTCTCAAATAAATTAACGGGTCTTCAGCAAGTAACTACTCAAAACATGTTTCAGAGCCTGTACCCTTACATGTCTCTGAGTAGTAGTTGCTTGTCTAAGCTATATATTCAGCAAAGACAACCCACATAATAATGAATAAATACGAATGTGGCAACTGATGAATTAGCTAAATATGTGAAGTTTTGCTTATAAATGCAGAGCTTCATTATGAAAGACGAATACCAGCAAAACAAAACATAATTACTGAATTTGTGTAGTACATGTTCAGATCATAAGAACAAATTGACTGACCCCTGAACCAGTATGTACTCTTTCTAGCTGGATAGCATATCGTAGTTAAACTGCCTGCCAGTGTATAACTGAAGTAGAAACAAACTGGGGGCATTATATTCAGTCCCAGCGATTGTAAAATAAACAGCTGCAGCTAGATCAGCTGTACAAACCAAGGGAAATCCTAACAAGTACTGCAACAATGGACATCCTGCACCAGAAATGTAAAACAAACCCCATGATGAGACTTACTCCTCACTTTGAACGTCTCCAAACAAGTAAGCTCTATTTCACTGCCAAACCTGAGTCAATGTTTCAACGTAATGACAAAAGTGTCAGGTTTGTGACAGTCATTTTGACAAAATACTGTCAATTTTGAGTATTTTTTTTAATATGCAGTAAATGTTCATTTAGGCATGTCAGAAAAGAATAAAAGGCATTAACATTTATGTCAAAAACACGTTATCAAAACATAATTTTTCTTTACATGATTTTAAGTACAATTAGGCAAACTTGTAATGTATTCGACTTTCATTTCGAAGAAAATCCGTGTGAGCGATAATAGAGGTCTTACCGCAAGTACACACATATTAACACTAATATTGACACACTTTACCTGTTGACGACATAGTTCGCCTCGCGACAATACCTACACCTTATCTGAAATATGAAAAAGGTAGCAGACGGCTGATTAATAGAATCTTACCCCCAAAAAGTAAAATATTTGCGAAACGCACGTGGCCCAACCTGGAATGGATCTGTGTACGCAGACACTGATGACGTATTACGCTGGGGTCACCAGGCGCACGTGCCCAGCTTGACAGCCGGTGAACGATCACAGAATAGAAAGTCGCTGTCCAGCGGATGAACGTGATACATTTCGGTAATTTTGCATAGTTATAGCCACTGTTTTATTTATTTCTATTTGTGAGTAGAATCACCCACGAACCTCAAAAGCATAGAGGAACACAGCCATGCGCATGGATTCCAATAAAATTGGGTTTAGACAGGGAGCTGATGGCACCATCAGCTCCGAGCCCCAAGGGACCTCCCCTCTCTCTGTTAAGCTTGCCCACCCGCAAGCTTAACAGAGCGAGGGGAGGTCCCTTGGGGTTACATCAGCTCCCTGTTTAGAACTTAGAAGAATTGGGAGAATTATTGCAGATCCCACCATGGTCCATGTCCCACATAAGTCAGAATTAAGTATAGCTCCAGGGAACTAACCCCCGCGGACTGTTGGCTGGCGGGGGTTAGTTCCCTGGAGCTAAATTAAGTACAACTAGGGATGACAAGCCTTTTTTAAAAATTAAAGCCAGAGTCTTTTTAACATGTCAGTGTCTTAATATGGTCCCTAGTATTCAAATGCAGCACAAATTACTTATCTGTGTATCTGCATATATCAGCCAAATGGTCTGTAAGGGTTACTGCACATGGAGGCATTTTTTTGCAAAAAACGAGCAGATATTAAAAACATGAACCCATCAGCCATTGGTACAAAATCATTTTTCAGAATAATCCCAAGTGGACCAAGAATGTTTCCCACGAACTTCCATGCCTGAAAATGGATTATTGTAATTTATGAAACTAAATAACTACTGTATTTTTGGTAGGCGGGAATCCAGTATTTCACTAAATAATGAGAATAGACTATAATTATAAACAGAGATTACAATGAAATCCCAAGTTTACATGTTGGCTTGATTCCAGCAAATGTATAGGTTTCTTACTATCACTAACAATAGGTTTCAAGGTACATGTACTGGCTTAAGTAAATGCAACAATGATTTATGAAGTCTGAAAATATGACATGTAGGCCTACATGTAGACATCCTACAAGTTAGAGTATATCTAAAATTATAAAAAGAACGGTGGAAATTGACACATTTTGTCCCCTGAATAATACTTCTGTTAATTTCTTTCATCCAAGAGCTTATAAATGCTTAACAATATACAGTGACCCTGCCTTGAGAGACCACTCCAATGATAGGCTACCTGGCTGCATTTGGATGGCCTTTTCTGCTTTTTCTCCATGTTACCTAATCTGTGACGACACACCACCTGTCTTAAGGGATCACCCCGACCTGCCATGAGCATGGCATCTGAAGACATGGACCACTGTAATTTGTAACAGATGAAGCTGTAAACTGACAGAGTGTTCACAGATAAGGCCCCTTTAAAAAAAATTCCTGTTTCTTATCACCGCCCGCCCCACAAAAAAAAATTATTTTCTCATAAATGCCGTCTGGATGCACACTTGACTTGGAGCAACAAGTTTGCAAACTGATCTTGCAGTTGTATTTTGAACCAATGTTATATATACTATATTGGGTACTTTCAGATTATAATTTTTTCTTTGATATAATGACATGCCTTTCCTTACAATGTAGTTCCATTGAAATTGGATATTTTAACACCCCCCCCCCCCCAGCTAATTTATCATTATAATAAGTGAATGCAAATATATATAATACTTATGCTACCCATTGACACCAAGAATGTTGTTGTCTAGGTATTCAAGTGTTGCTTAAAAAAAAAAAAAATCCTTCCTCCCTCCCCTAATTTTGAAAAAAAAAATGATGAGAAACAGGATTTGTTTTAAAGGGGCCTAACAGAAGTTTATGTTGGATAGAAAATGAGAGTCAGCTGACTAATTAGGCACTAACAATACCATGCCTGAAGAGTTTAGTAATGGGAAGGTTCCTGGTTAATAGGCAACATGCTTTCAAATTTGTAGAACATTGAGCATGAAGATTCAACATTGTGTGCAAGTGCTGCAGTAATCTACAACCAAATTGGTTGTCAAATTGACTGCTCTGCAGACTACATGTTCATGCAAAATACCTCCTGTTGCACAGCAGGGCATTCATTTTTTTCCAAAAATTGAAGGGGGGGGGGGGGGGCTGTACACAGAGAAAGAAACGTCATAAATTAAAATTAAGCCTTGTTTTCTCTCTATTTGGTTGTCAGCTGGACCATTTCATTTTAAACTTCATTGTCAATGTCACTGAATTTGATGATGAGGGTCCTGGGATTGGGGTGTAGCTACACCACTAGGCCTGCAGGGGTACAATTTCACCAAAATCTGCAAGAATCTTTTTGGATTTTAGACAATTGTTTTACTAAAAATTTATAATGAGGCACAATTGACTTTCAGTCCACTGAATTTTACCGTACCCATGGCCATGACCTTGTATTGGTCAAAAAAAAAAGCATGCCAAGGCCCCGGTAGTAAGTTGTTACGCAATTTCATCTTACTTTGCCACAAATTATTTTGAAACACATGAAAAAAGGTACAAAGACATATTAGAAAAAAATAAAGATCATAAAAACAGTAATACCTCTCCCATTCAATATGTAACACGCAGATTACCAATTTTGCTCCACACCAGCAACAATAGCTGACTGCCATCTGCTTTTCTGGAAGTACACAAGGAATACCGGAAGTCAAACCTTGAAGTTTGAAGTTTATTATGACGAAAAGTACATCAAATATATACAACAGCCACATAGGAGATAGAAACCCAAGTGGGCTTATATAATCTCCTGTTACAAAATGCATTACATAACTGTTTAATAATAGGTTTCTGGCAGAAAATAATTAAGTAAAAAATGGCTTGATAGTAACACTAAACATAACTATAAGACAGTATACCACTCAAGCATAAAAAATCTAAGACATGCAAGAAATTAAGTAACCCTTAAGCTTTGATTTAAATACATAAAGAGAAGGTGAACATCTGATGTTTGGAATGCTGTTCCATACTAGAGCTCCATGATATTTGATAGAGAAATTACACAGGTTTGTTCTGGATCTGGGTACATAAAGATTAGATGATTGCCTAGTCGAATAAGAATGTATATCAGAGGTAAATTGGAATAGATTATGGAGAATTAGAGGCATGATGTTGTTTTTAGCTTTGAAAATTAACAAGGCTGTAGCATACCTATTGAGTTGGTCAAATCTTAAAAGTCTAAGGTTGACAAAAATAGGATAAGTGTGTGCATTGAATTCAAAATTGCTGATTATTCTAACTAGTTTCTTTTGAATTTTTGCAAGTTTATCTAAATTAGATGGGTAATTGGCAGCCCAGATGACATTACGATAAAGGAAGTATGGGTATGATAGTGTATAATAAAGCTGAATAAGGATATCTTTTCCAAGTTTCCATCTTATTTTTTTGAAGATGCCAATAATTTTACTAAGCTTACTACATATATTCAGTATGTGATATTTCCAATTTAACTTGCTATCAATCCAAACACCTAGAAATTTACAGTGGAATATTTGTTCCAAAGATATGTTATTTACTTTGATTGAGGAATTATTTTTACTTTTTGTTCCAAATATCATATAGTTAGTTTTATCTAAGTTGACAGACAGCTTATTTGAATGAAACCAATCAAGACATATCTTTAGGGAAGCATTAACATTGTCAATCAAAATGTCTAGATTCCGCCCAGTAAAAAGTAAACTAGTATCATCTGCGAAGAGGAGAGTAAATATATTTTCAGATAAGGTTCCTAGGTCATTTATGTAGATTAAAAAAAGGAGAGGGCCTAATATTGAGCCTTGAGGAACTCCGCATGTTATATCAAGGGAATTTTATTCTTCGTTCATGAAACATAGATATTGTTTTCGTTTAGATATATAGCTAGTGAACCAACTGAGTGCTGATCCACGTATACCATAATGAGATAATTTGGATAGAAGAATTTCATGATTCACAGTATCAAAGGCCTTAGACAGATCAAGAAAAATGCTGATTGCATGGTTATGTCGGTCCAAGGCCTCTGACACTCTGCTGACAAGGTAACTAACTGCCATTTCAGTACTATATCCCTTGCGGAATCCAAATTGAAAATCATACAAGATTGATTTTTTTTCTAGGTATAAAATAAGTTGATTGTAAGCAACTTTTTCCAAAATTTTAGAAAAGAAAGACAGTAATGAAATTGGACGATAATTTGTGAATAATTCAGGATCGCCCTTGTTATATAATGGAATAACTTTAGCTAGTTTTAGTTCGTCTGGAAAGATTCCAGATTCCAATGATAAGTTAATGATGTAAGAAAGAGGTTGGAGAATACCGTTTCTGACATATTTTACTACTTTAGGATTAATATTATCCCATCCAGGGGATGAATTTCTTAGCAAATTTGTTATAATTCGTATGTCATCCTCAATAACGGGATGAAAGTAAAATGAGTGTAAGTAAGTTCCCTTCAAAAAATTAAGTGGATCACAATTGCTAGATGGCATCTTTTTAGGCAGGTTTGGTCCAACTTTGACGAAGAATGATTTGAAATGATTTGCAATGTCCTTTTTGTCAGTAATTACAGTTCCATTGAACTTGAATCTATTGTTAATTAATGCTACTTCATTCTTGCCGATAACATTATTTATTATTTTCCATATTTTTGCAAGGTTCTGTTTGTTATTTTCAATGAGACTGGCGTAGTACGCTTTTTCAGCGATCCGAATAAGGTGATGAAGTTTATTTCTATATGTTTTGTATTT
>CAXHWN010001465.1:0-78000 GCA_964020975.1 Hermodice carunculata
TTTTTCACATATGATAACTGCAAATGTAGAAAACTATAAAACAAAAAAGGAACTGTGTTTTGACTACGCAAATCCTAAATTCCATGATTTCTTAGTCTGGAGCCAGTCCTGGGTTGACGCGCCGGCCGCAGTGTTTGCTGAATGGCGCCTCCAGCCAAACAGCAGCGCCACCGCCACCATGGCAAGGACAAGAACCACCACAACTGCTATAATCTCCGCCGAGAACACTGCACCGCTTGATCCACCATTTCCACCTACAATATAGCCAAGCAAAAGGTGCTCAGGAGTTGCCAGCTGTTTCAGCAAACAAATATTATAGAGCTGAGTACATAATGATCATCAAATATCGGAACTGTGCACAAGAAAACCTCTGTTGTATGTATCTATTGGTGACATCGCTGTCTTCTCCAAATTCATCATTATTCTCCGGGAATATTGAGGTAGGCTACTGTATTTTCATTAGACAGGTCGAGTGAGAGCATTTACTTTTCTCTACTTATTGAAATCTTAGGGGAATGAAACAATGGATTTGAACTCCATTGGTGACGTCACACCATTGTTTCAACGTATCATTATAAAATGGAGGAAGATGCTTCACAGAGCTGTGGTATATTTGAGAATGGTGTTTTGATACAGTTAAGACGTCCAAGGGCACATATGCGAATTACGAAATACTAAGCCATTCTCGACCATACAATCCTTTACCAATTGCCGTTTCTACATTTAACATCAAAGCTCCATTTTCACTTTCTACCTTCACAGTCGGTTTTTAGCTCGTCTGACTGGCTAGTCAGGCTGAGCTGTTAGAAGGCTAAGTCATCCACCCGTCCATTCACAGTAACATGTCCGACTTCTACGAAACCGTCAGCCAAATTCACTTCAAACTTGATGGGGATGTGCCTTGGGTGACTATCTACCCAGTCTTCTCCAACGGTCACGCTCCAGTGTTTTTAATGATATTTTTGTTCTTTTTTTTGGGGGGGGGGGTCCTAGAGATTTTTTTTTTATTATTTTTTTTTTATTTTTTTTTTATTTTATGATTTTTATGTGTACTCGCTACTTTGTTACTTCTGCTCCAGAACCATCACTCACGTTTAGCTGAAACTTGGCGGATATGTTCCTTGTGTTAAGGTCAAACAAATTGACTAACTGCTGTGGATTCCTGATTTAAAAAATCTCTAAAACCACTCACTCAATTGCTGTGATATCACACAGGAGCGCTCCTAGGGACTCCTAGTTCCTATTTGTTCATCAGGTGGCACTGCAAATTTTAGTTCAGCTGACATGCTAGTCAGACTGAGCTTTTAGGAGGCTCAGTCGGCCATCTTAGAAATACTTCTAAATGTCATATGCACTCAGCTAAAGCTCAACATAGGTCTATTTAGTTGCCACCTTGATTTTGTGCAACAAGCTTAGATCTGCAGAGCACGGGCTGTTCATGCAGCCCTCTGTTGTTGTTTTTTTAACCCAAGGCTTCAATTTCTTGCCCCCCCCCCCTCCTGTTCTGGTTTGAAATACAGACTGTACATCAATTTTATATTTGTCACGTAAAGATAGCAGAGTGATCACAATTAGTACCTGTTTACCGCATCACTACACATATCTTCTCACCAATAATAATGCTGTGGCATTCCGCTTTTTGCTTGTTCCTGTATCATATTTGATACAGATGGCCCCCCAAAATTCTGAACTAATCCCACCGCTAAGGCTCATAAATTTCCCATGTCCTGCACACACTCATGGGGGCCTAGATTAGGGCTATCAACTTTCTCTTTCCTTGTCAAAAACCTGTTATTTTAACTAACTCTGTTCTCTTCTAACATTCCATTTCTTTTCTTCCCAGTACCCTATCAGAAAGTCCTGCACAGTTCTGATCCCTTTCTTTCCCTATGTTAAACCCCATGCCGAACCAAAAATCCACCTCACTGTCTTATAACATGTGCAATAACAATAGACGACCCGGTGGAACTAGTGGAAAACTAAATTGCCGCAAAAATGAAACATGGATATTTTACATTGCTGTCAAGCCAAGGCAGCCTAGAGTAATGAAAACGTACCAGATTACTATTAAGAACTCGCGGTTCTAGTTTCCTCAGAGATTTTTTTGGTATCCGATAGTGTATCAGTTTTAATTTGGAATCTGAAATGAAGTAGCTCTGATCTTCCCCTGTGCTACAATCATACATAATAAGGTGCTTCGATGAACAAAGTGTCTGAGTAAAGTCTCCATGGATGGAGCGCTAAGTGATATAGCGTTGTGGGGAAAATAAGTGTCAGCCTTCACTCAACTATAATGATAATGATAATGATAATGATAATGATAATGATAATGATAATAATAATAATAATGATAATAATAATAATAATAATAATAATAATAATAATAATAATAATAATAATAATAATAATAATAATAATAATAATGACATATTTAAAATTGGAAGCATGCCAGCCAGGGAATACGGATCGGCAGTTTTTGCAAAACGGAAAACACATGTACAAATGCGCAAACACATGTACACATGCAGACACAAGAAAATTCTTTCTTTCTTTTTGACCTAAGTTAAGTGCTGGACAAGCTGTGTCTCTTTGCGTAACTGACGAATCGTTTTCCATACTATTCACAGAACAGCACGAAAAACGATTATTTCGGTTCAAGGTGATGGATGATTGCCCAACTGTACAAATTATAGAAGTGTACATTTTTACCAGTATAATGTATACAAAAACTGGCCTGAAAGCTGTGTCTCGTTGTGTGGTTTCATTCAAACTTTATATACCACAACTTCAAATTTCAATTGATCATTTTATCATTCCACTTGTAACACCACCTGACCCGTAGGCTTGATCAACCAACAGAATGTTGTTAATGTTGCAACATATTATTTTAACCAATGCCTATAGATGCTCTAGGAGAACGTTATTGATGGTGTAAGAAGGAATGGTTGACCATATGTGCTGACTCAACCAGCAGGACGTTGCTAATATTGCAACATATAATGATTGCCCAATGCCTTTTCATTCAATTCAATCAAGTTTATTCATCGAAATATACATTAAATTTGTTCATAGCACAATAAGAGAGTAGAAACCCTTACAGGCCTATATATTACGGCACACAATGCACGCCTTAAATATTTCCATGCCTTTACCATGCTACAAGGAAGATGGTGCCATGATCACATTCACCGAGGTTGGAAATCTGATTCCATCCGAGAGTGTTCTTGTAAAAAGCTTGCGTATTTCTTACCAAACCAGAACATTAGCTATGGTGTTGTATTTATGTTTTGTAACTTTTTATGATGCACGCATATTCTAACGTCAAATGAATAAACGTACTCGAGATTCAATAGTATGGGATTATGCCGTATGAAGTGCTAAAAACTCCCATAACAGAAACCTCCTCTGAAGTCACCATCCAAATTCCAAATCAAATATTTTAAACTGTTTGTTGGTGAATACATTGTTAAAGATCACATGTGTGTTCACAATTTAAGGTTTGTTGATGATATGATTTCGCATTCTTAAGCATCTGTTCTGCCCCGATTTGTAATAATTGCCCCGTTTTGTAATAACGACCCAAAATGTAATAATTTATTACAAAACGGGGGCAACACAGTTCTGCCCCGATTTGTAATAATTGCCCCGTTTTGTATTAACCACCCGAAATGTAATAATTTATTATAATTTATGGCAAAACGTGGGTTTTTATTTCTACCGTTAACTCCTGATGACATCCCAAAGCTAACTTAGAAGGGGGGGGGGGGGTTCAGTACGCTAGTACGGGTATTTGTTTTTCTAGAGTACGCAGTACGGAAAATAAAGATCTTGCAATTTTTGGATCTTTTTAATGACGACCAAAAATGTAATAATTTATTACAAAACGGGGCAGGACTGTGTTGCCCCGTTTTGTAATAACGACCCAAAATGTAATAATTTATTACAAAACGGGGCAACACAGTTCTGCCCCGATTTGTAATAATTGCCCCGTTTTGTAATAACCACCCGAAATTTATAATTTATTGCAAAACATGGGTTTTTATTTCTACCGTTAACTCCTGATGACATCCCAAAGCTAACCTAGAAGGGGGTGGGGGGGGGGGGGGTCAGTACGCTGGTGCAGGTGATTATTTTTTCTAGAGTACGCAGTACGGAAAATAAAAATCTTGCAATTTTTGGATCTTTTTAATGACGACCAAAAACGTAATAATTTATTTCAAAACGAGGCAGGACTGTGTTGCCCGGTTTAGTAATAATTGCCTCGATTTGTGATAACGGCCCAAAATGTGATAATTTATTACAAAACAGGGGTTTTATTTCTATGTAATGAGGACCGAAAATGTAAAAATTTATTACAAAACGTGACAATATGATTCTGCCCTGTTTTGTAATAATTGCCCCGATTTGTGATAAGCTTTCAAATTGTTATTATTCATTACAAAAAGGGGTAACACAATTTTGCTCCGTTTTATAAAGATCTCCCCAGTTTGTAATAAGAACCAAAATTATAATATAAAATGCAAAATGGGTCATGTTTTGTCCTGGTTTTTAAAATATGGCGTGATGTGTATTATTGATCGAAATTTAGTAATTTATTACAAATGGATTTCTGGATTTTTGCATGTGGGCTGGATATCTAAATGCCACTGGTTGTAATTTAATTTGATCGGCCATTAAAAATGGTTAAATTTGTAATAGGCACACAAATTATGAATTTCTTTAAGTTTATTCAGACGAATTTGATTATCTTGGCCCGAATCGTGTAATGAAATATTTTCACTTCGGAGAAGAGCAGAATCAAAAGTTTTCCTGACACATTTTCCGTTATATAGATTACCATATATTTTCATACCATTATCCGTATTGTTTGCCCCAGTCTCTGATAGCTTTAGGAAAAGATAGTGCTCTCAGGAAACGTGTCACTTACGCATTTTGAAAGGAACTACAATTCATCAAACATATTGTTGTGTGAATTTTTTTTTTTTTTTCAGTTATACAGTTTGGTAAGAAAAAAAATACAGACTATAAATCTTGAAACAACTAATACCAATTTAGATGTTGCTTGTCCTAATTTGTAATAACTTGAATAAAACCAAACTTCTTGTCCCCGATTTGTAATAACATGAATTAAAAAGGTGTTCCTTGTCCCTATTAAATATTAACTGCATGAAAAATTTCATATTGAAAACTTACTATCAGCTATCTTTTTTTTCCAGTTACATAGACAGGCATATTTGATCAATCCTATTTCGTTACTACTACTTCCCCCACTTTCGTAACAAATTTGGAAAAAAATACTTGCCTCAATTTGCTAAGAACTTATTGAAACCATTCCTATTGCCCATTTTGCAATGGCCAGGATAAAAAACACTAATTGCTCCAATTTGTAATAGCTTTGGTTTAATATACTGCTTGCCCCGATTTGCATTGGCTTGGATTAAAAAAAAACATTGCTTGCTATAATTTTTAATAACTTGGTTAATACATACTGCTTGCCCTGGTTTCAACTAAAACTGATGCTACTTTTTCCTAATAAATTGGTTAAATATACTGCTCGTTCTGATTTGCAATAATTTGAATCGAAAATATCACTGAAACCGATTTACAATGGCTTGGATACAAAAAAATAATGCTTGCCCCGATTTGTAATAATATGAGTAATGAATACTGCTTGCTCCAGCTTGTAATCATTTGAATAACACATAATGCTTGGCCTGATTTGTGATGACTTAAAATTATATATTATGGTATTACTCCCGGATACAAATCATTGAAATGTAATCAAATGTAATTTATTATATTGGTCTTTTATTTTTCATGGTAATGTTCTTCTCTGCAGTAGTGCCCTTAAATCAGATCCTTCGAGTCTTCAGATTTATCCATTGGCTACATAATTATGTGTATTTTGCTCTATATCAAGTGTATTTTTTCAAGCGGCCAGTGTTTATCAATCATCATAAAAAAAACGACAACAGAAACAACCAGACATATTTTCTTTAGCAGAGTAACCAAGCAACACGGGAACTGTATATAAGACAAATTTTTGAGGGAAAATGCTCACGGACCCTCCTGTCTGTATATCATTTAAAACCCATGTATCAAAGGCTTAATCTTCAACTGTTGTAAACCAACTAACTATATTGCTAAGAAGCAGTTATGTATGTTGAGGGCAACATGATGGTTGTCATTAACATGCATTTCTTCTTGAGCACACAAGTATTGTTCATCCAAAACGCTTGGGTCGTTATCACAAATCGAGGCAATAATTATTAAACGGGGCAGGACTGTGTTGCCCAGTTTTGTAATAAATTATTATATTTTTGGTCGTCATTGAATAAAAATACAAACCCCCGTTTTGTAATAAATGATAATCAATTATCACATTTTGGGTCGTTATCACAAATCGAGGCAATTATTACTAAACCGGGCTGGACTGTGGTGCCACGTTTTGTAATAAATTATTACATTTGTGGTCGTTATTACAACCATAGAACATACAGAAGTACAAAAATATTCCCAATGCTGCATCTGTAAACCTAAGTTAGTTTTGGGATGTCATCAGGAGTTAACAGTAGAAATAAAAAACCCAGTTTTGTAATAAATTATAATAAATTATTACATTTCGGGTCGTTATTACAAAACGGGGTAATTATTACAAATCGGGGCAGACCTGTGTTGCCCCGTTTTGTAATAAATTATTACATTTTGGGTCGTTGTTACAAAACGGAGCAATTATTACAATGCATATGTAAACCTAAGTTGGGGGGGGGGGGGGTAAGGGGTTTCCCGTACTGGCGTACTGGAAGCCCTCTTGTTTAACGTACTTCGTACTATGACATATTCTGAAAGATTTATATTCTCCGGACTGCGTACTCTAGAAAAATAACTACATATACCAGCATACTGACCCCCCCCCCCTTACCCCCTCTTAAGCTAGCTATGGGATGTCATCAGCAGTTAACAGTAGAAAAAAACCCAGTTTTGCAATAAATTATAATAAATCAATACATTTCGGGTCGTTATTACAAATCGGGGCAGAGCTGTGTTGCCCCGTTTTGTAATAAATTATTACATTTTGGGTAGTTATTACAAAACGAGGCAATTATTACAATGCATATGTAAACCTAAGTTGGGGGGGGGGGGGGGTAAAGGGTTTCCCGTACTGGCGTACTGGAAGCCCTCTTGTTTTGCGTAGTTCGTACTATCCAAAATTTTGAAAGATTTAAATTTTTCTGACTGCGTACTCTAGAAAAATAATTACATGTACCAGCGTACTGACCCCCCCCCCCTTACCCCCACCTAAGTTAGCCTTGGGATGTCACCAGGAGATAATGGTAGAAATAAAAAACCCATTTTTGTAATAAATTATAATGAATTATCACATTTCGGGTTGTTATTACATATCGGGGCAATTATTACAAATCGGGGCAGAGCTGCGTTGCCCCGTTTTGTAATAAATTATTACATTTTGGGCCGTTATTACAAAACGGGGCAATTATTACAATGCATATGTAAACCTGAGTTGGGGGGGGGGGGGGGGGTAAAGGGTTTCCCGTACTGGCGTACTGGAAGCCCTCTTGTTTTACGTACTTCGTACTATCCAAAATTTTGAAGGATTTATATTTTTCCGACTGCGTGCTCTAGAAAAATAATTACATGTACCAGCGTATTGACCCTCCCCCCCCTCCCCTTACCCCCTCCTAAGTTAGCCTTGGGATGTCACCAGGAGTTAACGGTAGAAATAAAAAACCCAGTTTTGTAATAAATTATAATGAATTATTACATTTCGGGTTGTAATTTCATATCGGGCAATTATTACATATCCGGGCTGAACTGTGTTGCCCGGTTTTGTAATAAATTATAACATTTTGGGTCGTTATTACAAAACGGGGCAATTATTACAAATCGGGGCAGAACAAGCATCAATGGTGCCTGGTGTGTTATGCTCAACATAACTAGTTTTGTCTTGGGCTAGCAACATCGACACTGAAAAAAACAGCGTATGTGTAAACTGTTTCCTGTTGAAGTTATGTAGGCCTATTGAATCATCAAAATGCATTGCTCACATGATTGAATCTTATTCATTCGATGTATCTGCTGAATATATTTGCGTTAACATAGGGCAACAAGCAAAGCTATACAAGATTGAAGAGTAAATGAAATCTTGTTTTGACCTTGGCAATAAAACATAGAACATCTATATTCTGGATGCCACAATAAAAAAAGGATTTTTTCAAAGCTTGCAAACGTTGCGATTATGGGCCACATATAACGTCTTATAATGGTTGAATGTCATGTTCGGGATTTATATTACTGTAGCTTACTTTCTACTGTACTATGGACCAACTCAGTTCAGCTGGTTTTACGCGCCACAATCCTGTGCCTGCGTCATCACACATTGGGATCATAAGACAGTCTGTCAGATAGATGTGACTGTGAATACCTATATCCATCACTTGTGTGCCTCAAAAGAACAGTAACCCTTAAAGTGCTGGTACCATCAACATTCACACTTATTTGCATCGTTTTTAAAATTCCATCTTTAAATTCCAGGTGCACAAACCTTTCATTCAAGAACCATAAACCTGTTCGAAATTTTGTAGTTCAAAACAAAGTAAATGATCTAGATTAAAAATTGTTCCTCTGTCTTACCAACAAATAAACACTTTCAGGGTTCAACATTCAATAAGCGACAGATTTACCAGCAGGTTGGAAAGTCAGGGGCAATAATGAAACTGACATTAACATACTTGGCCTCATTCCTCTGGCAGACGACTCCGAGTGCGAAGCACAGTCATCCAACGCTCGTATGTTGAACAGTATTCTGGACCGGTTGTTGTGTTTTTAACCAGTAATTATAGCTACAAGTTATAAATAATAGAAAAGGGGGTGGGGGCTTTGAACGGTTTATTTCATACCCTGCCTATTGGCAAGAATCCATCTTCCAAAAGAGCAAAACCTTAGCGTAGAAATATATTCTGTCACTTACCACTTCATAATGTGGACAACTATATCCCCGAGTCTGTATTTTTCAGCTTTGTTGCGTAATACAGCCATATTTAATTAATACACTAGCTGTACAGGTGACATTTCCAAAGGAGATTACCTGAATGTCCATTCCTGTCACTGCCGAAAGTAAGAGGATGCACGAGATGCACTTCACCAAGGTCATGTACTGCCCTCTTGCGGCGTCCTGATATATTTGTGCAATTTTTCTGAAAATCAAGCCCGAGGTATACCATCAATTACCCACAACCGTCGATAAAAACGAATACACAATGATATTAACAGTTAGCTCAGCTTTCAGGAAATGTGCCGAACCTTCCTTTAATCTTACGTGAAACCATACAGACAAAATTTATGTCACGAATGTTCAATACATCCCTTTCTAAAATCATGAATTGACGAAATTGACCTGCACACAAAATGGGCAGTCCCGTTTTTCCTTCCGACTGCTTTGACTGTTATAAATTGGGAAGAACAAGAATGGAAGCTTCCTGCATTGCCCCTGCAGAGGGCATTTCACTCAGGAGAAGTAGAGTGATGAATTCTTAAGACTCCCCATATTGTAATTTGGAACTTAATAACTTGAAAACCACTGCACGTAAAAACGGAAAATTTGTTACTGGTAAATCTGTGTAAAAACTTAAATGAATCTGAAAATTTAATTATTTGACCTCAATCGTAACCAGTTTATTCGAGGTTACTTTAACATACAATCAAACAGGAATATTCTAATCCGCAAGGCCTTTGTGTCTTGAGATATCTATTCAACAAACTACGCATAAAATTCCTAATTGTAACTTCTCCTAGCTGCGTGTTGATCTTCAAAATGTGTGGATTTGGAATATCCTATGTTTTTCGTACGGTGGACAAGAATCTTGGTAAGTAAAATTCATTAAAAAAAATACTTTAATTTGACACTGGTAACATTAAAAATGCAAATATGGTGATGCAAAGTTGGCGCTCCGGAAAACGATGGGCATCATTACTTCTGTCAACTCGTTTAACGATACTTACATAATGAAAGTGGTATTGGTATATCAAAGCCACTTGACATTAATGGCATCTATTACGACTGATAGGTTTTTATGAGACATTGCTCCAGGAAACAAGTTAATGATAACCAGTTATATATAATAGTTAAACAAGTAAATGTGTGACAAACTAGCTTCAAGAAAAGCTGGAGGTTTGGAAGCTCCCACTCAGAAAGACAATAGTCTCTCGTGTATCGAGAGTATCGTGTCTCATGCATTTTAAACACTCTTGTATTGCTGCATAATTTCAAAAATTTAAAACACATACGAAAGCACAAATTCACAATTGGTTTATTTCATTATGGTAAAAATGTTAGTTTAAGGGAAGTCAATGAAAACTAAAGTTGACTGATTTTGCCAGGAAAATCAAATGTCTCTTTGTGGAACACCCTTATGACTGAAGACTATGCACATAAATTGAAAATCTTAGTGTGGTATCCAGAGTCACCTGATTTTTGGATGTAGATGGATATAACAAGCATGAGTGTATCTTCAGTATGAATCCTCAAGAAAAAAAATATAGAACAAAATGAACATATTAATGCAGTTCACCTATTTGTGTCTTCATTTCCTTTTATCACATTACCATACAGAGTTTCAAATGTACCTCAATAAAGAAGACCCTAACCCTCCAAATCACGGACATTTGCCAGGTAATCCCACAAAGGGGTTGTGTTAAGTCTGCTGTGAACAATATCAGTGAAACCATAGTCTACTCTCTCAAAAGTGATAACAGGAGGAACTCGAAGAATAAATTGTACGGCCATAATAATTGGGCCAAAGTTACCAAATGCGTTCCCAACACAGGAATAACGTAGATATGTTGTGACATTGTTCAGAAGTTACTATAAGTAAATTTAGCCTGTGCTTATAGATATATGAGGAAAGAACATACATTATTGACCTTGCAATTAGATCAAGGTGACCCACATACAGGCCTAGCCTAGGCTTCATCTAATCCCACCACATTTCATAAACTTCAGTTGGGTTTTTTCAGGACCTATTAAAATGAAACCAAAAGTGTTTACAATATGTCCATTCGTGGTATATGGGGGAACATAAAATATATTTTAACTATACCTGAAAATACGATATCCATGAAAGTATTACTAAAAAAAACATTGCGCCAAAACCTAGGAACAGGGTGTTTTTGTTTTTGTTTTTTTTTTTTTGGTTTTTTTTTGTTTTGGTTTTTTCGTTTTCAAATATTGTTCAGTTTCAAGTCAGTGGTTACTTGCAGTTTGAAATCTGACAAGATTGGCACACACGGTGATGCTGAATCTTGACAAATAAATAAACATGAACAAAGTCCACAGGAGGTGGGGAAAATCATGTCTGGGAACACATACAAAGCTAGGCATGCCAGAAGTCTAAAATCAATTGTGGAAAACTACTTTTTGCAAGTGCAGATGAAATCATATTACTTTATGAAACATTAATGCCAGACACTGTTCATATTTACATAAGACTTTGTTTCTTGTTCACGTTATGAATGGCTGCCTGTCTCAAGTCAGGAGTGAAATATCTTCCCTCGATGCTGAAAGTGGATAATGTTTTTCTGTTCATTGGCTATGTTGTGCTTCAGGCTGTGCTGTCCGACTCTTATAGTTATAATGGAGTTAGAGTATTGTTGTAATGTTCCAGGTTCATAAAAGTTGCACAAAGAGTGTACTTTTTTCTTTTGCTGTCAGCTCAGCTAATCGACAAGTCAGGAAGGTCAAAAAGTGGCGGGCCTACCAGGTCTCTTCTAATCTTTAGCACAAGTGATAAATTTTGGATTTTAAATGGTTAGGCCTTTATGTTTTGGAAAAACTAAAGTTTGTAGTTAATGAAGAATATTTCAGATGTTGAGAGGACTGGTTTTACACCAGTTGTCTCTAATGGATGACTGCCCGTCTCAGAAGTCTCTGCCTTTGTTGTCATTGTTGGGATGGAATATGTGAATGTGTGTAATGTTCTGCTGAATAATTGTATCATATATACTTTATTTTAAATGTTCAAGAAGTGAAGAATCTAAAACTATCTAATTTAATACAATGTTTTTAGATAAAGTCACAGTGGCTTTTTTACTGAGAGATCTAGATTCCACGAAATGAAGGCGGAAGTCGTTCACGTTTGAACCTCTGTGTATATCCTCGGACGTTGGACACATACAACAGGTGGCATGGTACATGTACAAAAGGTCCTTCCGCCTTAAATGTCTCCATCATAGGGAATGTTATCAAAAGTCACTTACCTACGCGAGCACAACTTCCCCGAAACTTCATCGGGTTAAATATATTAATTGTAAATTTTTTCAGCCTTTCTGATATTTCTGATTAGTTACCGCATTCTATTATGCCACATATTCATGCCCAGCCCTGGAATTTTTCTTCCAGTGGCACATTTTGCTACTTACCAGCATGCAGGCCTTCTGGAATTCCTTGTTAAGTAGACATACTTTGATGTAGCAATGTTAACGCATTCTATTATGCCACATATTCATGCGCAGCTCTGGAATTTTTCTTCCAGTGGCACATATTGCTACTTACCAGCATGCAGGCCTTCTGGAATTCCTTGTTAAGTAGACATACTTTGATGTAGCAATGTATGTACACAGAACTTCCCTGTGGCATGCTGAAGACTTCTACAAGCCCAGTTCGTTGATAATATGGCCCAGAATAATGATTGAAGTTGTTTTTCGTGGTAATTATATCCTGTCTTTCCGCCGGACATCTGCATAGATAAAAATATTGTAACCATACAATTCAAATGCAACATGTACAATAAATGAGCAGCTAAAAGGCACAGCTCTTTCCTGCTACCCGAGATAAGTTTAACTTTCTAAAGTCAAACAATATGATCACTGTGTAATATGTATCATATGCACAGACTATCAACTGAGGTAAGATGAATCCATAGAATGAATCTTTCTGTATCATGGATGGATGGAGCCAACACGTAGATTGTCTTACAGGTAAGATATTTGAAACTTAAAATATGTGTCTTTGTAGGCTCAAGTGGCCACTACATATAGCCCAAAAGGAAGGCAACCAAACCATTGTTGGAAAACAGCTTATAAAGCTGGCATTCCTATGTAAAAACTGAAGAAGGGTTGTAATATGGTTATGCCACTGTCAATATTTAGTTTTATTAGACTTACAGTTGAGGAGATATCAGACGTATGGTCCTCAATCATCCTTCAAAATTTTGAGCTGAGAAAAGAAATCCAGCAATGTGAAGAGAGATCCCACGGATCAAAGGCAACACGTCTGCACCATTGCGCCACTTAGTGATTGTAGGATCACCTGGCATTGACATCTTTTAAACATGTAGACATAGCTGTCAACTCTCCCGTTTTGGAGACTCAAAAAGTCCATAAAATGACAGGGAATTTGGGGCAAATTGACTATTTTCTTTGAATTCAAGCACTTTTTACAAGAACCCTTGGTCACACATCTTTGAGGGTTGACCCCAATGTGTAGAGTGAAGTTTCCCTCTGGCATCTATTAGTCCTACTCTCCACACAGCCTTGGAGCCTCAATGACTTGTGCAATAGCACCCACAGTTTTAGTTTTACAATCATCATCTCCTGTGAAAAATACTCATGCAACGTTGAACAGTACCTTGCTGCCGGGCAAGAGGCTGCATCTATGTTTATATGAAAAGATAGATTACCTATTGTCGGTATAGCCTCTAGGTCGAGCTAGTTAACTGAAGGGCATCAATAGAACATCTGTTAACTGTCAATATGCTGAAACCTCTCCTGATAATGCTAAATTACCAGACAGTCAGACACATGATACGATTTTAGGTCAATTTAGTCCGCATAGTGTAACCTGCAGCCTCGATCTGGTGTCTCAAATGGTATTCATTTTGAGCCAAAAGCCAATCAGATGGCTTAGAGTAATGCTCTTGTCAAGGTGTAAGCAACCACGTTTCTATGATATCTGGGAATATTTCCCAATGCAAATTTATGTATATTGCTCTGAAGTCCAAAGCAGACCAGGGCGTTTATCTACAGAGTACATATAGATGTTTCAGTCAATTTGGACATTCCAGACACATGGTAACTGTATGTGTTCATACACATCGGTCAAGCTTGGAACGTTGCTTTCTTTATGTAAATGTCACAATGAAAGTTATAAACTTAAAACGTGTTCTAGTACTGTAACGTGAATAGGTATGTATCAATTTCTATCACCAAACATGTGGGGTAGTGTCTTTCATGCCAGCAATGAGACTGTTATAGCTAGTACCAGGACACACAAAAAATTAAAGTTGGAACTCTCTCTCTCTCTCTCTCTCTCTCTCTCTCTCTCTCTCTCTCTCTCTCTCTCTCTCTCTCTCTCTCTCTCTCTCTCTCTCTCTCTCTCTCTCTCTCTCTCTCTCTCTCTCTCTCTCTCTCTCTCTCTCTCTCTCTCTCTCTCTCTCTCTTTCTTTCTCTCTCTCTCTCTCACCTATCTATCTATCTATCTATCTATCTATCTATCTATCTATCTATCTATCTATCTATCTATCTATCTATCTATCTATCTATCTATCTATGTGTGTATGTGTTTGTGTGTACATATGTATACATACATGATACATGTGTGGTGTTTGTTTACTCTATTATACCACTGTTTTTACATCTCTTTTGGGAGGAAATGGTGGTCCTTAAAACGACCTTTTTGGTTGTTGTTGTTGTTGTTGTTGTTGTTGTTGTTGTTGTTGCTGTTGTTGTTGGGAGGCTGTATGATTCAATAGCGGGTGTGACAATCACGCTTCCATAAGGAAGCTTGGATCCACCTTTGCATGCTGCTTGTCAGCTTGGTGATCTCAGCCAAAGGAAATTGATTTCATTGGTCTGTGAGCCTATGTGCCAGTTGATCTATTTTCGCTGTGGGTGCTTCATGCTCAGCCCTAATTCGACGGCACACACATCCCACAAATGCCTGATGGATCACAGTTCATGTGAACAGGCTGGCCATGGTAACAGTGGGACAGTTACCCTGTTGAAACAGTAGCCCATTTAGGCCCAATGTCATCATCACTGTCATCCATGTGATGTCTTTTTTTGGCATGTGTTTCAAAACACCACTTGGCCAAGTGATGTTGTAATTAATCTATGTCTGCAAACACAATACCACAATAATTGCAACACACCATGTCTGGAGTTAATTGAAAGTTGTCCACTTTTTCTTTTCGTACTCCAGAGGGTCCAAATCTATAAATTTTGTCCGCAGAGGCTATCTCCAAGGGTAGGGGTCTCAGTATGTTGGGCTTCCGCTGATAACTTTTGGTCCTTTCTTCAGTTTGTGTTGGTGGCTCATCCTGATTCAAAATATGTTGTGGTAGTAAATATGTCTTTCTGTCTGCAGGTAGGATATTTGCCCTTAATCGGTCATGTTCCAGTGTGTCTGCCTTCAAGTCTATCAATAGATACCCGTAAGGCCTGGCTGTGGCTCTCTTGTATTCTTCCATCATGTGGTTGGGTTTATGAAGAAATATGCGCTGACTCATGGTCTGCTTTCAATTGTTGTTGATCGGCTGGCATATTGAACAAAACAAGATGATGACAATTTCTTCTTATAGTCACCGTATTTGGCTCGTAAAAGTTTTGCATTAAAACAATAACAACCAAATTCTGACGGTGGCTTCCTTTGGTAAATAAATCTGTAGTTCTTGTACCTTTTCCAAGGTGACTCATCAGCTCGTCAAACACAATCACATTTGTCCTTCTTGTATTGAAACTCTCATATTCCAATTTGGTGGTAAACCCTTGAACAAATTCAATTGCAGGTATAATTCTCTGCATCTCTACATACTATGGTTGGCGTTGTCCATAACACCAAATTATTCTGCGAGGCAATGGTTCAATGAGGATCTCTTCCAAGAATGTTTTGGTAAAAGAATTATTTACCAAAGCCTGTGGGTACAGCTATGACCATAGTAAAGGGATTTTTCGCTGGAAACTGTTTTTTTCCAAGGCAGCCATCACCTTCTGACCATGTGACCCATGCTGAGCATCCATAACTGTGGGACTTTCATTTGTGAGCGAAAGTTGGTGCAACTTAGGGGTTCAAACGGCTGAAATATACTCCATCGTTCAGACCCATGTGATATTTTCATGTATAGACATCTGATTCCTCTTAAGGCGGTCAGCCCTACTAAATGTTTTTTTGAAAAACTTGACAATAGTGTGCCATTTCCGTCTGTGATCACTCTGTTGAGCTCTTTATGTACAATCAGCCTCCTTATAAACTCTTAGAGAAGTTTATCTGGTGGTGGATGTGGTGGTGGTGGTGGTGGTGGTGGTGGAATGTGGTGGTGGTGGTAGCTGATGTGGTGGTGGAATGTGGTGGTGATGGTGGTGGTGGTGGAATGCGATGGTGGATGTGGTGGGAGTGAATGTAGATGTGGTGACTCGGAATGTGGTGAACAGATCCAAGTTATTTACTTTAAACAATTTGCTGGTTACTAGCAAAGTATTGATTATGCGTCATTGTATTACGAAATCAATAGAGCAACGCATGGGTCATCGATTTGATGCACATATGTGCGTTTTGTCAATTTATATATATATATATATATATATATATATATGTGTGTGTGTGTGTGTGTGTGTGTGTGTGTGTGTGTGTTGTAAATATAGAGGTATGTACGTATGTGAATGTGCTTGTATGAATGTTGTACTAACGTTCGTGTTTTTAGCAGGAATATGATATTACCTTAAACCTGATTACATATAAATGATCAAATAGATGATACACACAATAAGTTACATTGTCGATAATGCAATAGAAGTAAATTCCTATTCTGGCAATCATTCTTACCAATACATCAGTGTTTTTTCCATTTTGATTAGTGCTGTTCTGTCTGAACCAATGCTACGGTATCTGCACTTGACCCCTTCATCAAATTGTAGAAAGGTGCCGGCAGACTAATTAGGTCTACCATAGTGTACACCCACCGAACAAGTTTTAAACTCACCTGGATGGGTGGTATTGGAAAAGAGGTGGAGTTGCTGTTTCCAATTTAAAATTCTTCATAACAAATCACCACCTTATTTATATGAATATTTTATTGGTGCGGTGCTACATAAAAAAGTTCGCCCCCCCCCCCCCCCAAAAAAAAGAAAAAAGTTAAAACAAATTCTGGTAAAGGCTTTTCCCTGTTGGATTCTACTCATATTTGGAACACTGGTAGTGAAAATATAGCAGGACATCCACATGTACCAGAATAAGACACATGTATAATTTGAAGGGCCACATAAGCACTGAGTTGTCACAACAAACGTTATTATATAATTATGGACTTTTGCTGTGGTTATTAGTTAGTTTCATGAATTTGAAAGAAGAATACTGACCTCGGTCGTCAGCCTCAGTAATTAATCTCCTTTCATGTCCATAAAACTAACCAGTGAACGAAGCAAAGGTCCACAGCTATTTTACTTTATGAGCAGGTACGTCTTTGATAATTACTGTTTACATTATGAAGTAAATAAGACAGATATCTACTTTCAAGATTTTTTATTTGCAACAAACATCAAGAAATGTTGTGATCCTATTGATTACGATGGTGCACGTGACAAAGCTGAAAATAGTTTAAAGACTTGAGATGGCGTGCCCAGATCAGCAGAATCGTGATGTTGATTTGTGGGCGCGACCAAATCGGTTTGGAACATAATTGCCATGTGCACA
The DNA here is from genome assembly GCA_964020975.1 of Hermodice carunculata. Taxonomy (NCBI): domain Eukaryota; kingdom Metazoa; phylum Annelida; class Polychaeta; order Eunicida; family Amphinomidae; genus Hermodice; species Hermodice carunculata. The sequence goes on from CAXHWN010001465.1 coordinate 17,702, forward strand.
ATCATGACTAATAGGGTCAAAGCAATCTTGAAAGAGTTTCCTGATCATAAAATGTATTTGTTTATCATCCCTTGCGGCAAAAACGCTTTGATGTTCAGTGCTCATGAGAGTCTGATATTTTGGATATGGGATCTCTCTGGCGAGCGATATCTGATTGACTGTCACTTAATTATGCATTCAAAAATGATTTAACAAGCAACGCCTGCAGGAGACTGTGCGTGCGAGTATGCCTAATGAGTAAGATAATAAATAAGTTGTAGGATTGGCTACAGTCCATGGCTGATTCATCAGAGTGTGGTTAACGTCAAATGGTTTCACCTGAAGGCTTGATCATTGCACGTGAAACTTGCCCTGCTAAATCATCTATCATGCTGCTGCCAACCCTATAACCTATACACAATGACCATAAGCAGCTCGATAGGCCTACCTTCTTTTTTAAGGGACTCATGTGAGAAAGTGGTATGCTGAATGAGTCCCAGGGTAAAGATGACAAATAAATAATGAATGGATGAATGAATAGAGAGAGAAAGAAAGTAAATAAGTGCGCCTTTTCCAAAACCTACACAAAAGTGCAGGTTTATAAATTGTTTCCATTCTTTTCAGTTAATATTGACAAATACATTTCCGTTTATACTGCTGACGGGCTTTTCCAATGGTTTGAGCAGGTTGGGTCAGTTAGACAGATTAAACATATTTGGGCCATGTAAACATAAACAGTGTATAGGAATACTAAACTGGTTTCGAAATTAGCATGAATACAGGCAGGATATAGCCTGCCTTTATACACTTTCCGAAGCCAGTTTAGCTATTTATAGTTTGATATCATTATTGCAACTTCAAATACGAACTGTAGGCTTATTTTCAACAGGATAAGGCATAAGATAAGCCTCACTGTCTGCTTATTTTAAACATATAATCCTAAATAAGTCTCTTTGTGGAAGAAGAACACCAGGTGAAGTCGATCGAAAGACAAGCATGAAAGAGACATTACCCGTCAATGATGAGGGGCTTGACGTGGGCCGAGCTATCAGGCATGACAGGCGAGGTTGAGGCTGAACATCGCTCCACACGGAATGATCCGTATACACCTGAAAAAAATAAGACTAGTATTACAAACCTATAATAAACTATGGGCTTTAGTGAGACAGCAGATACAGGTAGTTTTGTTATTTCTTGCGAGACATGCATATATACATATATATATAAAAATATATATATATATATTCCCAATTATTTGAAATGTTATATTTTAGTCAATTCACTGTCATACTAGATATTTTCATGGTAACTCTAGAGAGAAGAATTCCACATAGTTTTTCAATTGGCAGGGATTTGGGGGCAAAATTTATCATTTTCTTTGATTTCAAGCACTTTTCACAAGAACCTCGCGGTCACGCATCTTTGGGGGTTGATACCTAGGATTCCCTATGTAACGTCAGCAGTAAGATGCATATGTAGGTTTAGTATTTTAATTTATATGTTGTGCAAAAATGATTCATTTTGTTTTACAAAAGAAACAATATTGTGGGGATACATTAGATACATTCATATTTATACAAATTTACGGGTCAAAGCATACGGTGGCCTGTGTATGAATGGAAAACAATAAATGCCAGCTTAAACTGGATGGTGGTTATTCCGACCCAGACAGCATCAGAGTGGATAACGTTTTCCGGTGCAAATTAATATAACCACCAAGTCCTGATCAGCAGAGGAAACTGAATGTGACCGCACGACCCAAGCTGGTGATTGGTATCGACAACGTGGGTGCTTTTATTTTTATTCTGTACCAGAAAACAGGGAAAAAGTGTTGTTTAGTAGTGCTTACATTAAAACTCAGTTTCACGTTTATTCATGTGAAAAGGTTTTGCCAGGGGGAACGCAGACCTAGGCTACGTCTGGCATTGACAGCAACCACAGTAGGCCTAAATAGGCAACACAAGCTGTTTGATTATAGGAATGACAGATACAGTGTGCGTGGGTGATCAGGCATGCAGACGGACAGGCAAACATCAAGGAGAATTTGGTTTAGACAGATAAACATTGAGGTTTATTTTGTATTTATCCCCTATGGTCCATTAAGATAGAGAAAAACAATTTATACCCCTGTAACATTATATTCTACTACATTCCATCTGACTTTGCCGCAGCCATGTCATGTGTAAGAGTGTTGTTCAGAGCGGTATTAACAGTAAGAGACCTGTGGTAAGCATGGTCTCAGTTTCATGTGGCATGTTGACGTCATGACCCAGATTTATTGCAGATGACAGGAAGATGTTAAACCTTTTGTGGATCATGACAGTTGAGCTCCCATGGCCAACCACTCTGTCCTGCTGTCATTACCAGTTCCTTGGATGTACAAGGTGAGAGCTAATTGCCTTACCACACATTCACAATACTGGTGTCAGATGTGGGAAGTGTTTTCATGAGAGCTGGAAAGCCCATCTCCAGTGACAGCTGAAGCTTCGGAATGGGTGCATTCATGAGAACATTCTAGAAACAGTTTACGATTCATAGTTACAGAAGATTACTCCTACGACTGCCAACCATGGTGGCAGCATGGTAGTGCCAGTACACTTGAATAACATAGGGGTGCAGGTCATTGTAGACTCAGCAGCACAGGTCACTGTAATTAATGAATATCTGTACAATCATTTCGGCATTAGAGCAAAGGTTCTAAGATGTGCTCACCTGAAAGGTGCTGCAAAGCGTGGGATTATTCATGCCAAGAAAGTTTCATTTGTCTTAGCTAACAAGTAACAGGACACACAGGTGGAATATGTGCATCACTCACCTCACAGATTGTATGATTTTAGGATTAGATTTTCTGGTGGCTCAGAAATGTAAAATCGATTTAAAGCACTGTGTATTTGAAAGTAATAAAGAACTAATTTCTGCAGTTGTCAAGTATAGTGGAGATCAACTGATTAGTGTGTCCAGGGTGACTGACTATTAGGTGGTAGTGCCTTCCAATAGTTCAGTGCAGGCTTAAGTAGAGTCAAAAATATCTGATGGGCAAGATTATGTTGTAATGTCTAAAAGAAAACATTGCAGGTTGCGGATTCCATCGGCATTAGTGAAAGGTCAAGGTCAGATGGTTGTCAACATTATGAATGTCACAGATAGATTCTTCAGCCTTAAGTCGGGACATTCAATTAGAAATGCCATTCTGTCTGACACCTGTATAACATAAGATAACCATGATACTGCCGGACATGCAGAATGTGCTGATGAAAATAGTGTTGTGGATGTTCTGATGGTGGAGGATTTTTACACCAAACTTCCCAGAGAGGCTACTGTTTGACAAGAAGGAAGCACATGCATATATATATGTATGTATGTATAGATATATATATATATACAGGGAACTGTTGGCTGTGGTGCACTTTACAAGGCAATTTCCCCATTATTTGTTGCGACATGTTTATTTCACAAGAACTAACCACAGTAGCCTAACCTGGCTGGTGCGGTTTAAACTGATTGAAAGACAACTGGCTGGCTGGCTGGAGAAATTGTCACAATACGATCTTACTACTCTACACAGACCTGGTACAGACCACACCAATGCAAATGCACCATCTAGAAGGCCTGATACCACTGGAAGTATGTAATTGTTACCAAGCAGAAGCAACAGTAACATAATTGCCATGCAGGGACAGTGCTTACTGGGTCAGAGCTTATCATGAGTAGGCGAAGCTTGAGGATGACATGGATAATGTGATACCTTTGCCAGTACCAACAGTCTCAGCTGATAATAGCCATGATGCTGAAGACACAGGTGGCAACCAGGTAGATTGTTTTTTCCTGGAAGATGTCAGAAAGGCTCAGGATGAAGACCCTGATTTGAAAAGTGTCCTGACATGGTTAGCTTTTACAGATGCAAAATGAAATGATGAATCGTGGTTAGCCAGTCCAGCGGCTAAGCACCTGTGGTTGTGTAAAAGCCTGTTAGTCATGAGGAATGGTATTCTTCATTACAAGCTGGAAGGAACACATTCAAGATGGTGTTGGTAGTTCCCAGGTCTTTATAAAGGCAAAATCATGAGACCCAGCCATGACTTACTATTTTCAGGGCATTTAGGACAGACCAAAACATTAGACTCAGTGAAAAGGTCTTTTTATTGGTATCAAATACCCAAAGACATTATGGAATTGGTCAGTACTTGTGTTTAATGTAACAAGAGCAAAAAACCAAGGCGATGGTCAAAAGCTCCATTGGTGATGTATCATACTGGGGCTCCATTGGAACGGATCCACATAGATAGTTTGGGACCAATAACATGTAGTAAACGAGGGAGTCAACATCTATTGATGGTTGCAGACCAATTTACCATGTGGGTTGAATGTTCGGCACTACCAGATCAGTCAGCAAGATACAGTGGCTGGGAAAATAGTGTATGAATTCATTTGGTTTGGTTGCTGCCTTCAAATCCATTCTAACCAGGAGAAAAATTGTGATGGGAAATTGTTTGGAGCTATGTGCTGACCTCTGCAGATAACTAAGACCAGGAGCACTCTCTATCCCATGTGTTTTAATAGTCAGGTTGAAAGATACAATCGTTTACTGTTGTCTATGATCAGGTGCTCATCATAGATCCATTCTGCATCTATGATAAGACAGAGTCACAAGCTGAAGTCTGTTTGGACAGGTCCAAATATTGTTAATGGTGTCATTTCACCTGAACTATACAAGATCTCTGACAGGAATCAGTGGTACACCATGATGGACTAAAAATTTGTAATGACAGACAGATTCCTCTGTGGAAACAGAGATTGCGTCATGAGTTGTTGGAGCTGGATGTGACTGTCACTTATGACCAAGATGAGTTAAACAAAGATGATGCATCAACCTGGATAATTTCTTAAGCAGAGATGATGGCACCTCGGATAATCCAACACAATCAGAAAATGGTCAGAAAGCTAGCGACAATATTGACTGTCATGTTGGTTCCCAACCTGGGGGAGTAGTTGACCAGCAAGATGTCGATATTTCTCACAGCTCAGACTCTGACAAAGATGACATGCCAGTCCACAGTAGTCGAGTTTGTACTGGATGAGACTGGCAATGACCCTGAGCAGGAGGCTGCGTCAGAAGTCTCCATCAGTGTGAGAACTCCTGCTTGAAAAGAAGACCCTGCCCCATATAACCCGTACAAGATGTACATAGCAAGTCAAATATGGTGAAACATTTTCCCTTTTATCTGGCTCCAGGGTCAGCCTGTTGGTTCTACAAGCAAAAGGAGCACAAAAAGGGAGAATCTAATTGAGGCATATTGGGCTGCATCTGAGCACCAAGCCACTTTTTGATGACCAGAAGCTGGAAGTGTGGGTGTGACTCATTGGGGGAGTTTTCCAGTTTCTGGTAGTCCAGTATCACAAACAACAGAAGAGCTACTGTGCCATGTGATTGACAATCACTGGTACCAAGACCACGGAGCAGTTGTTAGCCACCTGGAGCATGCTTTGTGGCAATTTTATGAAAAGAGGAAGCAGCAGGTAGTCAAAGAGCAAAAGGTCTCTCCACATAATTCTATTTTGTCTATGCTGCATTGGCGAATATTGCCACAGCTGGTTTGTCACATGCTCCCAGAGCAACAGCGGGTCTTCAGGGAACTTGAGTGTGAATTGATGGTGTCACAGAATGTGGTCGCTGAGCTATACCACGTGATAAATACCCACTTCCATCTCATGAAATTTCTGCCAGATGTAGGATAGGCAACCTGCACCTAGTAAGCCATTTGGCCTTCAGTTTGCCATCAGTAACCACTGCCACCCATGAAAATGGCCAACTTCCAAAGAACAGCAGCACATACTAGGCACCAAAAGCTCAGGTTGACCTTAGGCGCTCATCCAAGATTTGCCAATAGGTTTAAAGCAGTAGAATATCTTGTTCAGCCTGAGAGATATTTACAGCTGCCAAAAGCTGTACCAGTGGGGAAAATGGGCATTGATTATGGTCCTTTGGTGTCGGAGTGTGATCAGGTGTCAGAAGCCGATATTGCACAGCATCTTGCCAGTGGCCAGAAGACAACAGGTTCCAGAAGCTATCCATTGTCGTGGGGATGGTGCTTTTGATGGCTGTCTGCAGTGTCTAGCATTATACATGCCAAAGAATCAAAGGATACACTGCCACTGTTTCACAGGAACCTTACAGCAGGTCAGAAAATGGATGAGGGCCTTTGCCGAAATTGTGTTTGGGTTTACTGGTCTGCTGATGAAAGAAACATCTCTCCAGGATATCCTTGATCAGATTCCATTGAATAAGGTCATTTTGGAGAGTGATGCGTCATTCCTTGTTCCTGATCATTACAAAAGTGAGACCAAGAGCAGTAACCCTAGCATGGCTCTTGGTGTCACCCAAGGTATTGTATATGCCATCAACGTGCCATTGTGTCTGGTGTGTGACATAACATCAGAAACTGCCAGACAGTTTTACCGCCTCCAGCATATCCATTTTAATTTTAAAAGGAAATGGGGATGCATCATCTGTCTTCCCAAACACTGCATGATCCACTGCTGAGTAGAACGCTGATATATTATTTTAGGGAAAATGTTATCTGATTCACAGGATTGCTCATTTGCATGTTTGAACTCTGTTCTTTCTTGTTTCAGGTGAAACATGCACTGATTGAGTGACAGGGCAGGATGACGACTGCATGGGTGCAAATTTTTGGATGTGAACTAAGATACGCATGTGTTATATTCTATAGATGTGTTTTCATACATTGCATGGTTGTCTGCAGTGGGAACAATTGGTACTGTGCATGTAGTTATGATATGGATTTGGTGGATCAATCAACAGATTTATGGGTTATGTTGATTGTGGTTGGTGATTATAAATCCTGGGGAATTGTGATCTGAATATAAATATATTATTGTAGTCTGTGGTATCGGATAAACGGTTTACTAGCTGATGATTATGGACTATTAGCATGCATGTGGGATCTTTAATATTTTTATGTATAGAGGTGAGATGATCCTAGTGGCACAATCTGAAGATTCAGATTTGTTTGAATTTACTGACCTTGAAGGTATCAGCTGATTCATAATGTATACGGAGAGTGCTGTGCAGAGGGCGAATAGCTGTTATCAATCATAGGAGACCTGTGGTAGGCATGGTCTCAGTTTCATGTGGCATGTTGACGTCATGACCCAGGTTCATTGCACATGACAAGAAGACATTGAGCCTAGTGGATCATGACAGTTGAGATCCCAGCACCACCACTCTGACAAGCTGCCATTATCAGTTCCCAGGATGTACAAGGTGAGAAATAATTACCATTCCACACATTCACAATAAGAATATGAAATTTAAACAACAAAGAAAAGCAGTCTGGCGGATTCTTTTAACGGACAATAAGAATATGAAATTTAAACAACAAAGAAAAGCAGTCTGGCGGATTCTTTTAACGGTCATTGCTTCAGCCAAAAATCTTAACGAAAGTCCCTTTTTTCATATTTCTACAAGGAATCAATTTGGTGGAGAGGAGAACTGGAAGGTCATGTTGCCTTGGAATGTTGTACTATCAGCAAACATTATAAAGTATGCACCCGTGGAGCCCAACTGACTGAGGGCTGTTAGATTGGCCCCATCACAACGTCTGATGACACCAGTGCAGGCATTCCACATTAAATTTGTTCCATTGCCATATCCTATGTTGCAATTTACAACCCATCCATTTACATATTCCATGTTGCAATATTTTTCAATCAACTACAGGCATAATGGCCAGCTCCGTAGCGAATTTGTATTTCACATTATATGTCCATCTTTAGAGTATTCAAGTTAGTTCTTCACTTATTACACCCTATACTAGAAACAATTTTAGTGGAACCAGTAAATTATTTTGTTTAATGTTATTTCAAAACAGCAGATTTCATTATAGGCCTATCTTTGTGTGCGCCTGCGTAATGTTTGTACGGCCATCAAGCTATGTGTGCCACCCTCCCCAGCTAGCAATCAAAGTTGGCCCAACATTGGGCCAATGCTGGGCCATTTTTGTAAACTTTGGGCCAATATCAGGCCAACCTTTATTGCTAAGTGGGTCGGCAAGGTAGGCGCAGGTAGAACCACTGAGCCTATGCCTGTCTGACTCCGACTCCCGAGCGCAGCCACTGCATACTTCAATTTTTAAAGGAGCATTCGTTTTGCCCATCTCCACATTCATCATTTTACCAAAGCAGATTTTATTTTACAGATGGTGATTTATTATTGATAGTAGCACTAATAATAGGCTTAATATAGGCTGGTCTACTCGGTCATAAGGTGCCTTTCAACTCGAGACAGGGAAATGTATGCAACTTTTTACCCTCTACAAAGATACTTTATGATACTCCTCCAAAACTATGTAGCTAGCCTATTGCTATATTTCAAAAGTGGCTCTCGCCAGCACAATACCTTCAGAACATTATCCAGAAATTACCATCGTATATATAGTTTTCTGATGAAATGTCTGATAACAAGTTAGTCACCAGTGGCAGTGAATGAGAAATAAACAACATTTTGTGAGGCACCAAGCATCTGCAGTAGGCCTAAGTTTTGTTTTTGTATAGTGCCTATTAATATCAGAAATTGGTCGCCAATATGTCATTTTGTTTGTGAGCATCAATAGATGGACCCAGAGACTTTCAACGTGCTTACAAAAATATCCACCATGCCATTGCCTACATTTCCCAATACACGAGTCAAAGGAGAGAAATGTACACTTTGTTACCGGGGTAAGGACATACCGTCTCTCCTGAGCATCATGAAGAATCTGATTTGATCTTTGCGTGACATGGTCCTTGTCATAGGCACCACTCGACCAAACACGTCCAAAATACCAAAGGTTATACCTGCCGTTTTTGTCTCACCACGGGAGTTGGCGTTTACCCTGAAAGAAGGAATGTAGGCCTTCACACATCAGCTATTCAGCTTGTCCCTTTGATTACAGAACAGGGTCGATCGCGTTTGTGTGCGGAGATTGAGAGTTGAAGCCTGTGCCAATTCAGGAAAGCTATTGACCTGCGTGTAGTGCTTGTTACTTTGATGGCAGGCCTATGTTTCGTTGACAATAAAACAATGATGTTGTTTTGTGGGCATTGGGATCATTTGCGGCCCGCGGTATTCTATTTGCGGCCCAACAGTAGTCATTTGCGCTCGACACGAAACGGAGGGTGTAAATAACCACTGGATGGCCCCAAATTAAATACCAAGGCCCGTACAATGATCCCAATGACATACAAACTTACATTATCAGTATTATTATTCATTTGTAGAATTTTCAAAACCAATTTTATAATAAATAAACAAATAAATCAATCAATAATCTGGTTCCCGTTGCTTCATGTCATTTGCAGCCCACAAAATGGGCCCAAATTTCATTTGCAGCCGCCATGATTGCCATTTAAAAGCGCCCTTTGTAATCATGTAAATGTGCAGATAATGCCCCATAAATGCACAATAATATAACAATAATGTTTGTTTTGCGGGCATTGGGATCATTTGCGGTACGCAGTATTCGATTTGTGGCCCACCGGTGGTCATTTGCACCCTCCTCGATTTGCAGCCCGACAGTGGTCATTTGCGCCCGACGTGCCCGACGCGAAGCGGAGGGTGCACATGACCACTGATGGCTGCAAATCGAATCGAAAGAGCCGTACAATTATCCCAATGACATAAAAACAAACATTATTACTATTATTATTCATTTGTAGTATATGTGTGCATGTAAATATGAAGCATGTATACTTCCCGTCGCTTCATGTCATTTGGAGCCCCAAAAATGGGCGCAAATTTCTTTTGCTGTCCGCAACCTGGCCATTTATACCCTTTATTATGGTGTTAATGTTTAAGTAATGCCCTATAAATGAATAATAATTCTCATTTACAATGTTTTCGGAAGGTGTACAAGAAACATTGAAGCAGCTTATATCTTGACTTCCGGCCTCTTTCAGCTGTTGTGATGGTGACGAGTCTAAACCCAGAACGCCATGAACGTAGGCCCAATATTGAGCCAATCTCACTTTAGATTGCCTAAACATTGGACTAATCTTCACTGCTTGCTGGGAGTAGAAGATTGAAACCAATCGGTAATTTCGAGTGTGATCTTCTTTACATTTTTCTTGAAGTAGTGCTTCCACACAACAAAAATGTAACATCTTAGAAAAGACCAAAGTAGCTCAGACCGCCTTGTTTATAAACAAATACTTTCAATCATAACTTTTTATGGAGAGAGCCAAATAATGCAGCACATTTTGTTGCTTTGTGGTTTTATATCCTAGTTCTTTTAAGATTCATATTTCCTTCTTTCTACGCAGAACGCAACTTTCTATAAGATCAATTTTTTTCGTGTATTTTCAATTGCAAAAGTAAAACCAGTTCTTTTGCCAAATGTTAGGGAAACACGTCTATCAAGTCACGTTGCAGGATCATTTCACACTTTTGCCCTTCACGCAAGAATACCTCGAACAAAACATAATTGTTTTGGCGGTCAGACTCAGGCTTTAGTTGGGCAGAAAACCTTCAATTGGTTCACCCACATACAGATAAAGGGTATGCAGTCTAATTGCAATTTCTCGTGTGCCATATTCACGTGAACATACATACGCACATACATACATACATACATACATACATACATACATACATACATACATACATATATACATACATACACTGATTTGGCTCACACAGGCGTATGAAAATATTCTGAGTGCGAGAGCACCGATGCTGCTTGTGTAGTAATACCACACGGCCAGTTTCCCACGACCAACGTTAATCATACCACTCCGTATACATGTGAATGAAGTACATATTCCTTACTTGAATATGGTAAAACCATACATGTATGTGTCCCTTATCTGTTATTCCCCATGTTGAATAAAGTTTCAGTGCGTTTCCAAGGGTTCGGTCCACAACACACTTACATTACTGTCGCCGACGCCTGTTTTGTCCAGATACTTTCGCTATTTATCTTCCGTTTTAATGACCGGGAAGAGTGAAAATGGCGTCATAGCTGGTGTGCCGATGCAACCGCAATAAAGGCGTTGCACCTGATAAACAACCTGGACACTTTGTGAAGCCACTACTGGGTACCCATGAAGAGCGAAGTGCGGTTGCATCGGCACACCGGCTATTACGTTGCCATTTTCACTCTTTCCGGTCATGAAAACGGAAGATAAACAACGAAAGTATCTGGACAAGAATATATATATATATATATATATATATATATATATATATATTTCTCGTGGCTTGGCGAGAACGAGTACCAGTAAAAGTATTTCGTATATATGCCACCAAAGGATGCTGTTCGAACGTGGCTGTGTGTCGCACATATATGCACACATACATACATGCGTGCATACATACATACATACATACACAGACACACCAGATTTAACGACTACATATTGTGTTGTCTGGGACAGATGTGTTTTGCCCTTCCATGATACCTTATTTGAAAAATGCGTGTCGATGTAAAACAAGACAGAATTTGTGCTCTTCAGTTTGGCAACACAAACTACTAGTAGCTATACCCAATGGCCAAAGACACATGGAAAGTTGAATAACATACAGTTCTACGACATACGTATACATGGTCGCCTGAACATACTATTTAACAATTTATGTCAGATATATATATATATGAATTTGCATGTACATTACTGACCCACTACATATAAGGTACTACCAAAAAACATACGAGTAAGCGCTGACTCCACCAAACGAATTTTTGCTCGCGGTACTCAGGGAACAATAAGCGTTGAAAATGACGGCTTTTGTTGTGACGATGTCGTTTTGAATGACACGTACAGTAGAGTAATACATTTTACTTTTTACCTGCAAAAGAAGCATATATATATATATATATATATATATATATATATATATATATATATATATATATATATATATATATATATATATATATATATATATATATATATATATTTATATATATATATATAAATATATATATAAGGGATTCAGAACTATTGATACAGACCGTAAGAATTCAGTATTGCAGAATTTTGCATACAGCTACAAATTAGCACAATTACCAAACTTTTTTTATTAGAAAAAGACAAAGCGGACACTTAAAATTACAATAGTTGCTGACCTGTTTGTTGGGAACACAGGAAGCTTTCAATGGTTAGGCCTACATCATGAGCCATCAAGAGCATAAAAAGTGAATTTTGTAAGTTATTAAAACCTATATTATTGTTAAAGAGAAAAGTATTCTCTTCGTCGCTCCCGACCAATTCAACCTTTGAAGCTTATTCTGTAGGTCTTACAGTTAGTGTTTGCATGGGCCTATCATCGTAAATAGGCTGAGTGATAGGCTACATACCAGTTCTATCTTTAGAGTCCCGCACCGACTTAAAAGCTTATCGGCCATTGGCAGAATCAAACCGTACTGGCCACTTCCACAAAGCTGGTTTGTTGGCATATTCCGGCAAGCGTGGTCCGTAAATTTGCCACCGGCATACATTGTGTACTTTGTCGTGTTGTCTGGTGGCTTATAACATATCTCTATGGTGTTGGACTTCATATTACAGTTTACTGTGGCTAGAAAAAAATTTTTAATCTTTAGTTTTGTACTCAGTCTGCACCACCATAAATCAAAGTGTTATGTCGCGTGTGTGTGTGTGTGTGTGTGTGAGAGAGAGAGAGAGAGAGAGAGAGAGAGAGAGAGAGAGAGAGAGAGAGAGAGAGAGAGAGAGAGAGAGAGAGAGAGAGAGAGAGTATGTATAAATACAAAAGATACGTATTGTGGAATTTCATTTAATCAATTAGGATCAATAAAATATGGTGAAACTAATATTATACAGTCAGCACTTTTTTCCTGAATCGATCTACAATACAAAATTTATTTGCAACATTCTTCCGTTTTTATGCTTTTTGACTTTATTATTCTTTATGGTGCTTCTGCAATTGTACTCCGGTGGCCCATGTGTCCAGGGGGGACCTTTAAAATATATGTTGATTAAGAGCACCTTGCTTCTATTTTGACCTCAAACGTGTGATCACTACACACTCAAGCTACTGTTTACAATTTTACATATTATGTAAGTTGTTATAATAATAATAATGATGATGATGATGATGATAATAAGTAGTAGTAGTAGTAGTAGTAGTAGTAGTAGTAGTAGTAGTAGTAGTAGTAGTAGTAGTAGTAGTAGTAGTAGTAGTAGTAGTAGTAGTAGTAGTAGTATAAAAAATCGATGTATTTTCGTGATTCATACATTCCATAAAAAGCAAAGACATCTACAACCAGACATGTTTGTGATATTTAAATCTTGTCAACTTGTATGATGAGGTCGTGATATCGAAGCGCTTCTATCCGTCACAGCAAATTTCATGTTAAATTAGACTGCACCGATACATTTTGCGAAAATAATAGTGATTACCGTGTTCGTTCTGACAATCGTTCCCAGATCGGTATGTAGGACACTTGCAGCCGTCCTTCTTCTTGTTGTATGACACGTCATAGCACGTGCCCATGTTTTTCTCACACTTACTACAACTGACGTCATCACTACTTGTCAGAATTTTGGCTGTCATGACGAAGAAGATAAGTATAACTGTATTACTTATCACGAGTCGAGTTTAGCGCACATGGGTTTAACTTAATAAACCGCGTAAAAACAAGTCTGGGAATATCAAACATACACACAACGAAAACACTAACCATTACACTTGGTCACAAATCTGTCATTCAGTATTGAGTATGAACTCTATTCCGTAAAAAAAATCTTGGATTTAATACCCGAATGTCCGTGTAATGATGCTTCTGTTATGCAAAGTGAACGTTAATACGGCATAGCTGCAGGCAACGCGCAAATCCATCTCACAAAAGCAGTTGTTCCTTAGTATGGTTAAATATTGTTTTGAACTATGACTGCTGTTAGGTTGTATCAAATAGCCCCACATACGAGAATCTAAAGTTCAGAACAACTTCACGGCCCATGTTCCTAGAGAACAACCAATTTAAAGTAGTAAGAAACCGCATAACTGTGATGAGTGCTGTACAGAATCCAAAGTACCCAAAATATATAAGTACATGTATCCTTTTCGTCAAGACATAAGACACATAAATCGAAACGTATGACGTGAAAACAAGTGACCACTGGTTCAGTGGATCAGATAAGTACAAATGTATGCCAAATCTGTTAGATTATAAAAACAGCACCTTCCTCCAGGAGCCAAGAAACTACAAGCAACAGTTATCTTTATTTTGCACAAAACAATCAAAAGTTTTGTTGAATAAACAAACCAATTTTGAAGCTGTGTTTTCTTTTTTTTTTTTTTTTTCTTTTTTTTTTTTTTTTCTTCTTCTTCTTCTTTTTTTTTTTTTCTTCTTCTTCTTTTTTCTTCTTCTTTTTTTTTTTCTTCTTCTTCTTTTTTTTTTTTTTTTTTTTATTGCTCGTGCCAATGTATAACAAGTTTGGGGTTGGAAAGAATGGTCGAGATGAATCAGGAACTGTACTGTCCTCACAGTGTATCATAACTCACCAACTAGACTCAAAGTACAGTTTAGGTTTTCTTGACAAGTTACAGACCAAATCAGTCGCTTTCCTCGGCGCTTTTGGGGCTTATTGCGTGCACAGTGCGCCAAGAAAAGCTGTTGAGTCGGCGTATTCATACGCCGTATGGAAAGTAAAGAATTCGGACTGCGGAATAGGGTAATGACTACTAGGAAGTGGTTCTGGGCAAAAATACACAAATACAATATTTTCTCTGTTATTACATGCATGCTGGTATTGAAATATAAGGTACTTGGATCTGAAGTCATCATGATACTTCAGGAAAGGCCGACTTGTGTTGCATCTTGCAGTAAAAGGGTTACAGCGATAAGATCTCGTACCACATGTGTAGTTGCCGCTGGCTTCCACTTTCAAGTAGCTCGGTAAACACGTACACCTTTTAGTACCCGTGTTGGAACCATCGTCCTGACAAGAGGAATACTTGGACTTACAGACAGTGTCTGCAAGCGCACATGGCTGGCCCAAGTCAGCCATTACCACTACAAAACAGTCGTACTCAAAATTTTATAAAAAGCATGACAGTTTGTTCAGGCAATGAAAATTAACGATTCCCTTTAAGATAAGATAAGATAAGATAAAACTTTATTTTCCGTCGGGTGTTTTACAAATAACATTAGCCATTATAAGGGCTATTTACCGACAAAAAATATGAATATGTTGGTACATAAAAAAGACAGATATGAACTGTGCCTTATATACAGTAGATACAATGCATGATAAAATAAAGATAGGTAAATGTTATATAGTCATTAAAACTTTATAATAGCAATAATCATCATCTCATGTATAGAGACCAGGTACACTGAGTTAAATAAAAGTATGAATATGAAGCTACATTACAGCTTCATAGTATGAATAATGTTGTGATGTAGGCAGGTGACTGTGACTGTTGTGAGTCAACAGTTCACCTGCAGAAGTTAGAGGAGCAATTTGTTTGTGACCATGTATCTATCAGAGATTTAAATTCAGTGAGTGTTAGTGTACCTTTAAAATGATTTGGGAGTTCATTCCATATTTTTGCCCCAACGTGTTTGAATGATTGTGTGCCATACTTCTGTGTATTGTGACGACCAATCTTCCAAGTTTTGTTTGTTACCTCTTGTTTCATATCGTGAGTCTTGTAATTCAAAGTACTTTTTTTAAATAGACAGGTGAAAGGTTGTTTGTTATTTTGAAAACCTCTATTGCAATTTGTTTTAGGCGGGATATAAGAAGGGTTTCACAGTTTGACCTTGTAAGTAGGGACTGGTAGCTAGATTGGTAGTCACAATACACAAACCGTAGGGCACATTCTTGAATCTTTTCAAGTTTTTGTTCATCTTGCTTGCCACAGAAGTGCCATACTGTAGCACAGTAATTAAATTTGATAAAATAAATGATTTAAATATTGTTAGTTTGCTTTTTGTGTCCAAGAGTTTTGAGAGCCTCCTCAAAGCATTTAGTTGTTTGCCTGCTTTGCAGCAGATGTCACTGATGTGTTGTTTGAAGTTAAGTTTGTCATCTATGTTTATTCCAAGTAATTTGACTATTTTTTCTGAGGTTATTTCTATGTCATTTATTTTCAGTGTCTGAGGTTCACATTGCTTATTGCCTGGTGCCAAAAAGATGCATTGAAATTTGTCTATATTAGCATGCATTGAGTTGTTTCTAAACCACATGGAGGCTTCCTGAGCTTGGTTCTGCAAAATATATTTTACTGTCTCTAGTTGTTGATGGGCATAGGATATTGTGTTGTCATCTGCATAATTATGTATGTCGCATTCTGTAAAGATGTAGAAGATGTCATTCAGAAAGATGTTGAAGAGGAGCGGACCCAGGATGGAACCCTGGGGGACTCCTCTTACAACATCTCTCCTAGTGCTAAAAGTTTGTCCTATTTTCACTCTTTGAGATCTGCTGGTTAAGTAGTTTCCGAGTAATGATGTTGCCGAGTCTGAAAGTCCATATGCTTTTAGTTTATTAAGTAGGATGGATGGGGAGAGACAGTCAAATGCTTTTGAGAGGTCCATGAGTACTGCTCCAACATATTTATTTTGGTCCAAAGAACTTTTCCAGCTTTCTACAAGATTGAGTAAGAGAGTGTTGCAGCTATAGCCCTTTCGGTAGGCTGATAAGTAGGGGGAGAAAATTTCTTCAAAGCAATCTACAAGCTGTTCTGTGAGGACGCTCTCAAAAATCTTGGACACACTGGTGAGGATGCTCAGTGGTCTATAGTTCTTGATGTTCAAAAGATCAGGTTTTTTGTCTTTGGGGTAAACTTCAGCCTTTTTTAAATTGGTTGGGAATATTGTAGTGTCTATAGACCTATTTATGCTGTTTGTTAGTGGTCGAGATATGATTTCAGCAATAGGCTTTAAGAGCTTAGATGGTATCTGGTCATGTCCTGTTGCTTTGTTTGTATTTAGTTTCTTGATCTTGCTATAAACTTCAGCTTGCGTTACATGTTTAAAAGTAAAGCAAGAAGTGTGTGGTGCATGTTCCTGGATTGTATCGAGGCTTTTTGTTGTATCTATATTTCCATTGCTTATGTTGTTGGCAATATTAGTAAAATAGTCATTAAAAGCTTCACAGACTTGAGTTTGGTCTGAAATTAGTTTGTCATCTTGACATATAGTGATGTTGTTTGATGAGCATGTTCCCTTGTTTGTGAGGAAAGGTTTTATAGTTGGCCAGAAAGTTTGGAAGGTTTTATAGTTGGCCAGAAAGTTTGGAACTCCCTTTGGAAAATAAGACATGAATAAATCCCATTTTTGTCATTGGGTGTGAAACATTTGCTACTTAGCAAACTTATTTCAGGATTATGAATCTCGCGTGCACGAAACATGATTAATACCTCAAAAGGATATACATGAAATAGCATATTTATTTTATAAAGATTTACACGAGACTAAAGATAAGACGGCTGCAATTACCAGGTATACCATGACGATACCTATATTTACTGGTAAAACATCAACGTACCACACTTGTTCCCTCTTTTCACAAAATCTGAGTCCGGGTTGCACCTGCACTGCTGCACAGTGCTGAACCCACCCTTGGCATTGGAAACTTTCACCTTGGAACACACAGCCACTCGGTGAAACTTGGTCTGGCATGCCTTATCACCCGTACAAGATCCTGGGAACAGTACATCTGTAAATAAATGTAATATAGCACAATTACGCTGGCTAGAATTCGGATTAAAATACGAATATACATATGTATCAGATTCAAAGATCAGAACTGGAAGCAGGAGCAATGTCTCAGTGCACGTGGTTGTACAATGTAAGATTATAGTGCAGGCTTTGAGGACTTGAAAATGAACAACGATGAACCACATTCAGTTTTAAATGTTGTAATATTAAGATGTACACATCCTAGAAGGACGGTGGTTGGGGTGATATCCAGGAAAAATGCTTCACGTTGTGCAAACCCCCGTCTTTGGTCTATGGTCTACATGTATATGACCCTTAACACATGTCTATTTACAAAACTGACTGAGTTCGTAGTTCTAGGCTTTTGAAGAATCGCATTACTACCTCGATTCTTCTACCATTTTTTAAAGTCGTACACGGCAAGATGAAGACGGTGAGAGTTCACAATTTGTGATATATTAAGATCTGTGAAAAGAACCAAAATGAGAAATTCATTCGAATATTAAATGACCAGGTTATAGACTGTAGCTTCGGGACGTTTAAAGACATATTCCATGACACGCTTACTGGCGATGGCTCTTGTTGTATCGCTACGGAACTCATCACCAAATGCCCATAGTTGGGTTACATAGATTATATATTAAATGTTGGTTGTTATGCTGTTACATTATTCATTTATTCAATACCTGTTGTTAAGTTGTTACATAAATCATATGACCAAAGCTTAAAAAAATAAATGCCTTAAGTTATGTTGGGGTATGAACATAACCAAAAACAGATTACATATATTGCATCTTTCATCTTTATTTGTGTGTGTAAAAATGTTCACTATACAAGGCTAGAACGGCTAACAATGGAAACGGCATCCTTAGCCTTGCTGAGGGGCAGCTGATCAGTTCAAGAAGAAAGGCGAAATTTGGCATCCAAGACAACACAAGAAACCAGGCTGAATGAAACAAAGGGTGGAAGCAGGCAAAACAGAAAAGGTCGAGGTTGCGAAGGTAACAACCATTACCAAACAAGTCGTCCCACTATTTTAAAGTATAAAGTGGTCCGGACTCTGTTGAGAATAAATTAAATACAAAATTCAGGAGACGTTACGTACTTTTAATGCTTGGTATGTTTTTTTCTTTTAGAATAAGAAAATACAGCTAAATAACTCTTTCAGGCAGAAGAAACTAAGCAAGCAATGCACAGAACAACGATACAGCTTTAGGGACGAAAAGCACTGATATGGAACTCTGGGCAGAGTCACAAGTTGTGTTTTGCCTTTCACAAATTCCCACTTTACTTGCTATTCCACTATTAAGAATTCGTCACGTAAAGCTTATATTTTCTAAAGATGCATGTAACATAAAACATGTATTTTCTAAAAGCGCATATTTTGAAATCTCTAAAAAAAAATAGTAAAGTTACTTTTACATTAAGAAAGATACGTTCGCTTTTAAAAGCATTTGCAGGTGCTGTACTTCCCCTTAAACATTAAATATACCTATCCGTTATTTTTTTTAAATACATTCGGTCCTCATCCTTTACAGAGGGCAAAAAATGCGCCCAGGCTCAGCTGCACTTGCATGCACGGATTCAAATGGGGCAGCAATCTCAAGTTTTCGGTCAAGAGCACACATGTAGAATCTCAAATTGACCTCATACAGAGCCTTTATCATCTGCTGGATCAAAGTACCAGCTCATACATCGTATAGGTCTTGAGTTACCATCCTATAACAATGGACCAAGTGACTAAATGCGAAGTTTTTCAAGGAATGTTGTGATAATTTGCCTCCAAAGCAGACTCAAGCTGCGTATTTTGTCCACTAGCACGGAACTTGGTCTGCTTTGCAGGCATAAAAAATCCCAGCAGCAATTTTTAATAGATCAAGCTATTAATCATGCTTACATAGTACATGTACTCTTCATCACGTAATTTGAACGATTTCTTGGAACCAAGAAGTAAAACCAGCGCAATCTTGCGAGCTGATCTTCTCGAGATGAACACATGGTACATGTCCATCTGATTTAGGGAGAATCCTGCCACCAGTTTTGAAGAATTGGGAATTTTAGACACATATGTACAAATCTATGAAGCAAGTAAAACTGAATCGTAGCGCTACATTCTGTACAAATTAAGGCCCTTGAGTGCCGACTTATGTGAAATCAATTTCCATTAACAAAACTTATAGTTATAATTTTTTACTAAAAGCAAAAGAAAGAGCTTTGATACTTCTGTTGTGCTCATACATACAAACACACACACGCATACATACATACATACATACATACATACATACATACATACATACATACATACATACATTTAAACAGGCCAAGATGAAATTGCTGTGAAAGTCAAATGTCAAGCCAAGATACCGCGACATTATAGAGGTGGTCATAAAAACCAAAATAGACAGAAGTCACAATGTTTTATCATAGCTTACTGCAATGTCGAAAACCCAGGCGTGGCTGAAGGAGTGATACAGGAAATTTATTGGAAAATGAACATTTTTCAATATATTGTATGACAGAAATATTTCACCAAGACGACGGAGTGGCTCAGAACATACATCCTAGCTATAAATGGATAGGTAAAGCTCGTAAGGTCAGCAGTCAAACCATAGAGGTATTCTAGGGTCAAACCTATTGAATTCAGATTGTGGTCGACGACTCGCGCCGCTGCGCGTGCAGTTACATTTTTCAAGGTGCACTTGTTGCACCGGTTTTCCTTGTTTATTTCTTGTGTATATGTTTTGTGTTTAATGTTCATCCTGCTTTGTGTTCGGGCTCCTAGATTATCTGTTTTCTCTTCGTTTATACTATATTATGCTGATTTGTGTACATTTAGCAGAGTGCATTCCAAGATTTATCAATATTATAAACAATACGCATATGTTATGCTTATACGTATTTTGTTTGTAATTAATAGAGGTCTCGAAAAGCTTGTCAATTATCTGCGATCTTTTTATGCGAATGTGCGAAGCATGCTGTCTGCCAGTGTTTCAATCTTACTTCATTGCTGTTCCATGTGTTATTTTCACTATTTTTGTCTAAATTTGGGAGCAGCATTTGCTTACATGCCAGTTATTATATGCTTTGCTTATTACATGAACTTGTTTTACAATTTCAATCACACCATCATGCTGAATGTTAAAACGACTAACCCAGTTTTGTTGCTATGGGACAGGTCCTTATTTATGATTAGAATGGCATTATTGTACTTCATATCTTCAATGAAATGTGGTTGTACAAACTGGATATTATCATAATTACATTTTTTCATGTTATCAAGGTGACATACAAGAGTTTTTACTGCATTATGAGTGAACATCAGCTCTTCTTATGCTTACTTTCCAATTTCAATGATCTTGTGGTACTTTGTAGAATTAGTGCGTAATCACAGACTATTGCTTACCTGTCTATTTACTGTTTAGCAAATGCAGCTGTTATGAACTCTCATTGTACTGCACACAAAAGGATGATACTTTTTGTGTATGTGGTTACTACAATTTCACACAGGAAGCAACACCAAATAGAATATGTCCTGACTGTGTGCCCATATTATTACTCATAGCGGGTGACGTCCATGTGAACCCTGGTCCAAACGACAACTTATGTGACCTTTCGTTCTGTCACTCAACTATTCGCAGTCTTTCCAATGACAAAATGAGATCATTAATTTCGGACCTCTCACCTGATTTCGACATCATTTCCCTATCTGAAACATTTCTTTCTCAGAATTCTCCTGACGATAACCTTTGTATCTCTGGTTATTATGACATTATTCGTCGAGACCAAACGAATGGTGTTGGTGGGGGCGTAGCTCTGTTTGTTGCAACATTTTTACATATTTCCAGACGTCGTGATTTAGAATTAGCTGATATTGAGCTGCTATGGTGCGAAATTAGACACCAAAATAAAAAATTCAAATTCCTCTTTGGTGTTGTATACAGACCTCCCAATTCGCCGGTCTCTTTCTGGGACAAACTTCAAGAGACTCTTGATCTTGCAAAAAGTACGGGTATTCAACACATTGTTCTGACAGGCGATCTAAATTCTGATTTTCACACGCAACCAGGTAGAAAACTTCAGCACTTTGCTCAGACTAATCTCTTAACCTTACATGTTGATGAACCCACTCGCATAACTGATCATTCCAAAACTTGTTTGGACCAAATTATTTCTAACGTACCACACTTTCTTCATAACATTCGTATCCTTCCCCCTATTTTTAACTGCGATCATTGTGTCGTCAGCGCAAATTTATTGTTTCGACGTATGAAAGAACCAGCTTATGAACGTCGTGTTTGGGAATACGATTAGGCTGATTTTAATATTTTCAGAAACTATCTAAGGGGAGTCAATTGGAACTCTTGTTTTACATCAGATGACATCCATTTTTGCTGTAATCACTGGTCCGATCTATTTTTCAAAGCTGCCGAGCACTGCATTCCTAATAAAAGAATCCAGATAAGACCTTCTGACCAACCTTGGTATAATTCACAACTTAGATCACTTAAACGTCAAGTTAATCAAAAATATGAAAAAGCCAAAAGTCTAAATTATGAAACTGGTGCCTGGACCTCTTTTTGCCAACTTCGAAATTATTGTCAAGAGAGACTGAAATCTGCAGAACAGGAATACAATGATAAACTTAAAGCCGACCTAAAAAATCCTTACCGTAAAAACAAATGCTGGTGGCGCACTGTTAAATACTTTCTTAATCGCAACCAGTCATCAACCGTTCCATCTCTTTTACATGATGATAAACACATATCCGATAATCACACAAAAGCTGAAATTTTTAATTCATTTTTTCTTCAGCAGTGTAACCTAGATACGTCTTCAGCTACTCTACCAGAAATTGCTAACCCTTTAACTCCCGGTCTCGACTTCCTAAATGCAAATGAACAAGAAGTTCTCGAGACACTTTTAAGCCTGGACATAACTAAAGCATCTGTACCTGATGAAATTAGTCCAAAACTTCTCAAGGAAGCTGCACCGGCTATTTCTTCCTCATTAACGAAACTTTTTAATTTCTCCTTAGGAAAAAAGAAATTCCCTGCCCTTTGGAAAAAAAGCCAACGTTTGACCCCTTCACAAGAAGGGGCCCGAGAATATATGTAATAATTATAGGCTAGTTTCTTTACTTAGTTGTGTTGGCAAAGTGTTTGAAAAGATTGTGTTTAAACATGTTTTCAATCATTTCCGGGACAACCTTGTCATTTCTACTCATCAATCTGGATTTACTCCATGAGACTCCACCGTTAATCAATTATTGCTCCCTTACCATGAACTCTGTCTAGCTGTCGACCAGCAAAAAGAAGTCCGTATTATTTTCTTAGATATAAGCAAAGCGTTTATTAAAGTATGGCATGCAGGTCTGCTGCACAAGTTGAGAAAAAATGGTATTTTAGGCAACTTACTGGCATGTTTTACAGATTACCTTCATAATTGCCAACAGCGTGTTGTTATCAAAGGTCAACCCTCTTCTTGGGGTTTAATTGGTGCAGGTGTGCCGCAAGGTTCGGTTCTTGGTCCTCTCATGTTTTTAATTTATATTAATGATATTGTTAATATTGTTCGTTCCAATATTAAACTTTTTGCCGATGACACCTGTTTGTACTTAGAAATTGATAACCCTGAAGCGGCGGCTGCATCTATTAACTCTGATCTTTCTGATATCAGTCAATGGGCCGATGATTGGCTTATTACTTTCAATGCCCAAAAAACAGAATCAATGTTTATCTCACGGAAAACTAACTCGCCATATCACCCCCCTATTATTTTCCAGGGCCATGTCCTTCGGAATGTTAATCAACATAAACACCTCGGCGTCACTTTGCGCTTTGATTTAACGTGGTCTGATCATGTAAACGAAATTGTTTGTAAAGCCAGTAAATTGACCAATATCATGAAGGGACTAAAATTTACTCTTGATAGACTAACTTTGGAAACAATATATGTATCTTTTATTAGACCAGTTCTTGAATATGGTAGCCCTATTTGGAGTGGGTGTACTGCCGCGGACGAAGCAAAATTAGAAAGTGTTCAATTAAATGCTGCTCGCATTGTTACTGGGGCAATGCATGGTACCAATAATGCAAAATTGTACGAGGAACTTGGATGGCATACATTAGCTAAGAGAAGGGATTTGTCGAAATTGATCCTTATGTATAAGCTGGCAAAAAAACTCGCTCCTGATAATTTATGTTCTGTAATTCCTACAGTTCCGAATACCTCCACGTATACTACACGCCAACATTTTAACCTACCTCATTTCAGGGCTCGTACTGAACTTTTCGATAAATCTTTTTCCCTTCCGCAGTTCGGTTATGGAATGAATTACCTATCGATGTTCGACAGTCCAGATCACTTCAAGTCTTTAAGTCTAAGATATGCCTACCAGTTCCTCGAAGTATAAACCTTTCTGAGTTGTATAACTTTGGCAATAGATTTATATCGGTTCAGCACACACGCTTACGTCTAGGTGCCAACCAACTAAATCCTCATTTACATAAAATTGTTGTTCTTGACACACCTAAGTGCCGCTGCGGATCATCCGTTGAAGATACATGGCATTATTTTTTCGCATGCCCTCTATATACTGTACCACGATCAACATTACATTCTGCCATCACTTCTCTCGCCCCATTTACTCTGCAAACAATATTGCATGGTTCTTGTACATGCTCTCTGCTCGATAATGAATTAATTTTTTCTGCTACCTACGATTACATTTCAGCCACTGGACGTTTTAAACCATCAGGGATAGGCTAAGCAAGGTCATTAGTGTTTGAGTTCATTTATACATGTACACAAACGGCAGTGTTACAATGTAGACTTAAGACTATGAGCCCTCGTATCTGTCCTGGTCTTGTGACTGTCATCCTCAAGTGTGTTTTTGTCTTGTTTTGTAATGTCCTGTCTCTGTCGCTTCTCCGCAAGAGGGATTTGGATAGGGCTCAGCCCTTTTTCCCAATTGTCATATTATTTCTGTGAAACTTTATTCTTGTACTTTGAGAAATAAAATATGTTTAAACCAAGGTCAGCAATAAAAAATCGGGAGGTGGTCTTGGATTTTTAGTTCATTCTGACATTACCATATGTGATGGAAACGTATTATATTCTCAAAAGTATAACTTTGAAAGACTATGGATATCAGTCAAATTCCGTGATAGGCAAGATGGCCTAACGATAGGACTGGTTTACTTCCCAAATGATGGTGTTGATAGGGAGACCAGTGAAAATCTCGCAGCAGAACTAATAGAAAATCTTAGATCCTTGAAGGTATCGGGATTTGAGTGTTTGCTTTTGGGGGATTTTAAAAGGACCATTCCGGACTTCAGAAATCCGAGAAAGCGTAGTCATAATGGGATTTAGCCGAAGTTTCGGACATGACAGTACTTAATTGTCAGGAATCTTGCACAGGATACTATACATGGCAGCGTGGACCCCTGAAATCAGTAATTGATTATGCCTTGGCAACGACTGGTTTGATAAATAGTGTAAACATGATAACCATAGATGAGTTAGGACTATATGACATGGGTAGTGATCATAATACAGTTGTTATTCAAGGTAGGTTCAATGAATCTCATTGTCAGCCAACACATCCAAAAGTACAGCATTATAAATGGAACATAACTAAATCGTCACATTGGACCATGTTTAAAGACGAGTTGAGTAAATGTCTGGCCGAGTGGAACAGTAATGTATTCCAAACGGTTAATGAAGCCTGGGTAAGCCTAAGAAACATTTTAACGAAAGTTGGCAAGCAGTGTATTGGCGAGGTAAAATGTTCCAACAAGGTGAAGTATAAGGTAGATTCTGAGATTCGTAGTTCCATTAAGTGCCGGAAAGAAGCAAACCGTTTGTATAGACACTGGGCAAAGAAGAGTGAAGAGTGTGATCCAGATTTCTTACAAGAACTATGGAGTGAATATGTAACCAAGAAACGTAAAACACAGGACAAAATTAAAATTAAAGGGGTAAACAATAAGATACAAGTAATCATCCAAAACTCAAGTAAAGGGTCTAAGGATGCAAAATCCTACTGGCGGATGCTCAAACGCTTGAACAAGAACATGACTACCCACTTAGAATTATTGATCCGGCTGACAATAGCCGTACTATTGAGGACCCCAAAGAAATATGCAAAGTACTGGGAGAATATTGGAAAAACGTTGGCTCCGGGAATGGTATGCAAAATGATATTGTAAATGATAGCTTGAAAACTCAGGTTAATAACCTTTTCAGATACACAGGTGAGACGTCGGGCTGTACTGACGTTAAAATTAATTACGACAATGTAAGTTATGCTGTGTGAAAACTGAAAAACGGTAAAGCCTGCGGAGTCGACCAAATTCCAAACGAATTCCTTAAACAAGGTGGCTCTTCATTAATTGTTACATTTGTGGATCTGTTCAATCTTTGTAAAACCTGTGAAGTGTACCCGGATCAATGGATTCAAGGCTTTATAAAGCCTGTTCACAAGAAAGGACCAAAAGATACACTGTCCAATTACAGAGGTATTACTGTTACCTCTAATGTGTATGTGTAAAAAGTGTTCACATCAGTAATGGAGGGGTAGTTTATGAAATATTTAGAGCGGGAAGGGATATTAGGGGAGCTCCTTGGAGCTTATAGAAAACACAGAAGATTGGAAGATCAAGCATTTGCGCTTAAGGGGTTATGTAACATAAGGAAAGCTAACAAACAAAAGACATCGCTATCCTTCCTCGAAGGCATTTGATACGGTTAATAGGGAATGCCTCTTCCTAATGTTATGGAAGAAGGGAATTCAAGGAAAAGCAGGGCGTCTGACAAAACTTCTTTGTGACAAAGTGGAAAGTAAGGTAATATTTGGCCCCCTAGAAAGTTCATGGTTTGATGTATTTAATGGGGTAAAGCAAGGATGCATTCTGTCTCCTACACTGTTCTCTCTAGTAATGTTAGATATGGTTGATATGTTTGAAGGAAAAAATCCTAGGGTGCCCCATGGAGACGGATATATTCCATGCCTTTTATATGCCGACGATATTGTAATAACTACAGACAGTGAAGACCAATTAATTTGTATGCTAAATATTGCACATGTTTTTGTAGAAAAATGGGGAATGACGTTTAATGCCAATAAATCTAAAGTCATGGTAGTGGGTAAGCGTGTAGATTTTTCAAAAAAATGGAAACTTGGAGATGTATATATATCTGAATGCAAATCGTATAAATATTTGGGCATTTTAGTCTCGAATCCTCTAACAGACACGGCACACGTGAAAGATATAGTAGCAACAAAAGGTTCTTGTTTACGAGGCTACTTATGCAGTATACTGTCTTCTCATGATAATGTTAACCGTATCGGCTTTGGAAATAGCATATGGAAAAGTATTATTCTTCCGTCACTTAATCATGGCGGTGCAGTGTGGTTATGCAATACTAAAGAGTCTGAGGCTTCTCTGAAGTCCATTCAATACACCATAGCCAAAGCAATACTTCAGGTCAACTCTTCACCTGCAGCAGTGGCTACCCTTGGTGAACTAGGATGGCTCCCCCTTAAACTGATTCTGGATCGCATTAGGATAAAATACTTTCACAGAATGAAATTTGAGATGCGAGACACAAGGCTATGTAAGCAAATTTATGACACTCTTTGGCAAAGAAATGATGACAGACCTGTAAAGATTTGGCCATATTTTGACGAAATTAAGAAGGTCTTTAATAACGTAGCCATGGACCGTGCCCTGGAATCAAGGAATCCAGAATGGCTGGGATGCTTTTTGAAATTATCGTTAGAAGCATATAAATTAGACTTTTTCCAGGAAATAGACTTGAAAAAGTCTTTAAGATGGTATCAAATGTTTAAACGGTCCCCTTTCGGTGAAAGTTATCTGTTTAATGTGAATAACTTTGCCGGTGCACGATTAAAATTTTTGGCCCTCAGTGGGTGTCTGGGTGTCGAGGAAGATATGGAAAGATGGGGTTTATCAGGCGGAAGATGTCCTTTATGTAAAGATAGTAGAGAAGATTTATCAAATTTTCTATTTGTCTGCCCAGCACTAAACTATTATTATTTATTATTACATACATACACTTTACTGTATTTCGACCAATAGTACATCGGTATAGCACACAAACCAGGAAAACAAAAGCAAACACAGATAGTAGTGACACGATGTTCACACATTATCAATATTATAATAATCATATTCTTTGTTTTTCTCTCCCGCGTATAATGAAACCTGCATAGTGAATTACACAATTTGTCTTGGTACATTGCTATATCCGTCTGAACAAGTCCTCCGTCCCTCCCTCCACCCTACCTACACATACATACATGCATACATACATACATACATACATACATACATACATACATACATACATACATACATACATACATACATGCATATATTGAATATACTTCATAGGTACTTAATTAAATGTCTGTATAAATTAACAAATAAGAGCATCACCACCTGGTTAAAAAAAACACTTTGGACACACTAAGGCACCGTACATTCCGTAGTCTCTCTCTCTCTCTCTCTCTCTCTCTCTCTCTCTCTCTGTGTGTGTGTGTGTGTGTGTGTGTGTGTGTGTGTGTGTGTGTGTGTGTGTGTGTGTGTGTGTTAATGACCAAATCAGTGAAATCTGGTTAACAAGTCGAGATTTGGGACACTGAGAAAATTTCCTATGTAATTTGGCGTAGTTATGTGCGTGCATTCAAAGTGAGAGAACAAGTCTTTTTAAGAATTTCGGAGAAATAAAAACCCCAAGAAAGGCATAAAATACAGCCATAAAATCAGTGAAGAGTGACCTGTTGTGCATATTTGAAAAACAGTCACCAATGTACGTTTCTGTGCTATCACGTTTGAGGAGGATCTGCTCATCGATAATTATTGAACAATTCCAAAAATTCATTAAAATCAAGCAACAAAAGCACAGCCACCCAGGTAACAATTGTGGTAGAAACTAAAGCAAGGTACATTACTACAAAGTTTTGAGAAACTCTAACGTTTGGTTTCGGGGAACTTCAAATGCAAATGAACAATCGTAACGGAGTGAACCATGACCAAGGACCTGTTGTTGAAATAAATGAACTGGACGATATCAGAAAGTATGACCCGCAGGGGTAACTGGCCTAAGAATAAGCATATGCATTGTGAAAACAGTCTGGATGCCACTAAATGGTCAACCCTACTCTGGCAAATCTGTTACTCATTAATTTTTGTCACCATCCTGCACATTTATATGAATTTTTATTTGATACTTACCATGGATTTGCAGCGAAATCTTGCATATTTATTGTGTGTCCGTTTTCCACATATCACATGATATCCATTTCTATTTATACCATAATCTACTTATCGTATTTTGTAATTGTAAGTATAATGTTTGCACATTTTCTAGTGCGAAGTCACAGGCTTCAAATATTATTTTCCAGCTGGCATGATCTGTATTTTCTTTATTTCTTCCTTTTTTTCTTTCTTTCTTTCTGTCTCTCTCTCTTTCTTTCTTTCTTTCTTTCTTTCTTCTTTCTTTCTTTTTTCATGACTACCAAATAACCTGGAAACTAAGTACACGTCCTAATTACCAGCGTACATCACCAATTCGTACGGCTTTATATGCTAGTATCTTTGGTTTTTGATATATCCCAGATTTATTACCATTTTTTCTCATAGTTACCTATGCGAGTACTTTTGTTACTTGCATTAAGTCTAATTTGTCGACTATGTTTCTGTTTTACGCATTTCTTACCGTCCGTTTCAGTTTTGTGTTCTGCATTAGTTTATTATCAAGCTACCATGAATTGTACATGTATTCCTTCTAATACTATCATTGTTCTATGTTATGTTTCTATGTTACATCACTTGGTATCTGTCAGCAAGTCAGTTATCTCCACTCATTGCTATATGCGCATTTTCTATGTACATAAAACCCACCCAGTCAGTGACACTGGATTTTTTACCTCGGGACTTCATTTTCATAGATTTAAAATATTTAACCCTAAGGGTATTGCTATATTTTATACACTACCCTCACATAAGTATCCACATGTCAACATGTCGAACTTTCATTTTCCTCCTTATCACCAATGGGTATTAGTCTTACTCAGCATAGAATAACTATAGGTCTTTTTTCCACAAAGTCCACTTCTCTCACAGCCCCCCTTCAATCGGTTTTCACTGTTGACAATCAAATAACTATCTCCTTTTGCCTCATAACACTCTGGCTTGTGAATATCCTTTTCAAAGGATTCCTTTTGTTTGCAAAACACCCTTTCATTTCTATCTCTCTGTCTATTGATGTTCACCCGAATCCCGGTCCTAATACACCTTCTCAAAATCAGTTCAAATTTTGTCACTCAAATATTCGTAGCATAAAATGTACCAGTAAAGTCGATGAAATTCAACTTCTACCTCAGTCTGAGAAACTTGATATAAACACTATATCTGAAACATGGCTTGACGAGAGCTACCTGGACCAGCTTCTACTTATTGATAACTTCCAACCGCCCTTTCGCAGAGACCGCCTTACAGGTAGAGGTGGCGGGGTCATTACTTTTATAAAATCATCACTTCCATGTCTTAGACGTTTTGACCTTAAAAGCTGTAACAGCGAATGTATTTGCATTGAGATATCCATTTTGCGTGGTAAAGTATTAATTGGAAATTATTATCGGCCACCTGGCCAGTCTGCTGAGGTAGGCGACGCCTTCCTCGAATCCTTGACCACTTCTGTGGCGGCAGCTATTGAATCTAATCCGTTTATCTTTATGGTCTTTGGCGACTTTAATGACACGTGTGAGGACTGGAACTCTACGCATTCTGAAAGTGAACTGGGTTTATCTCTTGTAAACCTGGTATCTCAAGACAATCTTTTTCAACTTATTAATGTTAAGTCATTAAACCAGAACCAATGAATACTCAAACAGCTTATTGAATCTAATTATCACCAATTCACCTGGTCTCGACTCAGATAACAATATCCCCCCCCCCTCCTCATTTCTAACTCCGACTATTCTATGGTATAGTGCTCCTTTTCTGTCGCTCATCTAAAGGATACATCTTTCAAAAGGCCAGTATGGAACTTCAAAAAGGCACATTTCCATGCTCTTAATAGTGTCCTCTCCTCCGCCCCGTGGGACACTGGCCACCAAGCGTACGATACGGTCGACGATATCGTGTCATTCTGGGCGGACTTATTTTTATCAAATGCTAAAGAATTCATCCCTTTCAGGGAAATCACAGTTCAGCCTAGAGACAAGCCATGGATAACCTCAGTAATTAGGAAGCATATTGGTCAAAGAAATCGAGCATGGAAACGCTTCA
The DNA here is from genome assembly GCA_964020975.1 of Hermodice carunculata. Lineage (NCBI taxonomy): Eukaryota > Metazoa > Annelida > Polychaeta > Eunicida > Amphinomidae > Hermodice > Hermodice carunculata. Next base: position 48,690 of record CAXHWN010001465.1, read on the forward strand.
AGAGAGTATCCCGTAGTCCATGTCCTTATACCTGTGACACTTACACGAAGATTGATAGATTCTATCAACTGTACAAAAAGTGTCGTAATCGATTTGTCAATTTAATAAGACAATCTATTCGCTCATATTTCCGCAAACTATGCAGCCAACTCGACGACAAGGATATTAATCCTAAGCGGTGGTTGAGTCTCTCAAAGTCTGTTTTGGGTCATTCAAAGTTCACGAAGACATTCCTCCACTTATCGAGGATGATAAAATTGTGTCCTGTGTTGCCGAAAAATGCATTTTTTTTTTAAATAATTTGCAAGCCAATGTAGAAGTGCTCCAGATACTAACGCCGCACCCTGCCCCAATCTACCTTTCAAACAAAGACACGCCTAAATTATATTAACTCTAATGAAGAAAATGTAAAGAAAATCCTCTCCTCCCTCCGGCTTTCCTCTGCATCTGGTCCAGATGATATAGGAAATATTTTACTTAAAAATACAGCTGATTCAATCTGTAAACCTCTCACTAAAATCTTCAATCTGGCTCTCCGCTTTTCCTGTTTCCCTTACTCCTGGAAGAAAGCAAATACATGTCCCGTGTTTAAGAAGGCCAACAAGCGGATTAAAAGTAACTATCGCCCTATATCCTTACTGGGTAACGTCTCCAAAGTCTTTGAACGACTGGTCTTCGATGACCTCTATGATTACCTATTTGACAACAATCTTTTTACTTTCAAAGACTCTGGGTTCAATGCGGACGATTCTACAATAAACCAACTAGTATATATTGTTCACCATATTTATAATGGACCAGAACATTCTAAAGAAGCTCGCATGGTCTTTCTAGACATTTCTAAGGCTTTCGACAAAGTTTGCTGGTCTCCTATTTAACAGGGCTATAGAAAAAGACCCCAAAAATTATTGGGATTTAATTAAGGAACTGGAGGACGTTACTTCCACAAAAAAGAAGGCACAAATGTTGACCCGGCACAATGGTTCTCTCATGTGTCAAATGTATTATCAAAGAAATCTAAAATGCAGCCTCTCCCTAAAGTGGATGATATACCTGGAACATTGTTTGGAGACCAAATGGCTCTGAACTTGGTTTTGAATGAGAAAATCACTGAGTTAGAAAAAAGTCAAGCAATTTTGAATCTCAAAAACAAGAAGTCTCCAGGAAAGGATATGATTTTGAATGAAATGTTGAAAGTAAGTTTTGGGAACCTGAACGCGGCTCTGATAGAAGTGTTTAATGGAATTTTCACATCCGGTTGCTTTCCGGATCTCTGGAAAAAGAGTTTGGTAACATTCATACACAAATCTGGTTGTACAACCGATCCCAATAATTACAGGGGGATCTCTATAAGTAGTTGTGTTTCACAATTATTTTGTTCCATTTTAAATAAACGTATCGTATTCTACCTGACAGACAATATTTTGAATAAAGAGTTCCAAATCGGTTTCAGTAAATATCGTAGAACCAGCGACCATATATTTCTGTTACGCACCCTAATTGAGAAATATGCTAAAATGTTATGTAAAGACAAACTTTAGTTTTATCGACTTTAGAAAAGCGTTCGATACAGTATGGCACGATGGCCTATTTTATAAACTTCATACATGCGGTATCCAAGGTAACATTTTTGAAAATATAAAAGATATGTATTATAATTCTGTAGTACAAATTAAACACGAAGCTGGTCTGTCTGATGAAATCTTGATTAATAGAGGCGTTAAACAGGGTTGTGTGTTGAGCTCAACTTTGTTTAACGCCTTTATAAATGATTTACCCTCTAGATTTGATGATAATTGTGATCCTGTATTATTATATAATAAGAAAATTAATTGTTTACTATATGCAGACGACTTGATCTTATCATCTGGTTCAGAAAAAGGTTTGCAAACATAATTAGATAAGGTTCATATGTATTGTTTAGATTAGCAATTAGAGATTAATATCAAAAAATCAAAAATTGTGATCTTTAATAAAACCGGAAAAAACATAAAAAGAATCTTTACAATAGGAACTGAAATTTTAGAATGCGTCCAGAAATATGTCTATTTAGGAATTGAAATTTCGGCCAATGGTTCTTTTCAAGGCGCAATTAAAAGTTTGTGTGATAAAGCTAAGAAAGCTCTTGGAAGACTTAGAAGGTTATTTTTTATTGGAGCAGTAAGTTGTAAATTTTATATCAGTCTATTTCAAAACGTTATTATGCCAATCTTTACATATGCTTGTGAAGTATAGGGTGCATATCTAATTCAGCCTTTAAAATGTTTATTTAGCGATGGATTATCTGGATATTTTAAACTCGAGTTTGAAAAAATATATATTGGATTCCTAAAGTATTGTCTAGGTGTACACTGAAAGTCATCAAATATAGCAGTGCTTGGAGAGCTAGGCCAAGCACCAATACCACTAAAGATTTTAAGGCTTGTCTGCAAAAACTGGTTCAGAATTGTTAATCTTCCACAGGATAGTCTATTGTATGATTCATACCTTTGCAATGTTGTGCTTCTCTCGGAGGGTAAGAGCACTTGGTTACAGACTATTAAGGACACCCTCTATTCTATAAATTTACAGCAACTTTGGGATAATTGTGGAAACAAAAATAACTATTTCCCAGATAGCAAAATTAGAAAACGACTAAGTGATAAGTTTCGTAGCCAATGGAATTCTGAAATGAACATTAACGACACACATGATAAAAATTAAGAACTTATTTCCTATTTAAAGATGAACTTAAATTTGAAAACTATTTACAAATCATAAAGGATTTTGAAGTTATGAAAAATATCACAAGGTTGCGTATAAGTGCCCATAATTTAGCAATTGAACAGGGAAGACATAAAAGACCTACAAAAGTACCTTTGGAAGAAAGAATCTGTAACGTATGTAAGACTCTAGAGGATGAAATTCACTTCTTAATAAATTGTCAATTATTCTGCTCACCTAGGTTAATTCTATTCCACTCATTACAAGATATTTTCGTTGATTTTGATAAATATTCAGACTTTGAGAAATTCAAATTTATTATGAAATCACAAGCTCAGAATTTATCTCGAAATTAGAACCCTTTTTAAAATCTTGTGTAGAAATTAGAGAAAACTCCTTGTAATATTTCTCGTCCCACCCGGCATTATCATGATTATCGTATATCTGGTATCTCTAAGTCAAAATTTCATGAGTACATGTTATGATGTATAATTGTGTTGTTGCTCTTTTTTCTTTTTTCTTTTTTCTATGATTTTGTAACTGTTGTGCTTTGTATCATTTTGTATTTATGCACACTTTGCTGTATTTCTATTTTCTTTACACGTGTTTATGACAAAATGCCATATATTCTGTTTTTTATGGTAGTCAATAAAGTTTATACACACAAAACACCACAAAAACTACAATTCAAAAAGCTTTCACCAGCAGAGAGACAAGTTGTCTCCGCTGGCCGTATGGATTATTATAGTCCTTATGCAAATATGTGTGTGTGTGTGTGTGTGTGTGTGTGTGTGTGTGTATGAGAAAAATATGTAAACTAGAGTTTATCCAGTCATAGGACAAGTTGTCTGGCATGAATACAGTTGTCCTTGTTGCACATTATAAAAGAACCTCTGAACTGTTGGCTTCTACATTTGTATGAAGCCCCCCCCCCCCCCCTTGACACTGACTTGTCTGTGGCATAGGAAATATTAGAAAACTATATGATATCGCTGGAAACATGCGGCAAAAAATGCAAAACAACATACATAATGTTTGTATTAAATGTTTCTTACTTTCCAGTGAATTATTTTGCTGAGACTCAAATAAGTGTTGACTAAGAACTGATGCAAAAAGCCGATAAGTACCACAGCTAAAAATGTATTAAAAATTAGGAATCCACAGCAACCGTACCTAATGAATACATGCTAAACTGACTGATAAGTCGGCCAAGATCAAAGAGAAAAAACGCGCCAATCGGCTTCAAGAATTCAATTCTTCACAGTGCTTCAGGAAACACTCAACCTCTGTGCAGGTGGAAGGGGAGCATTGCACCATCAATAATGTATAATTCTACTGTAAGAATTTAGTCCTCTCCAATTTGTTGTCATCTTTGTTCGGGGGGGGGTGCTACTTTGAGCCAACTTTCGGAATTGCATTCGCTAGATCGGTAGGAATAATGGGACCACTAGATATATCTGTATTAACATATTCATATTCTTGCACATGAGGTGGACTTAATTGAGATATTTATGCATATAATTTTGGCATTTTCGTTCATAGGCCTTCAAGAAGATCTCAACGATAATCACAGTTTACACGCCCGTAATTCAATTCTAGTGCAGTAACATTAGTTTCCGTTGCAACTCCACGCCTGCAGAGGTGTAGATATCAACCCATTGATCTATACATTAAGCATGCTTGGATAAACATCTCTGATCAGAGATCGATATTTCCATTTGGCGATGTGTCATGTGGATGTTGCCTATTGTCGAAAGCAACAGGTAGGCTACCTTGCGATGCAACTAGCCTCGCGACTTTCTGGTTATGCTTCACCTTGTGATGCACAATTATGCCTTTCTCAAATGACAGAGATCCCCCAGACTATTATTATTGTAGCCTTCAAAAATTGCCATGTTTTCTGTGAAATCATACCCAGGCACTCTACCTGGATGGCATTAACCTGATGCGTACCACAAGCATTGACATAAGATGATATAATAGGAAGTATTCATATTTACATGTAACTATATCAACTCCACACCAGTGTTGATAGTCTCAGTTGATAGGCAACGGAACTGTCCCGTGTACCAGAAATGACACTTAACCACTCGAAAATAACTCGTTTTTTACCAAACAAATTAAATTTTGTCAATATGTGTAACATATTGTATGTTTTAAAGCATATTTTTTTACTTTTCTTAAGTTTTTTTTCTTCTAAAGTTGTTACTTTTAGCATAGAAGATCATTTGGACCTGCTTAATACGGGAAAATGCCTCCCTGTCTATCAAGCTCCTTGCTGCTGCCGAGGGGGCAGCATAGGATCCCAGGTGAATAGCCTGGAATATCGCATTTCCAACAGTTAAGAGTTTACCTTGGTCTTGTGCAAACCCAATTGATAGTTCTAACTAAACTCAAATATTCTACAATTGACGGAACATTGTACAGGATACCTGGTAGGATACTTGGCTGCCTCAAGGAAACACATCGGTAAGTCATTCACCCAAGCGTGTCTTGCCGCGCGCTCCTTATGAGTAGGAACAGACAGCTCAAGACATGCACGTTCCTTGCCTTTTTCAACCTGTGCAGTATTTCTTTTACCTGTTAGTGACTCATTTTTCACCACAGTATTGGGACATAAAACTTCACGACAGCAAAGTTGCACGTGCGCATTTACGGGAAAATCCTGGCGATTATCACAGTAATAGGGGAATGTTCGAAATGATCCCATTCGAAATTCAATTCTGTGACTGTACCTACAAAATACTGGTCACTTACCCTTGTTCACTGTGGGTACGGTAGCCGGCGCCACTGTTACCGCTCCATTGGCTGCCGCTGTCACAGCATTATTCGCTGCTTGTGTCACACCTGCTGCGTTGCTGGTGACGTTTTGCGCTGCATAACACAAGCAATACATACAATGATATTGTGTTTGCAGAGTACAAAAGCACCCTTAGAAAACAAAAACAAAAAAAACAAAAAACAAAAACAAACAAAAAAAAACAAAACAAAACAAAAAAAAACAAACAAACAGAACAAATGATTGCAGAACTACAGGAAAATGTTTATATATTCGAAGTCAATGGGTCATTTAGCCGATTCCTTTTGCATTCATTGCCTACCATATTGGTACAAAAACTGATCTTTAACCCGCAAAATTGACCGTGATGAACTTTGAAAACCCACACAATATTTGGAAAAAATTAGACACATTTGTGTCAGTGTAAATGTACCTCAATGTATTGGATTTGGTCTCGTTTTGGTGCAAAAAGACATGTAGTTTACAAAGTGTGCTTAAATTCCGTGCCTAAGAAAAATACATGTAGATATTATTTTCCTTTTCGTGATAAGGTACAGTTACACTAGTCTCCCATTTCAATCTGGGTACTATACGTTCGCAGTGTAATAGGATGACCGTATATCACGTACAAGAATTGTTCACTGTTTACCTTGACCTTTGTCTCATCATTGAAATTGAAATTTTGTGCCATATTTTATGCACTGCAATATTTACCAAACTTGGCATGTGGATACTTCTTGGGACACGGGTGTGTAGCGTATCAAAATTATGCCACCCCTATATTAACTACACTGTAAAAACTAGTGATAGCCTACCAAACTATGTGTACTGACGCTTCTCGGAATAGCGATGTGTTATCTGCCAAAGTAGGTCTCTGTGACCTTGGCCTTTGATCCCATCGTAGAAATTGTTTGTCCGGGTCGTACTCCCTGTACTGTAAGAACTACCCATTGACCTCAGACATTGGTGACATATCTTAGGTAGGCGACTGCTGCCAAAGGTTGCAGGCTCGAGTCCTGCGCGTTCTGCACTTTAAATATATAAGTGTTGCGGCGACTGTCCTCAGTGAAATATAAATTGGTTTAGTGAAAGAATATACCTTAAGGCTGAGCTCCAACCAGCACTAAGAATTCAAAACTCACAAGTTGGACTCTTAATAACAAAACAAATCTGCAAATATTCGTAAATCCATTCCGGATAGTTTAATGCTTAGATTTTTGTATTTCATGCATGGAGTTTTGTGTATGACCTCTATGCAGGGAGTTAAAATTTCTCTGCACAGAACTTTCAACAGAAAGAAATCTTAAAGGTTGTATTATACTTCCATGGTATCCTACATAATACCCTAAGCCACCTTGACGTTTGGAAATAAGGAAATGATGGGACAACCCTTGGACATCCAGAGATGCCAAATTACCCATCATATAAAACTGGAGCCCTAGCTGGAAAAAATCGGAAGAAGCAGGGTTCCTATTATTTTACAGTAGAGGAGACAGATGAAAAAAAGTGGCTGATGGACAAATTTGAGAAAGTTATATCATTAAAGAAACGGGAGATCTCAAAACGTGGAACCTTTGGACAATTGAATGACGAAAGGACCCCAATGGTCGATTTGGAAGAATCAATTGACGTCTCCAGACCAATCAGATATGCCATCATATGCCACGTGATCCTTCTTGAGCAGTGGTGTCCCCTAGTGCTTCAGGTTTAACTGTATTGTAGATACAAAGTCTACAACACTTAAAATCTTGCCCACGTGGAAGTGTAACAAGTTAAAATTGGCAGTATACAAGAATGTAACGATGCCATCATTTAAATACAGTATGAACACGCAGAAAAAAATTATATCCAAAACAATATCATATCCAAAACAATATCAATCGCAAAAAAGATCCTTTTGCAGGCTATAATGGACTCGTCTATTAAAAAAAACAATACATGTTAAAATGCTTCAGTATACCAAATATTCTCAACAGATAAGAATGACTACCCACAGACATTTTGGAACACACGACACGTTATTATTTTCTGAGGTAATGCGTTGTAAGTGAGCGATATTATCGGAATTTCCATGACTCGCAAGATTGTACAAACAATATAAATTATGGAAACAATGAAAGTCCTTATTTATAACGTCACCGTTATTAGTTTGAAATAAACCATACTTACCAACCACTTTAGCACATCCTTGAAACAACAAGAAGGTAAATATAAAGTGAAACGCGGCGGGAAGTTGTTTCATTTTCACTCAGTATTTCTGGGTCACTGTATATAAAATAACAGAATTTTCAGCAGTTAGCACATAGTTTGAATCAATAGTATATACAGGGCGTATACGCCCATGTCAGCCAGCCATATGTTGCCCTATTGATCCGCATTGCCCCCAGATAATTTCAGTTGTGTATTGTTATACTGAAGATTCATTTATACCGACTTGAATTAGATTGCCAAACAAGATTTGAAACCAGGCTTATGCAAGAAGCCGTTGCCATAGAATAATACCCCAACTAGCAGCATTTGGATCAGCGAAACTTTTATTTGTAAGATAATCATGGTGAATATATCGACCGTGCCTGTTATTGCATGCTGAACAAAAGCCAAGTTTCAATTGATTGTGTATCTAAGTTTTTAAGTTTATGACGTTTATTTCGCACGCTGCGTGTATCAGGAATTGGTAAGCATCCAATCGCTGAGTCACAGACAAGTAAATGTCACGACCAGGCGCAGAACGTTAGTTTGCTGAGTAATTGTAATCCCTGAAAAAAATTGATATTTCAAAATATAAACTCTGCCCTTTTTGTACATAGTTCTTCGATTAAAAGAGGTAAAAAAGTAACCTGGTAGCAACTGGACTCACGTCAGGCAAGAGTTCCAGAAACATTGTTAACCCTTTCTGTTGAATTTAGACCTTTTCCATTACTCACCGCCAATAACAATATAATTGAAGCAGACGACACTTTGCTTTCAGTTCGCTTTTGTCGGTTTACGGGGAAAGGCTCAAACGTTACAGTTCATTCATCTATAGGCTAGACCACAGAAAGTTTTTGACCACTTAAAGCAAAATGTCACTCTTCTCTGGGGTCTGTATATGTAATAATTAATATTCTTTATAAAGTTCAGCCCTAAGTGTAACAAGCTATGATATTGCTGTTTCAAATTATATAACACAATTAGTTATGATTACTTACTGTGCGTATTTATAAATGTACAACATTATTTCTTTATTAAGATCTTTTCCTAAAATGATCACCCCAACCACAACCCGTCATTAGCGTCTTTACCTTGCCGTTATGCTTCAGGATTTATATCTAAAGACTAGCGTTATGAGTGGTCTGAATAAAGAGCTACTACGCCGGTAAATAGTGGAGTCATGGCACGTATTATGAGCCGCGCCGTCCAATCTGCAGCCTAGGATCACATTAGAGCTGTGAGTCATTATGCGCAGGACATTTTAATCATCTTACCGATCAGACCAACAGTTGAACACTTTAGCCAGGCTTTTGTGTTCATGTACGGGGATATTGATTTCATATATGGCATCATTCTATGCATCAGAAATAGGAATGTCATGTACAGTGTAACCCTGAATTCATGGGACCCAAATATAAAGACCTCGCCAAAAAGTCTTTTTTGTATCCATGCATTTTCTTTTTGATTGGAATACATGTTCACAAAGTTTAGCCGCAACATAAATGCCAATCGTGGGTACAACTGTGCTTGGTCAAATTCCGAGGTTCCATTGTAAACACATGTTTGTGCGTAGGGTGTGATACCTGGTTTAAAAAAATTGAGTCACGACGGAGTTGCACATAGCGATTCGCACTTTTTTTACTCAGCTGACTTGTCAGTCTGTTGAGCCTATTCCTTCGTCTGTCGTGATCGGCCTCTGCGTCCGCTTGCGTCCATAGACAATTCACATTTTTGGCTTCTCAAACATCGTCGGTTGGATGCACTTTCATGGTGGGGATGTGCCTTGAGCGATTCTCTTCAACATTTTTTTAAATGGTCATGATCTAGTGATTTGTGGATCTTTTAAAGATTTTTTGTTGGCTTTTTTGGTTTTGTTTGTTTGTTTTATTTGTTTTTGTTCTCTTTTTTTGGTTTAGCTTTTTGTGTGGGAGGTGAGGTGGGGTAGTTTTTCTTTTTTTCTCGGGGGGGGGGGGGTTGTGTTTTTTCCCAACAATTTAAAACATCTTCCCTGAAAAGGCAAAGCCAATTAAATCGAATTTATAAAGAAACACTTCCGGGAACCTCTACACTTTAACATATAGACCAAGTGGTGCTGCGATTGTGTCTGCTTTTCACCAATTTTGTGTGTTATAGCAATTTTCCACTTCTCCAAAACGGTATCTTAAATTCTTCTGAAACTCCGGCTTGTGGAAGGGTCAAACAAACTTATCCACGAGGTGAGAAAATTCCGCATCTCTAAAATTTAAAAGAACTGTCCAGAAAGCACACCGTCCTAGTTTATGAATCTGTGCAAATCTGTCTGTGTGCAAGTTTAAATCTGAAAACTTCTGTTCGATTAAAAGCAGCAATTGGAACAATGTTTCGCTAGAAGGCGCAACAATGAGCTGGGACATGATATCGTCAAGTAGACACCCAGAGCAAAAGTCGTTTTTCTCAAACGCGTATTTAAGTACAAGGCCTTTGGCACGATCTTTAACAATATGACTTAGCCTTTAGTGGTAAATTGCTGCATCTTTAGTTTCCGGAAACGGCCGTGTGTAATAAATGTAGCACTTCTCAAGCTTGGATTCCTGTAAAAAGTCGGAGAGACCTTTCGCCGTAATTCTCCAAACACTTCCATCTATATTCACGTTCTGGTCTTAACTAGGAAAGTAAAGTTTAAGTACGGGCGTGGAATACTTTATGACTCTCATATATAAATGTTCAATTTCTGTCTATGGCGTCCATCTAATGCTCTAAAAAGAGTATTTTCCAAAAGAAAACATAACATTAATTTTGATTCTGGTACTAAATATGAAATTTTAGTATGGGTATTGATGTAATTACAGTTTAATCATAAATTCTCCAATTTTGCGTAAAATTTAAAATAGCATTTCAAAATAAGAATCAGATTTAGTTTATATATTGTGAAGTGAAAAAAAAAACAGATAACGCTCTTCAAAACCGTATTTTATATTTTTGTAAAAAGGGCTCAGGGTTAATTCTAATTTTATGGTTGTGTATAGATATGGTTTTTTCATAAAAATTAACTTTGATTTAAACGTCCAGTGAATTTGGAACTAAAATCTTTATCCAACATTTAAAGGGCTGTTTTGTTGCTAAAAGTGTACTGTTTCATCACCCATAAGAAAAAAGTGTTTCCCATTTTTGGTGTTAGTCTCTTTTTTCGGCAAAAGCAGTTAAAATCTTTTTAAATAAGAAATGCAAATGCAAATTCTAAACACGTATAGGGATCCATTACATATTACTTAATCCGAATGTATACGTTCAGAAAGTATATTGTTTATATGATCTCAAATGAGAAGTTAAGTGTGTATTACGACATGTTTGGGGCAGGTGTAAAGTCCTGTAAAAGTGTACCACGCCCACAAAGAGGGGTCGTAAAATCAATGAGACGCCTGAGTGTGTGTGTTATATAACATATATACAACACATAATGCTTCCTCGAGTGCAAAAGTTATAACACAGGTGTATACTAATCCTATTCGCACATCATACTTTATACAAATGCTGTGATTAATGCATATGGTCACACACCATTGTGCTGAATTAATCAGGTCAAATATGCTCATGTAGGTGGCATGACCCAAGATATCAATACCATCACCAATCTTAGGATTTGTGTAACCTTCCGGATGTGTATGTATGTAAACGTATTTATTTCCAAGAATGGAACTGGATTACCCAGTAGCTATTACAAATAACTAGTCGAGGGGTTCTCCAGACATACAGAACACACAATAAATATACAAGACACACAGGACGGTACAAATCAGTTTGCAAGTTGGAATACAATCAGGTATAACAGAAGGTACCAATTATCAGTTAATGAACCGTCTGGTCTGGGTAATGTACAATTGAACAGCTGAAAAAATTTCAATATTTAACACATGTGTAATTGTGATAACCTTTGTAAAATGTACGTACATTCTATATGTTCTATAAGATTTTGGAATTAAAATAAGCGGCGTAACCCATGACGACTTACCAGAAGCAACAACATTTTATACCTTATTATAAATTTCAATGTGAATAGCACCTAGTAAGGCTGGATTCACGTGATAAGGTTGATGTGTGACAGGCTAAGCATTGTACGTTTGAAAGTAATGTTCTGTCATTGTGGTAGGATTGAGCGCATTATTGAACACATCTGGAAAATCACCTGTTGGCTGTTTTGTGTCTGGCCTCTTAGCTTTAGAAAGTTTTTATTCCAGATCAGGCAAAACCAATGAGTTCAGCTTTGAACCACAAGATTATCTTTCTCAATGAGTCCACTCATTCTTTTGCTGAATCAGCCAGTTTGAGATAAACTGTTGCTCTTGACGCATGATAATTCTGGCCTGATATGTTTTCAAAATGTTCATTTTTCCTTATTTTGTTTTGTCTGAAGTAATCACATCGTAACCTACAAAAATACGAGGTTTTTCCTATTTTTCGGCCACTCTCTTTGGTTCAATATATTTCGATAGCACTTCATTGCATAGCATAGACAACGATAGAATAACTTTATCTCGAAAGGAAGAAATTGGACAGCGTGTTTTCTTGCGTCATCAAATGTTTATTTTGTTAACTCTCTGTCAGAGAGATTTGCTGGCTAACCTGCAGCAAACAGTTTTGCTTTGTTTTGAATTTAGAAACCTTGTCTAACATACATATAGACCTTATATTTTCCTCAGACCAAAATTATCTCCTTGGATAAACTTTAAATTGATCTCTTACTAAATATTTATATACCATTTAAACAGCTAGGATTAGAATCCTTTTATACTAATCAATCACAACTACCAAATTTTTTGGTCCCAATCAGACTTGTGAACCTGTCAATGGAGTTCCGTCTTTTCTCAACGTTTGACAAAAGCTCTGTCAAGTGCCTTTGTGTGTGTGGACGATGCACACCTGATACTTTGTGTTACATTTTTAGTTCACTAAGCACCTTTTTGAGTGGACCATATGTCAGATATAACCTTTGATCTGACCTAACGTATCGTGATAGGTATGTTTTGATGACAAAATCAACCAAAGCAAATAGTAGGCCTATAGTTCCATTATCGATCCGTTTCACAGGTTTACCTCTGGATACAAACCAGCAAGATCCATCATGAATGGCAGCGGCACATGCCCTGATCTTGTGTCAGAAGTGGACCAGTCCAATCTATAACAACAGTATGAAATAGAGTGCCTACAACTGATTTAGATATAAAAATTTAACACTTGGTTTACCGTTCTCGTTGGCAACTATAGCAGCTGCAACAAAACTCAGCAACAGCTCTATGCTTGTCTGTCCAAAGCCAATACTGACAAATGTTCTGCTGGTTTCCCTGCCAGTGAAATGGCGCCACAATGGCCTATCACCGCCTACCCTCGTGTTTCTGTGTATCTATCATATATAGACCTACTGCTGACACTTATAAGTGACAGTAGGCCTAATACTTGATGCTGCTTATGTCATGTATCTCTGGCAGAAACTTGTGCTAATCATTTGTACAAGTGTTGCAATTGCTTCACTTATTCCAGAAATAAGGATGAACCATTTATATTTTAACGTATACAAATGTGCTTTATACTCCGGCTTTATACTACCACAAACATGCCTTTACAACAACCACATACATTGTTAACGTATTCTACGAGACCGCCTCAGACAAGGCATAAATTAGTCCTACATTCTATTTACGGTAATATATAAGACACTCTTTTAATTGAGCTATGGGTCTGCGTTTCGTTGATTTAACTTAATAATAAAATTAATTAGACAAAAAATTTATTTTGTCCTCATTGCGATTATCGGGTTGACAGAAATATTGAAGGCAGCATATGTTTATAGCGCCAGTCCAGTCAAAAAGAATTTGAGTTTCTTTCACTATTCCCAAATCGATGGGTGATAAAACATTTTTCTTCTCACATTTGCGCCTGCAGCCCCTGCAAACACCTTTTTGATCTGCTTTCACGGTTCACATCGTCCATATGCAAATTGACCATGTGCTGTCAGCGATAATGTCTATGATGAATCGCCTCCTTATTTGAGAGGGACTTCTTTTGTGCTAAAAATTCCACCGGCACGTGTCCTTGTAGCGGGTAGTTACACGCCCATATTTTCCTGTCAGTATGTTTCTCATACTTCCCGGTCGTTGAATGTACCGTGTTTATAGCAATTCTTATCACGTGACCTTGTAACATCAGGTGTACAGAACAGGAGTGTTGGTAAGGAACCACAATGACGACGACCATAAGCAGGCACTGTTTTCCCAATTTAGACGAAAGGGGGGGGGGTGTAAATGGACTCAGTTTGATAGAATGAAACGGGATCCTCGACTGTGGTCGCCATTTTCAGGACACATCTGAGACTACATTTTGTAAACATGATCAGCAGGGACTCATGAAGAATAGCTAGGATTCAAAACAATGTAGAACCGTGGAAGTGGGCAATCCCAGTGTTCACTTAGGCAAAAGTCCATCGATACAGTTTAAGGACGACCATAGCCGGCCTACTAGTACTAGACTTTCCAGCACTGGCCGTTCTTTGGAATTCGGTCCGGGTGTTTAAAAGTTAAAGTATGGCATGTTTTATTAGAAACTTTTGCAGAGGAACTAGTAACTATCGCAGGTTGCGATAACAGTTGTTAACATACCATAAGAAACGGCCGTTTTTGCCGAATAAATAAATAAAACCCAAAGCTCCAAAATCCGGACCGGATTCCAAATAAGCTCCGCTCAGATACAGATCTCTGGCCACAACAAAGTTAAGTTGACATATATGCAACGTAGGCATATCACATAGGCGTGCCTAGTCTACGCAACTTTTTCAGTATTTATGCATGAATTATAGGCGGGTACACCAGTGATCATTTATTATGATATGTTTATTGTCAAGTGTGTATAAATGTATATAAAATACGAGAACATTGTCATCTCGTCATAACCATAGTTGATACATGTCATTTCTGAAATTTGGTCGGTTTTTAAAACAAATTTTCATTGTGTAAAAATAGAAATACTTTGCAGAAAAACGTTTGCTTTGTGCGTTAACTGAGATAATGCGTGAAATACCCAGACGAAAGACTCGCAACAAAAACATGAAAGTGGATGGTCTAGATGTATTTTATAAAGTACTTGGAATCCTCGTAGTTTTATATCATCATTTTGACTTTGAATTGAGCTCAATGATAATTTGAAGTTTTCTATGATTTGAATTCAGTTTTTCAGTCTCAATCACTGGTCATGTTTAGAGGGTTTCTCTCTTTCTGTCGGTGTGGGTGTGGGTTTTTTTTTGGGGGGGGGGGGTTAGGACATTCATAATATGTTGGGGTTTTGGTAAATATCTTTGTCATATTCAACTTTACTTGCAGCATAAATGTTGTACTACTGCTGGAAAAAATGTCTGGACAATTTTTTTTAAGAAAGACTTTTGTTGTCCTGTGACTGGTCCTCTTCGAAATACAGTGAGAAAATGTTCAACCAAGGGGGTATGTTGAGGTCAGGAATTCCTTCAGTTTTATGGTCATCATGCAGAAGTTTCAAAATTGTGATTGAAAATTTCATATACGTTTATCAAACATACTCTCCTGTATGCTATATATTTATGGAAAATTTGTGAGCCTTGCTTGCCAAAAACAGGTTACATGATGTATTCATTGAGTCACGTCAGGCTGTTGAAATGAAAGTATTCTGTTACTTGACGTGGCCTTATGTTGTTAAGTACACGTGATACATTGTCAGTGCCTCTACATCAGTCATGTACGGAATCGCTGTCATCTTGATTTCTCCTTTCCTGATACAGCTAAGTATCGGGGGGGGGGGGGCGCTCAAGCATGATTAAAATGACCACAATATCAACTCTTTTCAGTCTTTTCACAAGGAATATGAATCTAGCATCTTTAATATAATAGAGAGCAGTTTGTCTCACGTGCTTCGACGATAGTCGCATTTGGCACTGAAAGAGTTAATGCTGTAAAATATGTTTGATGATTTCCCGCTGATCATTTTGCTTTTAAAGCCTTGGTGCTTATAAATTGTTGCATCGAGGATGATGATGGTGAACAAGTTTATGTTAAGACGCGGACAGTAACTGGATTGGATGGTGATGGTACAGAGATAAGAGTGTGTGTGTGTGTTTGCTGCGAGCTACACGGATGATGTGGCATTGTTGCACATGTTTGTATAATTAGTGTCCGTGTCATTTTGGACCTCATTTGGGAAACCACTGCTTTATCTGCTGGGCCAGCCCCAGGGGGGTCCTAACATCAGGACTCACTGTGCATGTGTCAGTGGCGTAGGAACCAGGGGGGGCCGGGGGCCCAATAATTTTTCCATCAAGCAGGGTGCACCTTTCGTGCACAGGTCATCACTTGGGGGGCCCCCCAATAGTTCAAAGCTTCCTACGCCACTGTCACATTCCATTCAACCAGTGCCTTTAGCTTTTTCAGTTTTGGGCTGGGTCAACAGCTTTTGTCGGCATGTTTCGGATTCAGTTCACCAGTAATGCACCCAGGAAAGCTGTTGACCTGGACCATTATATTCTATGGGACTATAGGCATGCTGGCACTTGAATGAAAGGTTTTTTCACAAAGAATGTTGATAGAGTATCCATTTGGTAGTCCTTAGAAGTTCACTTTCAGCACTTCATCTTTAGTCGTAGTTGGCAGTGAAATAGTTAATATCAATAGACAAGGCTGCGCTGACGGCATAGACAGCGTCGTATTCCGTTCATAACACATGTGCACGTACAGTTCACAAGTCCTTTGATTACTATGGATCAGTGTCTATTCTTGTTGCGACGTGAATGAACCCAACAGCCCATATGCTGGCTTATTTATGAGGCATGTGGGAGTCCAATCGTTATACAGCAAGTTCAGAAACGACAAACATATTACAATCCTTTGATGTGATCAGTTTTGCAACTTTTGGTCTAATAAAATTAGTTTGCAAAAAATGAAGAAGAAATTAGCTTGAAATTAACATATTTCATTTGAATATAATCGTATGGTGTTAGTCTGCCATTCATCATTACTTAATGACTGAAATGAAAAAAGCTGGGCGCTTCAGTATGCTTTTTATGTGGATATGTTAAAGTCACACCAACGTTTGCTATTTATTTATTTACATTTTTGAAACACATTTCTAATTGAGGTGACACATCAGTCAGCTAATTGTATAAAACGGTCCGGCGTCTGTCGTGTGTCCACTATTTACATTTACGTTTCCCCCTCATTCTCTGAAAATGTTAGATTCTCGTGAACATGGACTGGAGGTGCCATGGATGGGTCGAGGTCTAGTTTCTTCAAATGGTCATATTCCAGTGGGTTTTTTTATTTGTGTTTTTATTTGCATGTATAAAAGGCAGGCATGTTGTGTTTTCTTTGCTTGCAGTTGTACCTGCTTCACAAGGCCATTTCATGCCGTAAGCAGCCATCTGCTCTACATGGCAACATATCTGGGCACAAAAGACACATAAGTACTTTGCATGACAAATTGCTTTGAAATTGCATAGGGAAACTTTTGGAGGCCCCTAGATCTTTATTTGTTCTACGGGGTGGCGCAGGGATTTTTATGAATTAAATTGTGTGTGCGTTTGCTTTTCCCGTCTTATTTTCCAAACTGTCCCTGAAATGGTCATTGTGGAAAAGTCAAACGAAATTGTTCACAAAGAGATTTTGCTCTGTATCTCTGATTTTTAACAAATTTATCCACCCAGGTACTTACCGGTTACTGCATACATTCGATTGATAACAAAGTCAAAGGAGATGGAATTTCACATTTTCAGGTACTATTCCAAAGCAGACAGCGAGATCCACTTCAAAATTACTTGAAATGGACAGCGAGTGGGTCTCCTATACGTTTGTACAAATGTTCATGCTTCGTATTTTGTGTGTGTGTGTCTGTCTGTCTGTGTCTGTGTGTGTGTCTGTGTGTGTGTGTCTGTCTGTCTGTCTGTGTCTGTGTGTGTGTGTGTGTCTGTGTCTGTGTCTGTGTGAACTTGTTTATATTTTGACAAAATATTTATCTTCTCTCCAAAACCGCTTGGTCAATTGCTTTCAAATTACATGGGACGCTTCTGGGTACAAGGGCGACAGGTTGACAGTATATTTCTCACACTGATCTCATTTCCAAAGTCAAAAGGCCACTTACTGAATTCTACTCTTGACGTAATAACTTAAGAACTAATTGAGCTAGGCCTTTGATGCTGGTGTTCTTCCATGTGGCCATGTCTAGATGGTTCAGGGGCGACCTTGCCATCATTCCCCAGGTTACTGGGTCACTTTCTTGAATTTCACTCTTCACTTTATAACTTGAAAACTGTTTGAGCTAGGACATTGATATTTCTTTAACGATAGTTTTCAAGAAAAGTTATCTTGACCTAATTCCAAAGATGATAGAATCTTCCATTTTGCACATGCAAGGTCAGTCGGGCACAGGGCTGTCATACCCTTTGTTTACGTTCCAGAAAAAAATGGCAACTGTTACGGACAGTTAAGACACAAAGAATTAATATAACTACTACTTACTAAGGCTCAAATCTGAAAAGTATAAATGCAAACGTTTATGAAGTACATATTTTTGAAAAGGAAATGATCAAAACATTTCACATATGATTAAGTTTAACTCTGTGAGCTATTTGTTGAACAAACATTAAATTCATCGGCAAACATACCAAATGTCAGACTCTACACAAATGTGGATGTCTCACGTTCATTTATATTTCAAGCTTTGTCGGCCGAAGTAATGGACATTGGAGTGGTTCCAAAAACGTAACCGGGATTTTTACGTCTTGATCCGTTTTCCAAATAGTTGCTTTTAAAAAGGCAGGGAGTACAAAATATAGAAACATCAAATTTGGCTTTTCATAACTGCAAAGCAACGCCAGATGATAAAATCCATGACACATTTTGAGCCACATTTATTCTGTGCAATAAAACAATAATTTAATTTGATTGCCCAGTAATAGTTATAGCCACGTTTGTCTCGGGGACGTGGATATGACATGTTTGCTACAAAGCTGAATGTCTATTCAACAATTAGATAGCAAGGTTAACAACACTGTCAGACTTCGAGCCTTCCGGTCATGTCCATTGCCAAAATGTGTACGTCTCACATATTTTCATTAACATTTTTACTTTGTTAACTTTGATGGGTAATAGTTATCCAAATATGCTTTTGGTGTCTTACCTGACCTTAAATATGTTATGGAAAGGAATGCATTCTGTTTCTTTCTCTTTTGGAGAAAAGATGTATAACCATTTACGTTTCAGTTGCTGTGCCACTGAGAATCGAGAAAATAACACATATGTGGCTCGACGGAACCCGAACTCTATTGTGAAGAAAACATAGACAAGACATATATGTTTGGCTTACAGCTCAAAAGTGCATAAAGATTCCTTCCTTCCTCCTGATCTAGGCATAGTAAACCGTGTTGAATTATCAATTCGACATATACCAAAACAAACATTTTAAATTCTGGATCAAAATTAAATTACCTACTTATTCAGTGAATTGCACATGACTGGTAGTAAGACTATATACATATGTAAGTCAATGGAATGTAATTACATCCCTGTTTGCCAAGTGCTAGGTCTGCTTCCTACACGGCATGGCAAATGCTCAAACTTGCTGGACATGGGCTCTTCCGCTGTATTAGAACAGGGGGAAGGCAACCTTGTGAACCCTTTGATTTAAACCTCTAGTATGACCACCTGCCTGACAAGAATCGCCATGCTATCAGAGTCGGATCTCTATCACTGCATATTCTATCATCATTCCTGCAGGAACTGTCCACCTAAGCACTCTCGCGCTCTGACATATCCGGCTCCATCATGTTTAAGTTGCTGAGTCACATTCACACACCGGATGTTTGATTTGATTTGATTTGATTTTGGTTCATTCTATAACTGTTCACAGAACAACAGAAATAAAGGAAAGTGAACCAAGGATGGCACCGAAAGTCCGAAGACTTATTGCCATAGTTGTCCTTTCGGTAAAAATTTAAATAAATAGTATAATCTATAACAATATATAACTTAGCAAAAGTGGAAAACATAAAATACAATATCGGGTCTGTAAATAAAATCTTAATTCACTACTGAATGAAATAATATTATAAAAATGAGAGAGAGATATAGTATTTTTTTAAATGACTAGTATACCGAGTACGATTGACTTTGAATGTAGACTAATTACCATATAGCACCAAGTGTGTAAGTCTAATAATAAATGAAACCCTGATTAATTCTCCTTTGTACCTCTCCATGGAGATGCGTTATTGGGAGTATTTTATAAGTATCTAAATTGCTTGTCCCTCGAATTTTATAGGGGAACTTGTTTCCATTCTACTATGCCAGTATATAAAAGTAGATCTCCCAATATAGTTTCTCACAAGGCAGAATATAGTTAAGGGAGTTGTTTCTGGTATCGTGATGAGAAATGACATAATGCTCATGAAAATAATTAGATAAGTGTTCAGGTGCTCTGTTGTACGAGACCTTATGGATTTGGTGAAGCTTTTACTGGATAACTCGATCTTCAATTGGCAGCCAATTCAGATTGAATAGGTCTTGATTGCCTGTATGTGCTCTACCAGTTAGGTTACATACAAACCTGGGTATTTTGTTCTCGCAGGTTTTCAACCTCCTTTTGCATAAAGGTGACAAAGAGGAATACCAACTAATACAGGCGTAGTCCATATGGCACTGGACAAAAACAGTACACAACAGTTTCTTTGTCCTTTTATCAAGACAATCTTTGTTTCTGTACATAAACTTCAGTCTGTTGTTACATTTCTTAATGACTCCCCTGCCAATAGACTCGTTTGACAAAGATTGATCTAAAGGAATACCCAAGTACTTCCCCTGGGATTTATTTTCAATGACAGCATCTCTACATTTGATGTTTAGTTTTCTTGCCTTTAATCTTTCTGACCGCACCAAACAAAATTGATTCCATCTTACCCAAATTTAGGGAAAGTTTATTGTCATTTAACCCTTTATTTATGGATTCTAGTTCTCTGCTAAGTTTAATTTCAATCCTTTTGTGGTCCTTGTCCGCGAACAATAATGCAGAATCATTAGCATATAATAGAAGTTTGCAGCTGACCGCCATAACCATATCATTGACATAAATTTGGAATAATGTTGGCCCCAAGATAGAACCCTGAGGGACCCCAAATGTTATTCGTCTTAGTTCCGACATTGAACCATTTACACTAACAGCTTGGCTTTTGTCTGATAAACAAGACTGAAACTATAACACCGAGGAATTGTCCAATCCCATGACCGCTAGTTTTGAACACAAAATCTGATGATTGACAGTGTCGAAGGCTGTTTGTAAATCCACTTTAATCATTCCTACATAATTTCCCGATACCTCTTCCCTCTTGGCATAATCAGTCAAGCATGTTTAACACGTGTCTGTAGAGAAACATTGGTGAAAGCCAGATTGATACTTGTAAATAAGATCATTAGACTTCAGATAAACTTCTAACTGGTATCTCACTGTTTTTTCCGACAATTCAGAAAGAATACAGAGAATAGACATAGGTCTGTAATTACTGACCTCGGCTGCTCTACAACCCTTTTTATACAAGGACACAATTTTGGCTTCTTTCAGTTCTTTAGGAGCTTGCGAAGTCAAAATTGACTGATTGATGATGTGTGTAACTACACGTACAATACTAGGTGCTCCACCTTTTAAAAATCTTGTTGATATGTTATCCGGACCAGTAGATTTGTTACAGTCCAGTATATTCAGTCTCCTGAAAATATAAAAGTCTTCTGTTACAGTGGCTAATTTCAAGAGTTTTTCTTGACTCCTTTTTCTTGATAAAACTATGAACTTTCTCAGAAGTGAACATATTATATGCAGATGTCCATTAAGTTTGATGCCACAGTAGTGAAATAATTATCAAACGTATCTGCAACTTGCTGGTCCTGGTAACAGATATCCCCATTTTCATCATTTAATACGATTTTTCCTTGTTTGTCTTTCTTTGAATGATAACCAAGTGTTTTAAGAATTTTCCAAAGTTTCTTACTGTTATGTTTGTTTTCGTCAATTTGAAAAGTAAAGTACTCTGATTTGGCCACTTTGACCATTCTTTGTACCTCATTTCTCCATTTACGGTATTATTTTCCAATTTCCAAGTTTCCAAATTTTCTGAAGTAATAAAACTTGCTGTCTCTCTCTCGAATACCATTTAAAATCTCATCAGCAATTCATAGTTCTGTCCTCCTTTTAATTTTTATGTGTTTTACTGGCGCCACCCTGTCTAACACAGAAATGAACAAGTTTTGAAAAACAGACCAAGCATTCTCAACCTCTGTTGCATTCATTACGTCATTCCAATTAGTCTCTTTCAGTCCAATATTGAACTCATCAGGATGATAGTTTGTCGAACTTTTTATTTCTATAGGCTCTACAGGAGAGATAACTTCCTT
Organism: Hermodice carunculata; assembly: GCA_964020975.1. Taxonomy (NCBI): domain Eukaryota; kingdom Metazoa; phylum Annelida; class Polychaeta; order Eunicida; family Amphinomidae; genus Hermodice; species Hermodice carunculata. The sequence goes on from CAXHWN010001465.1 coordinate 70,785, forward strand.
GTACAAATTATCAAGCAATGGTCACTACGACCTTCAGGTATTACTCCACACTGAAGGATTTTTGATCGTCCAATACTATATGATTAAATCCAGTAATGCTAATAGTCTAGTAGGTTCCGTAGTTATTTGTTTAAAATCAAAGATTCTACAGAATTCAGAATATTGTGTTTTTGAAACTAGAGTCCTCATTTTGTAGAATATTGACATAAAAATCACCAAGGATTATGCATTCAGTGCTCATAAAACCATCATAAGTAAAAACCGAGTTCTCCAGATCGTGAAAGAAAGTTTGGGTTTTTGGAGAACGGTTACAAGTCCCCACCAGTATGGGTTTTGATTTAGGTAAATATATCTCAGCCCATACAGTCTCGAGGGAGTCATGAAACATATCATCTGGACAGTTAAATGCAATATCATCCCGCATGTACAGACAGATTCCGCCTCCCTGCCAGTTTCTGTCTTTACGAATGGAGGTGTAGTTGTTTATTGCAATTTCACCGTCCGTGATGCTGTCATCCATCCAGATTAACGTTATTCCTATGACTGGCGCCTTTTATTTCTCAGCAAGGAGTCTAATTTCTCCGATTTTTTGGTAGCAGGCTTCTTGTATTTAAGTGTAAAAAATATAAGCTTTTACTTTCAAAACAGTCATATTCATATGCTGAATGTGTTATATCTTCCTGGTCAGCAAGTCAAGTGATCATGATGGACTCACAATCACAAGTTGAATTCTGCCCCACTGTGTGTCTCGAATCAGAAGTGACATGTATTTCATCAGTGGTATTGGTCCATGAATGTTGGTGCTTTGGTCATTCTCAAATCTCTGCATTTTCCTGTAATAAACTCCCCTTTGGGGTGGAAATTTATGAATATGGTTAATATGAACAACTGATATTATTTTGCTTTCACTGTTGTATTTGGGGGGGGGGGGGAATTAAACGTCATGTATATTTGCATTCCAGGGCTGCATACTTAAAGGAGGGAGGGTATGAAAGGTTCCCTGGCCTAACGTAGGCAGGTGGTCCCAATGATAGTGGATCTCATATTCTTAATTGGGGTCGGCCCGACTCACTGATATACCTATCGTTGTTGACTTACCATTTATTCAAACCACTCTTTTGTCTACCAATAATTTTGTATGTTTGTTGACTCACATACAGCTGATTTGAATCTTTGAACCCTATACATGCTTTTAATAGGCCTACATTTTCTATTGGATTGTGAAAATTACAAAAATATTCGAGACCGCTTATTTAGAGAGATCCCAGTGGCTTCCAGGTTTAGTGTAAAAACTCCACTACATGGAAATCCCCATATCTCTGACACACAAAACGAAAGAAGAAATTTGCCGTTTGGTACACGAATTTATATTTACTTCAAAAAGGTTTGGGCGTGCATGGTAAACATTTCAAATTTTCAACTTCAACTTGTGGTGGTATCATTCTAAATCCAATATATACTTAAGTCTTATTAATAATCTTCTTACTTTAAAGCCAAGCCCAAGAGTCAGTGTTTTAATTGAGTTTTGCCAGTATGTGTAAACATACTTAACAGTACTTGGGCAGTCATGTCAGTTTTCATATTGTTGTATTGTAACGTTGTATCAAGGAGAGGAGTTGATAAAAGCAGTCGGCTTGCTCTCCAATCCTGTTTTTCACTCTATGGAAAATAAATACGTTTAAACCAAACTAATAGGCCTAACCTCAGGTGTGTTGCCTTTCCGAGTCAGGTTTGAGCTTCAAGAAATCGGTGGGTGAAGAGAGAGAGAGAGAGATTGTTGATCCCCTCAGGCATGCTATTATACCGGAGGGATGGCAAGAATGCAAATTACAGCCTGAAACCTACGCACTTTTTGAGCGGGTGCGTAATTTACTCAGGAGGCTCATCTTGCATGTGGCGCTACTCATACATTCGACTATATAGCGTATGATTATGATTCACCTGGCAGCATTAAGTCAGACAAAAAGTAAAAAAGAAAGCAAAAATAAATTACATGTATATTCGTCGATTCAAAATCAGCTGTCGATGGAGACAGCGAGACCGTTCACAGGTACAGAATTCTGTTCCTTTGAACCGGTATCAACCGACGAGGTAACCAAAATAATAAATTCTTCTGCGAGCAAGAGCTGTGCTCTGGCCCCTCTCCCAACATCACTTCTAAAGATGGTCTAGGACATACTTGGTCCAATGTTTGGAGCCATTATCAACAAGTCTCTAGCTGAAGGATGCTTCCTTGCTGCTTTCAAGTCGGCTCTCGCAACCGCACTGCTGAAAAAGAAACATCGCTAGACCAAGGTGTCTTGAAAAACTATCGTCCTGTGTCTAACCTTCCATTTATTTCTAAATTACTGGAGAAGGTGGTTGCAAGACCGCTCAATGCTGATCTTCTCAGGAACAACTTATTAGAACCTTTTCAGTTAGCATATATCCAGGGTCACAGCACAGAGACTGCACTGGTGCGCGTCCAAAACGACATACTGTCTGCTCTGGGAGAGCAGAAAGCTGTACTGTTGGTCTTGTTGGATTTGTCAGCGGCTTTTTGACATAGTAAATCGTAAGTGCTTCCTTAACACACTGAAATCTCTCGGTATACAGGCTACTGTCGTGAACTGGTTCTCCTCCTACCTTGAAGGCCGTCATCAGAGAGTGTGTATCAAGGGTGTTCTGTCTGAACCGCGGCTAGTAGGCCTACACTGTGGTGTACCTCAAGGTTCAGTCCTTGGGCCTATTCTGTTCACCCTGTACACCTCATCATTGGGTCAACTTCTGCGCCAGTATAACATCAGCTATCACTTTTATGCAGATGACAGCTAGCTATACATCACTTTCAAAATTCAGCAGGCAGACATTGCTGTACATCAGATGGAAGAAATTTTTGCAGTCTTCAAGACATGGATGTGTAAGCATTATCTGAAAATGAATAATGATAAGACTGAATTCTGGTGATATCATCAAAGCCCATGTCAAGAAGATTCTCAGTCCCATTTCTCCAGGTTGGAGATCACCAGATAAGTCCAACATCAACAGCAAGAAATATGTGCGTCATCATGGACTCACACACATCTATGGTAGCACATGTGTTATCTGTGTGCCAAAAAGCGTGCATTCAAGTTTATAATATAAGTAGAATCAAGAAATATCTTGACCTTGATTCCTTGGAAACAATTATCCATGCCTTCATTACATCCAGGCTGGATTACTGCAACTCTTTGTTGTGTGGCCTGCCATCAACACGTATCTTTCGCCTCCAACGTATACAGAACGTAGCTGCCCGACTGCTCACAGGTCACTCAAGAAGTGACCATATTACACCAGTGCTCCATTCCCTCCACTGGCTTCCAATAGAACAGAGGATCAAATACAAAGTACTGACTCTTGTGTATAAAGCAAAGAACGGTCTTGGTCCACAGTATCTTGAGGAACTCATAAGCCACTATGCCCCAAGTAGAAAGCTTCGATCTAGAGATCAGTCCCTGCTGTGTGTTCATCGTACTAAACCCACCCTTGCTCAGAGCCGTGCTTTCAGTATAGCTGGTCGTAAACAATGGAATTCACTGCCACTGAAAATAAGGACCTTGCCTAGCTTAAGTATTTTTAAGAAGCACCTAAAGACCTACCTTTTTACATGTTATTTTAACTAGAAGAACAAAATCTTTTACTATGATGAACAATTACGACCGGTGCTTCCATCCAGTGTTTGTGCTTTTAATAGTTTTTATGCTTAACTGTTTTTTTCAATCTTATTCGTAAAAGGTAATCTTATGGACCGACCGTCCTTTGTACATACAGCGTTCTAGAGCATGGTTACCTTGGATTTTACGCTATACTAAATAAATTACTAATGTTATTATTATTATTATTATTATTATTATTATTATTATTATTATTATTATTATTATTATTATTATTATTATTATTATTATTATTATTATTATTATATATTTATAAGAGATAATGTACCCTGTATAACAGCGGCAGACCTTAATACCTTTCAGCGTCTCGGCTGAGCATACATTAGTGGATTGTCCTTTATTCTGTATTTGTGCCTGGAGTACCTTGAAATATTACCAAAATACAGATTATGACGTCAGGTGCACGACGTTGGGGTAGTGGTTTCTCGTTGGATGTTAACCTTATGACATGAATCACTAATGTCAATGTTGCATTCCTAAACCTTTTCCTGTGCTGGGATCTTGACTGGTCAGATCACGAATACATTAATGCCGTTGAGTTTTGCAAAATACATCGTTTGTATGAAATATAGTTTGGAACAGTTGCCATGGCAACCATGTTGGTCAGCTTATTTGATAAGTAGGCCAATTACTGCAATGTACATAGTCACATGAATTCAGCTAACTTCAATTAAAACACATTCGTGAGCATAATATATTTAGAAAGTTTGTGAATTAGAAAACTTTGAACAGGAAAGCTGCAAATAGACCTTAGAATATGCGTTGCTAAAATTATGGCAAGATCACCTGAGGTCCCGTGACATGGCCGCCATCTTGGATTGTTCACCTTTTGCATCCAACTTTATCATTATTGTACAAGAAAATATTATGGGTCAATCTCAGACATGCCTTGAATGGTCAGAAATGCAGTACAGATGATAAGTTACCTTAGTTTCTGCAATTCACGCTACTTTCGCTCTGAAATTAATAATTCAGTTAAGAATTTACCATAGTGTGGCCTCATATAGAACAAAGTGATACTTACTTTTGACTACCTCTGAGATTATTATCGACGGCACTAACATATTATACCTTAAAGGTATGAAAAATTTCTGAATAAAAATTTTCTTGTTTTTATAACCACGGTGAGAACATGAATTCTTTTAACGTACAGCTTAACTCATTCCACCCTAATGACGCTTTTCCCCTCGAATATCTTAATGTCGTCGGCTAATTGTATTTTACTAATTTATGGATTTTTTTTAAAAATTTTGGATGAAACTTGCATGGAAGATCATTCCAAATTATATGCCCGTGGTCAACAGCTTTCCTTGGCAAGCTCTGGCGCATTGTGCACAAAGCGTGCCAAGGCAAGCTGTTGACTCGGTCTTCTATCAGGGTAGCATGAGTTAACTATGGCGCGTTGTACGTCCTGCCATGCAATATGGCGATGTGGTCCCGAAGAGCCCCTACACAGCCACAGACACAGGTGCCATGCAGATTGGGGACAGGACAGGAATATTTTCCAACTAGAAAAGAAGATTTGCTTCACAGCAAATCTGTCTGGATACCTTCAAAATGCTCCACTTTGCCATTGTTCAACATAATCTAAATTTTGTGCCTTAGCCCAATTTTTATAACGTAAAATGTTACAACTTTGGTTCTTGGTTCATTGGATGTGGCCATGTCACAAACTTATAAAATGAAATTTGAGTGAAACTACTATCTATGATAGTTTTGAAGCTATTCAACATTTTAATTTTGTGTATTTGCCTAATTTGCATGAATTGAAAGCCTACAACGTTGGTTTATGGTTCATTCGATGGGGCTTTGCCACAAACCCATAAATTGAAGTAGAAATGGCATCTCTATCTGTAATAGTTTTGAAACTATTCAAAGATTTACATCTTGCATGTTTACCTAATTTGCATTAATTAAAATCCTACAACTTTGGTTCATGGTTCATTGGATGCGGCTTTGCCACAAACCTGTAAATTGAAGGTAAAATGACATGTCTATGTAAAATAGTTTTGGAGACATTTAATTTGGAAACTTTTCAAAGCCCCTTATTAATATAATTTGAAATTCTACTTAACTTATACTGTCCATTATATTGGCAGGTGTCGCAAACCTATATATGCACATTGAAATTTTGAGTATCTGCAATATTTTGGAAGATATGGAACTTTTAACATTTTAATTGCCCCTAAATTTGCATACTTTTAAACATCATGACTATTCCAAATGAGATGCACAATTTCATTGGTTAATTCAGTCACCATAGCAAGTTTGGTGGTTTTCGGAAAAATAGTGCTTGAGAAAATCTTCAGACCAACTTGGTTGTGAAGAAGAAAGAAAGAAAGAAAGAAAGAAAGAAAGAAAGAAAGAAAGAAAGAAAGAAAGAAAAAAGAAGGGAGGGAGGGGGAGGGAGGGAGGGAGGAAGGAAGGAATGGGAGAGAGAGATAGAAAGAGAAGATACCAGTGTTTACTAATACAGTGAAACCTCTCTAAAGTGGGCACCCTTGGGACCAGAGAAAAGTCTTAAATCTTGAATAACTCCAAAGATAAAATAGATAGAGATGCATTTCCAACTTATGCTCCTGTGTTACGGACTAGTTGTACATTGCCATACCAATATGTTTTGAAGATACACACACTGATTTGCTATGCAGCAAATCATCTTTCCTATTTTACTTCTTGTTTTTATTTTGTCGTCCAGACTATTTTATAGACATGGAAGTCGTGTCCATGGTGCCACACCGGGGTAAATACACTATAGGTAAAGTTAGTTTACACATACGTACAATTTAAATTTGCCATATTTGCGAAACGATAAATCGCTTACTGTGCTGTAAAATATACATTTAGGATCTATCGCTTTAAAATGTGAGTCAAACCTATTAAGAAAAACACAAAATAACTAGGAAAGTTAATTTGCTGCATAGCAAATCAGTGTGTGTGTGTGTGTGTGTGTGTGTGTCTTCAAAGCATATCGGTATGGCAATGCACAACTATTCCACAACACAGGAGTAGAAGTTGGAATGGCATCTCTATCTATCATAGGTTTGAAGTTATTCAGGATTTTAAATTTCTACTGGTGCTATTTAGCATAATTTAAATGGCCACAACTTTTATTTTTAATTCATTAGGTGCGCAATAGTCAACAACCCCCTAGTCGAAGTTGGAATGACATCTTTATCTATTATACTGTTGAATATATTCAAGATTGAAAATTTCGAATACCGCTAATTAGCATAATTTAAATTGCTGCAACTTTTGTTTTAGATTCATTACATGCCCAATAATCAACAACCCCCTAGTAGAAGATGAAATGACAACTCTATCTATAATAGTTTTGAAGATATTCAAGTTTTAAAATTTCAAATCTGCTAATTAGCATAATTTAAATTGCTACAACTTTTGTTTTAAATTCATTAGATGTGCACTGGTCAATAACCCCCTATTAGAAGTTTGAATGACATCGCTATCTATTATACTTTTGAAGATATTCAAGATTTAAAATTTCAAATGACCCTGATGTGCAT
>CAXHWN010001466.1:0-30000 GCA_964020975.1 Hermodice carunculata
CTTACCACCTTTGCCATTGAAAGCCTCATGGCTAAGATTGAGAATTCATGGCACAAAGAACTACCTCCAAATAGCCTTACAGGGTGAAAGAACATGCATTACTACCTACTTGAAAGAAACTGGAAGGAAAACAGGAATTAAATTGCAGATGTTTATAATTCATAGAAAGAGTTATATTTTTCCGTAAAGACTATTATGGAAAAGGTAGCCTTTACTACTCTAAATCTACCTGGGCGTTTCCTTATTGTTGTTCGCATGTAAATATATCTACACTACACATTCTTTTTGATACATTTGTATGTCCAGGAATTTCGGTTCATGTCAAAATGTAATCCGTTTTGTCCTCTCGTGAACTGCTGATGTGATGGTATCCACATTTGGTATAACCCAATTCTCACGCCTTCATGCTTGGTGATTTTACAAATATTGCTTGAGAAAAAGATTGCCTGTCCTTATCACAGCAACAGTGTGTACGAGGGTATATCCATTTGTGATCCAGGATTATAAAATGAATGAACACTGAACCATACTGGAATTTAAACTGACAACGCATAGAAGCTTTGCAATTTCAGTCTTATATCGTGGACTAAAACAGCAATGTGCTCTTTTGGTACGCCGAACACATATTGTATGCTATGTTATGGAAACCATGATAACGACCAGTGATAAGATGGTTCCCCAACAGATTTTATGCGTGGCAAGAAAGGGTTTTGTCCCTGGAATTATTTTACTAGTATTGTTTTCTTGTCTTTGCTCCTGGGCCAAAAAATACTTCCCCCATTGGCTGGTTTGGTGGTCGAATTTGATTTTTGAATCTCAATGTGTGTATGAGGTCGGACATAGTAATGGCTGATCATGAAACAAAATGTTATTCTGCCTGGACAGGACAGCTGTATGGTAATATGCCTGAAACTGCCAAGTAAAATGGAAATTATCCTGCGATATAATGGGAAGGAAGGTACTAGACATGTCTTTGGTATTCAGGTGCTTGTGGGATTTGTAAGGGGCCAACGGCAATACATTGGGCAATGTGAATTCAAGATGCCGTGAAGCATGGGTGACACATTGCTCTCTAATTTAGACAGCAACAGAATCATCAGCATGCATTGGGCTGGTCGTTCTTAGCAAACGTTTGCCAGGAGACTGAAGCAGACTCTTGTTGTACAAGAGTATAAAAACACACCTGTTAGGCATGCAACCTTTCTATGTGTTTAACCCCCCCCCCCCCACGCATATCAAGTGTTGGAAGTGATTTCTTTACAACTCTTATAATGGTCGTCCTGCTTTATTTGTATTTTGTTTCAAAAAAGCAGGTCAAGTGGCGTCACATACCTGAGCTCATAAGCATATGGGTGCAAATGAACAAGATACTTTCTGGCCAATGAGGCAGTGAAAATGTTTTGTTTTGCTTTTAATCTGGGCATATGTATGTTATTATTAATGGCTAAGAAAGCTATTTGGTGACGGCAGTGACCTTCAAAATTAAGTTGAAAGACCTACCTATGCCTTATGCATTCTGGCTGTACCGTTGGCTGACCTTGTCCGTCGAATTTCCTAACTTGTCCTGATTAGACGAAGTGTGCTGAAAGTTCGGTTTTGCGCAGGAAATGTAAAACTCAAGCTTTATATTTGTAAGGAACACCTATTGGTTTATTCCACTAGTATACTTAAATTATATATTTTAAAGATATATGAGACTGCACATATAAATAACAACAAGCCTATATTTGAAAATGGATGAAAAGCATTAATTATTTTTAAAAACAAAGCTACAGCTGAAGCAGCTTTCCACTATCAGTGGTAAAAATGTCTCACATAGCCGACACAGCCTAAAATTTTTTCTCAATGGCAAGGCTGCCTAATCACTTTAAATGCATCTAAGAAAAACAAGCTTTTCTGCATATTAATTGAAGATGAATGGTATGGGTGAGATGATAGTCGTGTGCACATTATGTACGTTGCCCCATACATGGTCATTAAATGACCTAAACGAAAATTGTACCAATTGTTATGGCATTATTCAACTCTAATACAAAGTGTGATTTCCTGTCACAAGGGAAAGAAATCATTTTCGTATAACATGGAACCTGAATTTCAGTCAAATGTTATGACATGATACCAGCAAAGATGGATGATAAAAATCACTATTATAACAAGAGACCCGTGGGTCTTGTGCTCTGCTTACTTGTAATGAATTACAAACTATAAAGACTTGGAACAAGACAAGAGCAGGATGGATGAAGTGATGCGTTCATGATGTCATTGGGAACACAAAATTTTCAAGTGAAACATTGCATTGGAAGATATGAGATTTTACTGCATTTAAATCCAAGCCACGCACTACTATCACCAAATCATTTCTGTGACCTGTAGAGGCCTTATTTTACATAATACTATAGATGGCGCCACCAATATGGAAGTCATAGTAGATTTCCATATACTTTATAAATCACAGGACTAATGTCGGCCCAACTAAAAAACTGTGGGCATATTTTCAGTTTTTGACCGCTATATTCCGGGTTGCCATATGACCTTCATCTTTAGTTCTGATTTATAAAAGTTTACTCTATCAAAATGTGAGGCCTGCATCCAGCTCTGCATACATGGTCTGTTTATTCAAATCGGGAATTACTTTGGCAATCCATAAAGAAGAAAAAAGGGCGAAGCACTAAATTCCAGAATTATTGGGTCACGGTGACCCCAAAAGTAGGTCAGCATGTACACTTCATGTACAATACAGTCAACTACAATGTATAATTCAGGCTGAATTCTCAATTCAAGCTACGCCGTGCCATTATAGAATCACCTTGCTCAATTTTGCAGGACCGGTGACCTATTAGAATTACGGCAACGTCACTGATGTTTACTATTGGACATCATCCTATATTTGTGGTTTATCTAATTCAAATGTAATGCAAGATATGGAATTTTATAGTTTTCAGCAAATTCTGGACCATAATGTCTGTCGGAGTAGTGTTGTGCTAGAGTGGTAGCAGGATTTTTACACTTTGACGCACATATTACATAATGGTGTAAGTTACATCATCAATATAGAACTGAACCTAGATTTCCACTACGTCCTGTAAGGGCCTTTCCTAAAAACTATGGGCTGTATTACACTCAAAAGCAAATAGTAGTATGAGACCACTACTTGTTAATATCGCAGTTTGAAATTCAGTCCAAGTTCTAAGCTGTCCAAATTCTGTTTTTTGACATAAACATCACCAGATATAATAGCAAGACATGAATATCTACCAAGCAATACTTTATTCTTTCAATATTTAATGCTGAAAACATGTCATATTAATAACCTCATATAACAACGCCAGAAAAAGTAGAAAAACAGTTTCAACAATGCAAGAGAATTTGCACCTAAAATTTAGCAAACACGAACTATCCATGCTCTACCAAAGAAACGAGGTCAAAATCATGACGTTCAAGGTTGCAATACCAAGAACTTAGTATCATTCTTATATAAGCAAATGAATATCAAATGCAGCAAAGAAAAATATCAATCTCCTGACTTGAGACAGGTACCAAGTGAAGTAGCTGTTAAATGGCAATTACGTTGTTAGGTTTGCACGTTTACTAAATCATCTATGTAACCCCTCAAATCCACTTGATATCTTCATAAACGTTTTTTCATTTTTAACCAGAAATTAAAAAAAAAAACCTATCACTTTAACTTCATATTTGAATATTCTTATTTCACAGGTTTTTGGCAATAGAAGGGAATGACAGCCGTCAAAGCTGTTAAAATGGGTGCATAAGCCAGCAAACGCAATTAAACTTGACAGATAGACCCCATAAGCTGGCGCAAGTGTAATATCACTATGCATGAAAATGTTATTTACGGTGTTAAATTCAGTCACCACGGTTGCATATATTATAAACTTAAATGCAATATTAAAACTATACATCCTTATATGTGCAAATGTAGGGAATTCTCTTTAGTTTTATCTAATTCCAAATCATCAGGGTATATTTCTGAGATTTGGTCTCAAAAGTATCTATTGTTGATGCTTGAAAGATCATCAATATATATAAAGGTCAACTCGAACCATTTGTCATGAAATTTCCTCTCTTTTGACAGCTTCAGGTAAAAACTTCTACTCAGAGTAGAATAAATATAAACTGGCCAAAATAGGTTCACAATTAGAACCCATTCGAATAACAATTGTCTGTTTAAAGACAGATTATCTAAAATTGACATGATTGTTATCAATCGACTCGACAAACTGATCAGATTCAAATGCACACTGGGCGTCATTACATCACATCATTACCAAAATATACACCTTCTTTGAAAGTTAATTTTTATCATGTTTTATATAGCAGTGACTTGATATATCTTTTCAAATCGGAATGAGATAGCGGTGAATAAGGTGGAGTTTATGCATTATGTGTATAAGGTAAATGATTATTTGAACCATTAAACTGTTCCAACAAGATCTTCGAAATAGATAAAATGCAACACATTTTATTACCATAAGATGCTTCTATGTGACCACAGTAATTAAACCAAAATTCTTGTGCCGCCTTAAAGCCTTGACACAACAACATTGACAGTTCTTTAGTGAGCAAAATTTGGCACCTGCTAAGAATCGGAACTTGTAAGGATAGTTATATGCTTTAGGAAATGAGCAAATGCTGGGTAAATGGGCATGTACATAAAAAAGATGTCTGACAAAATGAAGTTCAAAAATTCCTGATATTTGTTTAAAATGATATCCAATGATGCGTTCACTTTTTCATATGTGGGAGAGCTTGGGTGAGGTACGTTCTAAAGCCGAATTCTTCAATGAAAACCTGATAAAAAACTGCTAATATATGGCAATAATATTACTGGGTGCATTTATCAGCAGGTGAAAAAATATATTGATTACGCATTTCTTGTGGACATTGAGTAATTTCTGGACTTGTAAAAACAGTATCTGCTGGTTTTTTTTGCTTGTTCCCTGTAATTTCTGTTCTTCTTTCTAATCTTTTTGTAACGATATGCTTACTTATGCATTCATCTAAAACTGACATTTCAAAGTCATCTTTCTTTCTTGATGCATTTTTCTTTCATATCTTACCACAGCTTCCATCGTCATTTTCATTCCCTTTACCACAAACAGTTTTGTCTTCAACAATATTTAATTGTATCCTTATGGAAATAAAAATATGTTTAAACCAATATTTAGGCCTTTTTGAAGTTAATTTATGAAGTGCATCGTCTGTTATCATGACAAAAATCGCAATTATATGACAACGATGATTTTAAATGTAAGGAGAATTAAAACATGGACATTGGTATTTGTGTTTCTCTATAGTGATCTAGATGAATTTCTAAATTAACTTTTGTATGCTTAAACATCTGAAAGGTTTACTTTTCACATATTTGTATGGGGTTTTTATAGCAGCACTATCAAGGTAATCTGTTGTACATGACTGTACCTCATTATGTAATACATTAGACAGATTTATGTAATCAACACCCTGTCAGAGTATATCAATTCAATGAAATCACGGGTTGGTGGCTTCATGTCAACAGTTACAGGTTTGAAAAATCAGTGAAAAACTATGTCGTTGGTGATATAATATATTTTGACAAATTCTATTCTCATGAACAATTTAGTGATATCTTTTTTAAAGTGGTTCATCCAAACCGATGGTGGTTTTTAAAAGAGCACAAATCTAACTGCATGGAAACCATTTGGATCATTAACGCTTCTCGTTAAAACCTTTGGTGTTATATAAAAGTGGTGACACTGGTTAGGATTTTTATGGTGTCCATGGGTACAGCATGCTTTGTATATGGAGGGATGCACAACGGAAGAACAAAGGTCCAACGCGTCCATGTACAATCCGTTCAGCATATTAAAATCATTCTACAAACACTTTATAGTAGACAATTTATGTGCCACAGACAAGGGCTTGTGGGAAAGTCAATTCTCGTTCCTGTTGAGGCCTCATCATGCACATTGTTGAAAGTACACCATCAAGTTAGCCACCATATGTACTTACGTCTAATGTGAAATCTGCACTTGATTGAACGTACAAGGTAATTAAGTTGTAAAGAGTACACAGAATCATAAATCTCTGCAATATCCTCCAAAAACTATACATCACTGTGTGATTCATGAGCTGCTCTTCCTAACGAGGACTAAAAATAAATGTTCTCAAACATTGAACCCCCAACGTCTTTGGACGTTTAACATATTTGAATATATGTGGTACTTATATGTATACAGGTGTTCCGTCATCCCAAATGAAGTTTAGCTGATCTGTTTTCATTCTTCTTGTTTGATGATGTATGTTTTTGGTTTATGGAGCATTCCTTTGAGAGTTACAATCATGAATGCTCAATGCAATTAAGATTTTTAGGGCTCCAAACCCATGGGGGACCTTTTTTGTTTTCTGGTTGTCAGTCCATCCGGGTGTGCACATTCTCGTTACAACGATATTCAGAGAATGCCTCCATGTGTTTCGCTCAAATTTGGCAATATGCTGATTTTATTTGACAACATGGACTGATTGGATTTTGGTGTCACCATGAGCTAATTTGAGCAAATGTCAGCCTATTTACATGCTCGTTAGGGCTTGTTACTGCTATATCCCCAGAATGCGCCATTGTATTTTTCTCAAATTTGGCAGTATACCTTCCATCATACTTGATAAACTGACTAGATTTGGTGGCACCATGACCTACCTAATTTGAGCATATCTTTTATACCGGGATGATCTGAATAAATTGTTGTGCCATCATGACCTAATTTGAGCGAATGGAAGCCTAATTACGTGTTCGTTAGGTCTCATTACAACAATATCTCCAGAATGCTTCAATGAATTTGGTTTACATTTTGCAGTATAATTATCTTACATGACAATATGAAGTGATTAGGTTTTGGTGTCACCTTGACCTAATTTGAGTAAATGGCAGCTAAATTACATGTTCGTTAAGGCTTGTTACCATTTTATCTCCAGAATGCATCCATGCCTCTAATTAAGGGTCTGCTCCCGGGGGGACCCTTTATGTTTTTGGGTTGTCCGTCCGGGCAGATGTCTGTCCAGATTTCTGTCAGTACGGATATGCATATTTTTGTTACCATGATATCTGCAAAATGCGTCAACGTATTTTGCTTTAATTTGGCAATATGCTTGTATTACGTAGCGGGATGAACTGATTAGATTTTGGTGTCTACATTATCTAATTTGAGCAAATGGCGGACCCTTCAGTCAATGCTTTGTGTTGAGGGTATGTCTAGTTTTGGTTCTCAAATTTTCAATCAAGTGCTTGGATAATACAATGTAGACCCACATATATCCAGCATATTCTGAATATTTGCATTCAGTTTTGACTGGGTTGAAAAATAAATGAATTTGCTTTCGGTAAATTGCAAAATGTTAGCACACTGACCGGTATTTTCTCAGCAAAACATCTGTTTTAGGGGTTTACGTGACATGGCACTTTTCTGACTTTTCATGTCGTTGCTTGTACATGCTACTTGTGTTCAAAGCTACAGCTCATCTGGACATTAAATATACTAACGGCAAGAACTGTATCTCCCCATATAATCATTTTTTAGGTTTGCAAAATACATGCATTTCGTTTTCGATTTTGTTAACTGTATTCTTTATCGTTCAGTAGTTATCATTCCCAACTGTGCTGTATAATGAAATATTGTATTTCCTGCCCATGTATAGCTCTGCTGATTGGCACAGTTTATGAAAATTGTGTACGTCTGGCCCGCTATCCATTACACTTTTCACTTCTCCTCAATAATTGTTACACGGCAAATATTGAATCTGCACATGGGTGTTTTTCAGGTGGTCTTCTATCAAATTTGTTTGATGATAATGACGATGTATTCTTTTTCCTTTGTTATAATTTTCTTTTGGAAAAAAAATCTCGTTCTCGCGGGTTGCTCTGCCAGCTGCCTTTACAGGGACACCTGGTCTTATGTTTGCATTTTGGCTACTAGGCTGTGCTGTGATATATATTTTGAAATGTTTTTTTCTTCTAGAAGTTTTTTGGTGTCCCTTTCTAGTATAACTGTGCAGACTGCACCTGTAGAAGTAGCAGATATCAGTCAGCAGAACACAGAGTCATCATGGTCGTCTTGTCGTATTTTGCCTTAACATTGTTTTCATGTTAAATTTTTTTAATGAATATTGAATTCATTGCAGTGTTGTTTTGTAGGTGTTTTATTACTAGGTATAAGGACGAAAGCTGGATCTGCCAATGCACAGTAACCCAAGTGCGAGTATACAAGAATAATGGCTTAATTGGCCTGTGAATAGCTAAATACACAAGTCACGTCCTAATGGTCTTGCCGGATGTCCTGCAAGGGTGTGGGTATTTTACAATGAAATACACTAGGAATATGTACATTTTCCCTAAAAACTGCCCACACAAACCAGGGATACACTTTGTGTGAAAAATGCTGAAAAGAAAGTTTTTCAGTCACACTTACACATACACTATTAAACTCATGTTAATTATCATTAACACCACAGTATAAAACCAGCAGGAAATCCTGTATTTTGCCACAATATGTGATGCTAATGCAAACCACTTTTTGGAAAGTGTAATGGACAAGCACGAACGAATTAATGTGCGTGCTGCATTGTGTATAATATATTAAACCAGATTATTAATTACATATGTGGGCACTGTGTTATATGTTCGAATGCAAATACCAGCTGTTCAGCAGCGAATGCACATGTACAGCAGTTGGCCTCGATTGACATTTTAGTGAGAGTATTGGGGCTGAAACATATGTTTTCTTTTACCTACGTCCATGGATCTATCTAATGGTGACTGGAGAGAAGCAGATACAATTACAAAAAAATAGACAAACTGATTGAATCTCTCAGGGAACATAGGTCTAGAATGAAATAAGGTTATCAAAACCGTTGTGCAACTCTTTTGACTTCCGGATGTGTGGTGGAGCTTTTGCTCGAGCTCTGTAAGGCACCACACATATAACACGTAAAAGCCCAGTAGTCCTGGTGCATACATGTACACCATGAAGAGCATGGGATACATTCCATTCTGCCTGGTCAGAATCTTTGTACGTTATCCCTTTTCAAGCTCAAGATTTTTGTGGACGTAAGCTTCTACCATTGATAACCGTCATGACAAACTGGCATATCCGGGACCCATGGCTTTGTTTCTAACAGTGTTGGGTCATCTCTTCATAGTACAATATCAGTAGGGAAATATCCTTAGCTAATCACTGGTTCACCTTGAAAGTTGTGGTGGCAAAAACACTAATTAAGCCAGAGATGTATACCTGCGAGGAACTTTAGAGGTCTCAATAGAAAAAATACAAGAGACCTCTTTAATGCTTCTTGGTATATTATAGACGTATTTAGTTACATTTAAGATGCTTGGTATGTCTTGAAACCTTGTTTTGACAATCGTAAAAGACCATGACCCTGAAAAGTGTAATGCGAGCCTCCAGGCAACAAACGAGTTTGTGGCAGGGTGACGAAAACTATGTAAGTTATGCAAATAAGGCTCTCCAGGCAAATGATTTCCATATGGGGCTATGTATAATGAATAAGAAAAAAACATTACATCCCTGGTCGCCAGAGAAGCGAGGATCAGCATGCCAGTGACGGTAGTAATAAATTGCAGGGACAATTACTAATCATGTGACCTGTCTTGAAAAACTGCTTTCTGGCAGGGAAAAACATATGAAGTGGTCGAAGTGTGGTAAAAAAGTCTCTGGTCTCCAATGCGTTTTGTCGAGCAATAAATGTCCCGATACAGGTCAGATTTTGCTCCAAAGAATATCACTGGTAGTGAGGTTCCCAAAATATTAAGTATGTTACTGGTTTACAACGAAAGTTGTAAATTTATGGCCACCTTCTTAAGGACAGGTAAGACATCAAAAATAAATCCCATTTTAGTCGATCCTAGCTCAAAATGTATTTGCGTTAGGATAACATATCATATATGTGTATACTCCTCAAACTCCAAAGAATTTATATGTTCCATGTCTGGGTGTCTGTGATGTTAATTGTGGGATAAACAATTGAAAGTTGAACGCAAAGCATCCATCCCATAAATATCGATATAAGTCACTAATTATTTGTAATAAAATCATAATTACACTTGCAAATTAATCCTAACATATTGGCTGCAAAAAAAAATCCTGCGATTTTTTATGTTTGGCTTTGTTTGTCTGTTCTCCATCCTCAAAGTTCGACGTTTTAATTTTCCCTTTGATTTTCAGGATGTTCATTTTCTTCATTTCATAGAAAAAGAACCAAGCAAAATTTAGAAAACTGTAAACATCGTCCCTTAACATTTCGGTAGGTTGTCAATCAATTCCTGGCCAATCACATGAATAAAAGAGCCTTTGAAGTACAGAAAACATTATTCAGCGATCTGTCAAACGCGACAGCAGCGACAGTCTGGTTTCAGAGTGTGACGTCATGGAGGCAGCCCTTCGGGCCCCATGACCTGAAGCCTGGCAACGAAAGTTATGTTGCCTTGCTTCGGTGGGGAGGTCTACGGCCGCTCGTGGTCAGTGCATGAATGGCTGGTTTAGTCTTCCGCCCCCTACCTCTTCATTCCGTTTTTAGAGATTGTATTTTATTGTATTTACTCCTGCCTGTATACTTTATGTAGTTAGCTTGTTAGATTTGTCATTATTTTGTTGTTGTTTTCTCAATGAGTTTCTTTTCTCTTTCCAACCTCAGTTTTGTAACGCTATTTTGTGTGTTTTCTCTGCTGTTACCGTTTATGCTTATTTCGATGTTCATATTTGTACTTTTATTTCCTTATCTCTGGGTTTCGATAAAATATTATTATGTACGTGGGTATTGTTGATTAAGGTGCCAGTTTTTCCCCACCTGTCTTTGGTGTGAAGGACCACGGGGGTAATCCATCGCGGCACGGCCTTTGAAGTTTGAAGGGACATCGTGTGACGATTCCTGCTCCTCTTGAACATTTAAAGTCTCCGTTCATTAGAACGCAAAACAAGCAAGATAATTATAAAGTAAACCACTAAGGCTATGATATGTTAGAATCTTTTCCCTGCCCACATTGCAGCCCTAATGCACTCTCCTTTTGCCATGGGCCGTTGCTACCTGCAGCCACGTGACAGGCTGTTAAGTATGATTGACGGGTTGCATTGTTCCGTTTGTCGGCTGAAAACCAAAAGAATGACACATGGACGTTCAGATGTCTACATGCCTGTGTGGTTTTTGGCGTTTTTCTCATATTTTATACTTAAGTGTAAAGCTTGAAATTTTGACAACCAATAGAAAGGACATTCATTTTGTAACAACCAGTAAAATCTCAAAATCGGCCATGCAAAGGATTTTGGTGTCTTATCTGTCCTTAAGCTATCATGGCTATAAGTCATTGCTTTGCTTTCATGTTTATTACGTCACTCTATTCTTCAATTTTGGGGACACTGCTTTTAATTATTTTCATAAATGAACTACCATGATGTCTTACATTTTGTGATGCCATTATGAGTGCAGATATCATGGTATTGATACTCTTGGTTATGTGCAAACAAGCTCAGCTTGAAATTGATAATACACGTAGAGTGATCATTGTATCCAATAATAAGATCAAGCCTCTGGTAAATACTGCTCACGAGTTAGATGTACCGTTGAAGGGTAATGCAATTGAAGCTGAGCACACCAATACGTTTATCTCGGAGTTCAAGCTGAGCACACCAAATACGTTGAAATAGGAGTTGTTCAGGACCACAATTTAACTTAATATCGACAGATGGATTTACTCTTTTCCAACTTCAACTGATATATTGGTATACTAACCCTTGTTGGTTCATTTACACCATGTACAATAACCTTGTATACTACCTTGGCCCTACCACACATTAAATATTGTTCTCCTGTGTAAGGCATTGTGCTGATTATTGATTTTATTAGGCGTGAGACAATTCAAAAACAGGGCGATACAAATAGTGCTAAAATTTTATCCCAGAACATACATTACTTCTGTGTTACATGATTTAAAGTGGATGGGTGTCCGTCAATGCATTCATATTTATATGTATGTACCTGCATGGAAATATTTCAACATTTTACTCCTAAACGCATGTCAAATTTGTTTCTATATGACGATTTCTATATTTTTAGGGTATTTTGGTGACATTTTTAACAGAATAAATAAATGTTTCAAACCCACGTTTTTTGCACTTATCCGTGAGTTTAGAGTATAAACATAATATTCAAATAAAAGGCCGTGCTATTTTCTTCATAGTTACTCAAATTAAGGCTTTTTAATTAAACGGCCTGTCACGTAAGTGACACACAGTCACGTGGGTGACAAAGTGCGTGTCACGTATATGATGTTGAGCCACCGAGTCTTGGTTTTAAATATTTTAAACCCAAGTTTTTGGCATGTATCCATTGGTTAAGACTATAAACTTAATATTTAAATATCCAGCAGAGCAAAATTCAATCTAACAACCGTAATTAAAACTCTCATTAATTGCCCTGTCACGTAAGTGATACATTGTCACGTAGGTGGCAAACTGTCATGAAGATGGAATTGAGCCATGGAGTTGTAAATGTAGTTTTATGTGGAAAATACAGGGAGCAAAATGGAAAAAAGAAAATGAAAACCCATGCACGGGTATAATTATTTAATAAAATTCACACAAGCCATATTAACTTTTCTGTGTCAATGTGTTTTCCATCACAGTAACCACAGGCCACCTAATTTTCTTCTCTGATGATCTATTAGATGATAACTTATGCATATACCACAACCGAGTCATGAACTAAAAAGCTTGAGACGCGAGTGTAGTAAGAGGCAAGGAACCAGTTTACCTCACTGTACCTCGGGGCAGATGTAACGATTCTAATGCTGTGAAGTTATGTCCACCTCGGAGCACCAGTGAAGCATGCTATGAACATGATTTATTTTCTTCGTGCATCATCCGAGAAGAGAATTAGGTGGCCCGTGCACAACATGACAAAGATTGAAAAAATGTTCAGCTTATATGAAGAACCTTTCTAGTTTCCATCTGTTTCTAAAATATTTCACTTTCAGTAATATACTTCAATTATCAATGTCAAAATTTGGCCAAGGAATATAATCATTTGGCCATGTCATTTCAGGCCATCTTAGCTCTATCTTATGAATCCTGAACATTAACATTACACCATTGTTAAACATTATCAATGAATACCATTTTCTTAGTAATTATTTTCTATAACCATTAACTATCAATTAACAGACAAACACACTGCAGCTAGCATCATTTTTCAACAGACAAAATGAAAATCAAATTTTAAACCATTCTGTTTTAGATCACTGGACTTAAATGAATGGGCATGGATTTACCGGGTAGATTCAGAGATGCTGAAGCATTTCCCGTGTATCCTCTTGCTGTGTTAAAAATTTACTTTTGCTTCATTCAGTTTTAAATTTGAAACAAACAGTGTCACTCTATCTGAAAAAGTAGATGTGTACAAGTTTGCCATTAAGTTCTTTTAGTAGTGAACATGGACTAGTATTATAATCAAAAGTATTTATAATTAAATGAGCGGCCCCATTTTAAAGTCTCTGCAAAATATCATTATAATATTTCTGGCATTAGCCACCCCATGGCCAGACGGTATCGAAGTAGTTAAAAAATATGAACATTACAAGTATTTGTTTCCGCAGTTTTTTATTTTCATTGCAAACTTTTGAATTTACTGAAAACATATATTCTGACGTTATCAGACAGTGCTATATTAATGTGCTAAAAATATGGAAAAAATTTTGCCATTCCATCTTGCTTGAAATGAAAAATATAATGCAGGCAATCTACGGTATCACAAATTCCAATTTTGTCATTGGAGAGATATGGTGTTAGGTTGGGTGAACTATTTTAACGGGGCAGTATCTAAAGTGGGCCAGTATCGTTCTCATAGATACATTCTTGAAATCAGTAAATTATCTAACTTTCTTTTCTCATCTATCATGTTTGGTCACTACGTGACAGAACAGGTCACCTACTAGCATGAAAATTTATAATCTTTTAAAATCTAATGCCGCTCTAGGAAGGTGGCTATGGTAGAGTTCAGATTGTAATTTTTTTTACAGGGCAGTTGGGCCTATATTGTTTGCATAATTATATATTCTTCAAATCATTGAATTATCTAACTTCTTTTCTCATCTGTCATATTTGGTCACTCACGTGACATATCATATACAGTATCTCAAATTTCAGTAGCACTAGTGGGAGGGTGTTGGTAGGGGTGGGTGGGATACATTTACATGACACTAAAGTTATGTATGGTTCTCGTATTTTCTTCAAATCAGTAAATTATGTAAATTTGTCTTATCATTTATCAGAATTTGTCACTTATGTGACATACACAGGTAACCTCCGGGACATGGTTACGTCACTGAGGTGACCGTCAAGTAGGTGACATTTTTACGGTTTTCTAGCTGGAGTGGCATGGCAAGTTCCTATAATATTACCCAACCGCACCTGATTAAACCTTTCTATGAACCACATTCACAGACATATTAGCCCTGATGTGGTCCTTCCAAGTATCTGAATAAAGCTTGTCACTTTGTTGATACTTTAAAAAATAACTATCTCAAATTTATATATTCATGACCAATTTTTAAACTACGTTTGGAATCCAGCAGCATGGAATATCTGTCATTTGGTATGGCCAAGGAAAGGGAATAAGATATAGGTAACAGCAGTTGGACACTTATCCTTCGAACCAGGTATTTCCAAGCTTTTTGTCATTTTTGTCACGTAGGTGACAGACCCATGGGGCAAACTTTGTGACGTCATTTGAACATGTTTAAGAGCAATTTTTCACATTTATCCACCTTTCAGCCATGTAACAAATTAGGCTACCGTAAATAATATGTATAAAGTAAAGATTTGCTATTTTGATAAAGAAATTTGGTTTTTAACATCAAAAATGGGACATTGCCATTTTTCAATAAAACACCATTCCCTGGTACTGTAAATTGATATACTTCACGAAATTTATCTAATATTGTGAAATTTTAAATTGGGAGATCGATGTAGTATAGACATCACAGATCAGAAAAAATATATGAAAGACATGTTAGGATGCAAAAATAAATGATTTTTGGCCATGGGACAAGAAATTCCCTAAAATTATAGAAATAGTCATATACCTCATCCAATCATAACAGCATCAGGTCGTCAGCAAACAACGATCTACACATCCCTGATGCACATTCACGCTCTCTGTCTTACAGGGGGAGTACTGTATGGTATATTCTGCCCCCACACTTAAAAGACTCACTTCGTACTCTTCAGGGAGTTAAGGGACTACATGTCAAGATTGTTTAGATGCAGTTCTTCACCACTAAGATTTGGATTTCCACAAATGGATTTATAAACAAGCTTTGCTTGTTTATTTTAGCATTACCGCTGTGATATTTTCATTTTAAAGTCATCTGTCAATTTATCGAGTCTATAATGAAAATCTTCTCATTGCAACTGTTGACTGCAATGCAACTATATATATATATATATATATATATATATATATATATATGCAGTAAAATCTGTCCTGATGGACACCTGTATAATGCAGACACCTGTCTGTTGTGGACACCTTTTGCCAGTCCCAGGGGTGTCCACATTAGCAGGTTTCACTCTCTCTCTTTCTCTCTGTCTCTTGCTCTCTCTCTCTCTCTCTCTCTCTCTCTCTCTCTCTCTCTTTCTCTCTCTCTATATATATATGGACACCATGAAAAAAATATTGTAATACTGTGTTTTGCATAAGACAATATTTATTAATATGACACGGGTAAAGCATTCAACCTTGCAATTCAAAAGCCTGCATACCAGAAAACTACAAGTCTAGCATTTGAAGCAAATCGTGCAGTGGATGGTATCTTAGATGTCCATCTTCTCAGGAGTGGTTGCTCCCAAACCCTCGAATATTACCCTGATCCTTGGTGGGCCGTCGATATGCAAGGAATTTATTATATTGAGACAGTACGAATACTGAACCGTGGTGATTGCTGTGGTAAGTGATTATCAAATTTAATATCTCGTTAGCTCAACCTGAAAGAGTGTAGTGTCAATGTACAAGCCACACCTGCTATAACATCACCATGGGTCCTTGGTCAACCTTTTTGGGGTTGCCCCCATGGCCCAGAGGTCAGCGTGTTGGACTTTACATTTTACTAGGCGAGTGTGCCGAAAGTAGTGGGTTAGAATCCCATACAGGTCGACATAAATTTATCGTATTTTTCATGTGATAAACAGTTTGGTTGATTAGCTGGCACTGCTTCTGATATTTGGTTAACTGGTTCCCTAAAACGTAGAAATCCTTGAAAATACTACCTCATTTGCAAGGTAAAGGGGCATCTTCTGCAAGTGCTTTTCTATCCTTAGTCTTGAAACAGAGAGGTCCTAACAAAACCTACAATGCAGCTCATAGATTATAGTCAGGACCCAAGCAACCGATAGCCTCCAATTATAATCCCCAGATGAAAAGCAAAAAAATAGGCTTCCATATTTTAAAGATTCAAGTGTAATTTCTCCAGATTGCCTACATTTCGATAGATGTGCATCAGAGATTTATCATATGACGATAATGTTCTGCAAAGTATGCTCAGTTTGTGTTCACAGGTATGACAACAGGTCAATCGTACTACATCCCACAATGCAGCGTTAAATGAGCGTGTCCCTGACATTTTAAATGTTCCAATGTTAAAAACTTCAAACTCCTTGCGTGAAAATGTAAACTTGATTATGGCATGTGCTTACAAGTTAAAAAAGAATACATAATAAGACCGCCCTAAATGTATTACAATCATTATCTTACTCTGTTGGGAATAGCTGTCTGAACGCTAGCACCTTGGGGATAATTTGACACACTAAATGTTGTTTCCATGTGGCGAATATTTTACCGTAAAATATATATTATAGAATTCCTTCAATTAAATTTCAAGACATCTTACATTGAATGGAAGATATTCCTTATTCAATCTGTATATACTTAATTCTCAGTTTTACCAACGTTTACATAATTAAATACATTTGTATTCCAATTGAAGAAATTATAGAAGTACTCATTTTACCGTACAATAGCTCGCATCATTTCCGTCCATGCAGTGTTGTGTTCAACAAGCTTCCATTGGTAATCCTGCAATATTTTGATATGATTTTGGCTTATATATTCCAAGTCGCCATCAGTTACATTTATATCATCATGTTATACATTCCTGTAGGTGAAAGACTCCACGATTTTGACGTATGGATAAGCAAATTATTTGATCCTCTCAGCTTTTCTCTTGAACACGTTGTCCACTATGCACGCTACAATGGGATAGTTGCAAATGGAAAATGGGTCAATGTTGTCTCAACCAACGTAAGCGTAGGTATATACGTGATCATTCAAATCCTTGGAACAAATGAAACGCTCAGTTTGTGTGAAGTGGAAGTTTTCAAAACAAGTGAGTGAAACTGATAATAGAGTCTTGCACACATATGATTACAAATTTATGGAAATGCGCGTCAACTGTATTGTTGTACGAAGTAAAATTGTTTTATTTTATGCATGAGTAGGTTCGGCCAGTTTTCCATTTGGTAGTCCTGTAGCAATAAATTGTGTTGATTGTACTTTTCTTTATCTTTCAGCAAAGCACAACATGGTATGAAATTATGAATTACATTATGTCGGAGAATGATTTGGAACATAATTTTCCAAAGATATTTCTCACTTTCGATTTGGATTGAATATGGATCCACTTATGTGTAACAGAAAAAAGGGTCCATGCGATATTACTGCACTAAATAATCAGATAGTAACGGCATCAGCGTATCTTTCAAATGTCTTAATGTTTCGTTTATAAGAAAGTGTCAGTCACATGATTTATTGTTTTAACTCAGCTGACTGAAAAGTGAGGAGAACCAAAAATTGATAGGCACATCATGTCCTTTCTTATAATTTGGCACAAGTGGTGAAATTTGGGTTTTACGTGGTTAGGCCTATATGTTTCGGAAAACCTAAAGTCTATAAAAAATGATTTTTTCAAAGGTTGAGAGGACCAGTTAAACAAGTTTACCTTTTATTGGTGACTGCCTGTCTCAAGTCAGGAGTGAAATTTATTTCAACGCATTGGTATTGGAAGATGAATGTTGATGTTTTGGTAACTCTTGGATCTATTTGCTATCATCAGTCATTGTTGGGTTGAAATTTATGAATTTGGGTTACGTTTTTTGGAAATATTTGCTATTTTGACGAATTGAAACTTGGGAGATTTCGGCTGGATCAAAGTTTTTATTCCGTGTTTAAGTCCCTACTATAGGCTCTGCCAGAAAGGTTCTCATTGACACATTTACTGAATCATATATGTGGTGGAGATTGTTCTCCATAACGTTTAAAATATCAAGTAATGATGTCTTTTCAGATTTTTTTTATCCTTTGTACTAATTGTTTTTCTTTTTTAAATATCTGTCGTATGCTGTGATACGTCGCTGGGTGTTGTTACCCGGATTTTGTTATAAATGTATTGCCAAGATTCTCATTAACACATTTACTAAATCATTTATGTATGGAGATTGTTCTTCATAACGTTTAACATATCAAGTAATTATGTCATCTGTGATTTTGTTTATCCTTTGTATTAATCGGTTTTGGAATATCTGTCTATAGTGAAAAATTGAGAATCAAAGGGAACTTGGATGTAATTAAAAAAACTACTACTGTACATGTACAGGAACAATTGTTCATAACATGTTGTTTCCTCATAGGTTAATGCAGTATTTACTAACAATGGGAATTGGCTTTTCAAGTTGATAATACTGAGTCACTGAAACCTGTATAAATTAGATTAAGGGGAACCAATATTTGGTAAGTATTCATTCACCTTGCATATGAGGGAACAAATCTTCATAGGAAAGAAGAAATACCTGTGTCCCAGAGGTACAAATATTTGTCTAATATTTGTTAATAGGTGTCGTATGCTCTGATTCGTCTCACAGCGTTGTTACACGGATATTGTTTTAAATGTATTGCCAGTTGTTTCATATCAATACGGGTAATAACAACCCTCTACAGCATATGTGGAAGTTTCGTTTTTCAACAATTTATTTTTCTTCACTCAAGCAATACACCTGCTTTTTAAAGGATACTCTCAAAATCAGCTACCATCTCATCAAAGCTTCACGTCTGGCTTCTGTTTTTCTTAATTTTGAACTTTTCTTGCATATAGCCCCTTTTTCGTTTGTATTACATCAATACATTTTGTTACCCTGGCATAAAACGCTTTAACGCTTCAACAATGTTCTTGTGCCTATCTACTTTGAATGAAAAATGCCAAAATAGTCCAAAGCCTTGAATGTCATATGTAGCTGTGACGCAGGTCCTTGGGTTTCTAGTGATGAGACCTGCAAAGCATCACCATTTATTTTGTGAAAGGGAAGGACAAATCTCTGTCATTTCTCTATGAGTACAATAAACCTGAAATGTAACTTAGTTCATCCACTGTAGGCATCACTGTAGATCTGTATACAGAACACATATACCTTAAAAGGCAAAACAGCCAGAAAAGTAGAATAAAAAAGAAATAAACGGAAATTCACACAGTCACTCGTTGAGACAAATCGGCAAATAAATTATAAAAGCAGTAGAATTTTGTAGATTGAAACAACGCAGCCCTGATTACCAGATTACTATCCAGTCCTCAGTTCCTGCACTATCTGAAGATATTTCAGATAACTTAAGTTTTTTGTGTGATAAAGTAACATTACCCCCTGCGCTGCCCAAATATTGAGCTAACACAGGTTTTTCACTTGTTTCGTGGGAGGGATTTCCACACCCAAGAACTGCATTATCTATTAGCTACTAGACTCTTTCGCCAAACTTCACTACAAAAAACAATCATGATCTCCTCTTTTTCTTATAAATGCAGCAACTCCTATTAACCTATCTAGAGATGGATATGATTCCATCTGATTGTTTTATTACCATTCTGCAGTATAATACTGTTCGTGTACGCAGGAATTCATCCGGTTGTAGCTAATGCCAATATCAAAGGACAGTGACCAATGGTTGGAAAAACAACTGAGGGCATGTACTTCCGTATATGTGATCAACACAAATAACATGTCGTAACAGGCAGAATACAATCAAAGCAGGGTGGTGGTCAAGCATTTTGGCTGCATACGATATGTGCATATCAAAATATTTTGCCAAGTTTACATCCATTTTGAATATGCTTACCTTTGCAATTTTAGTTCACTGCAATATTTGAAAGTTTTAGACTAAGTATCCTTCTCATTTCCAGACTGACAATAACACTATTATTTCATGTATCATCATGTTTCCTATTTCATTCCATTCTGATCGTTGGAGTCAGAATCCATATAGGGCTGTTTGTGTTGGAAAAAGTATGTTTAGGCCCTGTTGTGATCTATATTACAGAAAGTCAGGTCATTCTTATCCTGTATTGCAATTCAAAGTTTTAGTGGAGTAACTTTCTCAGAAATTATTTTCTTTTTTCTTTCTGGTAGTACCAAAATATTTAATATTTTGGTCAATTTATGTTCCTTTCGCTGTTGCTCTGCAGACTTGGCTCTTTGAGCAACCATGATAACATTATTGTGTTTTTGATTTGCCATTGTTGGGAGCCAGTACAAAATATGTCAAGGGATTCCATAACCTGATGACTCCACTTCAAACAAACCACCTGTCTTTGTACTCGTCCTAATCCGATCACATGGAGTATATTGAAGCTTTAACGCTTCAACAATGTTCTTGTGCCTATCTACTTTGAATGAAAAATGCCAAAATAGTCCAAAGCCTTGAATGTCATATGTAGCTGTGACGCAGGTCCTTGGGTTTCTAGTGATGAGACCTGCAAAGCATCACCATTTATTTTGTGAAAGGGAAGGACAAATCTCTGTCATTTCTCTATGAGTACAATAAACCTGAAATGTAACTTAGTTCATCCACTGTAGGCATCACTGTAGATCTGTATACAGAACACATATACCTTAAAAGGCAAAACAGCCAGAAAAGTAGAATAAAAAAGAAATAAACGGAAATTCACACAGTCACTCGTTGAGACAAATCGGCAAATAAATTATAAAAGCAGTAGAATTTTGTAGATTGAAACAACGCAGCCCTGATTACCAGATTACTATCCAGTCCTCAGTTCCTGCACTATCTGAAGATATTTCAGATAACTTAAGTTTTTTGTGTGATAAAGTAACATTACCCCCTGCGCTGCCCAAATATTGAGCTAACACAGGTTTTTCACTTGTTACGTGGGAGGGATTTCCACACCCAAGAACTGCATTATCTATTAGCTACTAGACTCTTTCGCCAAACTTCACTACAAAAAACAATCATGATCTCCTCTTTTTCTTATAAATGCAGCAACTTTTGATATGCTCTATTACAATTCATCTTGAGCAGTATTTTGTTTAGGAAATATGCAACTTCATTTCTACAAATACTGCCTAACACTGTATTGGCAATTCATATGTAAAAAAAAAAAAAAAAAAACTTTGTCAGCTAAGCAGGTCGGTCATATGGCCATTTGGAGTACATGTATAACCCAGCTTCAGCGCTGACATGCATGGTTTCTACGCGTGTCAGATCCAAACTATGTTTTGGCCTTCATATGTATTAAAAGTGGGTAAGAAAATTCACTTAGTTGGAGGTTATGTCACAGGTGCATGCAATATGAACACAATCCATGCAAGGGAGAAAACTGAAAAGAAATCTGCACATATAATAAAGGGTTTTTGTTCCAGTGTGGGCAAATGTCCCTCGAATACTAAGAATCTTCATGTCACATTTTTTGTTTGCTCAAACCAAAGCTTGAGAGCAGCATAGAGGAAAGGGTGTACAGGCAAGGTGATATTACTTGTTGGTAAGGCTGAATATATTAGCCAGGAAAGGGATACCATGAGCTACACAAATATTTTTTGAATTTTCAACAAAAACGCTGAAGATATCATAGACTAATTTGCTTTTAATTTTAGACAAAAACCACATATTTTCCAAAAAGGCGAATTTACTGATAACTCAATATTTTAGTGTGAAAGGTATTAATCTTAAAGTGCCAGTACAAGCCCTCTGGAATATCGTATTTAGTATTCAGAACAAGTGGTCTATGTGTTTGATATCTGAAACGCAAACATTAACACAGCCCAGCGAACTAAACCAGTGTGGAGCTAACACAATATGCCATGTATGTTTTACAATTGAACTAACTCCGAGAGACATAATGGATGCGAAATGTTTCAAAGTAACGTGGGACATAATAGGCCCATTTGGATGGAAGATTAAAATGTTGTTTTATCTGATTGAAATTTATTATACTCCCCATTGCAAGTTTGTATACTTGGGTATTGTGGAAATATCTGAATATGGCCAAGATAATAAATATTACCATAAATATTGTGGACGGTTAAAAAATGTAATTTTCCAGACTGATTTGAACAAAATCCGCATAACTTTTCAACGCAAGTCAGTATTTCATCCAGTTGGAAATGCTGTATGTAGATATGACATGTCAGCAGCAAATAATGAAGTGACAGACACATCAAACTACATTCAAGTACCAACTGGTTCAATTCACTGCATAACCTCATGGTATCTGAGCAGGTATACCACTTTGTTTATTGAGTTCACAACACAGAGAGGATGGCGAATCCAGCAAAGTATTCACGGGTTTATGCATTTTGAGCAGTGCTCATGGCTGGCATTTCACAATGGGTTGTTCAGGCATTCCAGCATGTTATATCAACTGAACTCTTCGCGTAGTTTAAACATGTATCATTTTTCTGCACTGTATGCATCTTCTGCTCATATCATACTGTTTGAAGCAGAATGTTTAATACAATATTCTCCTGTAAGGTGTTCTGTAGTAATAAATGGAACTTACATTTCAGACATTGACAAAAGTCATAGAGTTTCATTACCATATCAAAGAACATTTACCAGGAATGTTATTGCCAATATAAAGGGAAGAAAAGCACCAATTTTGTGCTTCTGGGAATTCATAGCTTGCAGGGGCAAACACGTACATTTAGTGCTTTCCAGACTACATTGGGGTGGTGACATTATTGGACTATGTAAGCACGGAGGCATATACATACTTGATGTATCTCCATTCTCGAGTTGGACACAAAGAACGTTTACCACTGTCGGACCATATTGTGGTGCTTTTCATAATATGTCAAGAACAGAAAAAGGGGATAGGATCCCTGTAACATCATCCTCATCTAATCTAATTGTCTTTTACTATATATTTGAAATAAATGTAACGTTAGCATTTGCAATACAAGTTGACAATACCCTTTGTAGGGGTCTCCCAAATCCATGTTTTCTGCCTAGAAATATATTGCAAGACGACCAAATTCGTTTTCGACGGCTCACAGATGGTACCTTGCATATTACTATTATCAAACGCCAATGCTATGTAATATCTGTATATTCACATTCCACCCAAACGTGCTCCATTTTACTTATTAACAAAGCTTCGACGAATGAAATATTAATTACACTACACGATAGTTCAAATTGCACATCATTTTGTAGATGTTGCTCCCTATTATACAAAAGTCTCCGATTTGCAGAGTGCACCCGTATACATCATGTTAATCGATTGCCCTCGCTTTGGATTTTCTTGGACCTTCTCTATTCAGGGCATTCCTGTGAGATGTTTGATACCCATTTCATTGTGAAACTTAATTTTCGAACCAGTTTTAAGTATGGTGTTATCAGTACGAATATACATCATATGGCACCATTGATGAGTGAATTAAACTGTATGAACATTTTTGTCAAACAGGTTACTCACCTAGTATACGTTCACATAGGGTCAAATGGATTTTTAATAGGACCTGACTGCAGAAGGTTAGATCTTGCTCCTTTCATTATGAGTATTACTCCATATAATATCCACAATTATACAGTGCGTCTTTGGTGTTTTCAAGAAAACAACAAAGTCTCTTTTTTGGTTCATGGTGTAAATAGTTACCTATACAGGCAAAAACCAAATCTTGGCACTTTAGACTACCTCGTAGAAAAGGTTTGGAAGGTACAAAATGAATCTCGCTTTGAATAGAAATTTACTCGCTGCAGTCCAAAAATGACGGCTACACCATATAAGTTTGAAATTCTACAAACTAAAGGGCCATGGTGCAAAAGATGTGGGTACAACATGTCCTAGAAGTCTATCAAAGGTTACTTTAGAGAATACGAAAATGTTCTTGTAGGATTAACGTTGGCCAGAGGGGATTTTTTGCCGTATGAAAGATTGTCGGTCATTCAAGCTTTATTGTTAGCAAATCTTCCAGTGAGTAGTTGGGCCATAACCGGTGATCCAAGCTTTTCATCTGCTAGCAATAACTTAATAACAACATTCAGGCTTCAGTATAGCGTGAGATGGAATTGGATTGATGCTCTATATCATTGCCGCAGTAAAGAGCAGGAACTAATTTGTCTACATGAGGAAAGAGATTTCGCACTTTTAGCAGCTAACTTTTTCATACATATAATGAAATCTTCAATTTTATACCTGGGATTAGTAGTCGAACGGGTACGTGTGTCATATTTGTTTTTATGGATGAACCATTACCTTTTCAGTTTGTCCATCTCTGGTTCCTTCCGTCGTTACTGCCCACCTAAAACTCAGATATAAATTATTTACATCTTGCTATAATTTTTTTCACTTGGTATCATTTTTAAGCCTGACCTCAATTTCAGGGTTAGAAGCCCATCTTTGTGCAAGGGTGGAAGCATCACCCAGTGCTTTCAATTGAAGGACCTCTAGTTTGTAGCTGTCACATAGTCTTGTATTTTCTTCACTCATTGAAATGAGAAAAAATGGCTACAACTGTGCTGTTGGCAAACATCGTATTTCCCCATTTCAGATGTGTGGCAACTGACATCAAAACACAGCATTGCAACCTTTACTTGATAATACATATTAAGTGTCCATTATCATGATTGAGTCAATTGTTGTTGAACTTTATTGATTCTATTCTTATTTCAAACAATCCGTTTTGGCTCTCCATGCAACTTGCTTGTGATAGTTAACACTTCATAAGGCCACACTACCGCAAAAAGATGGACCAGAATTATGAAGGTAACTTGACACTTAAAACTTGGAGTGCAGTGAGAAATAATGTATGCACGTGGAGGTAGCAGTGGGTTTTGGAAAGATAACTTTGCCTTTGACTTTCGTTTATTTTTGAGAAGAGCCATCTTGAAAGATTTTCATTTTTTTCAGGGATATCATCCTCGGTAGATAAATGGCGATCCAGCAACATTTACAAATTGGCGAGCCCATAGAAACAATGCAACAGACAGCTACTTGGCTACGTTTAAGCAGAATAACAAAAACTCGCAGTATGCAGCTGCTTATAATGTTGGAGGAAAAGGGGTAAATACTGTAGGTTGTGGGGCCATGATCATCAAAACAATATACGATAATTCAAATTGGGTACTTGTAAATTGTTCCATTCCTTGGCAAAATGCCCTGGTCATTTGTGAAAGAGTTCTCAAATCCAAAATGCATAAGGTACAAATCATCCATGGTCCATAGCATTTTACAATACGTACTGTTCAAAAGCTTGGAATATATTAACAGATAATTGCGTCCATCTCTTTTTTCACAGGAAACCAGTCAATATTACCATGTCTATGCAAACGTGCATGCATTTACGTGCGGGAAATATTGGAGAGGTCCCTGAGTATCTGTTTACACAGGCAAATAAGGTAAACCAGGAGTTATTCTTCAGCACATATATTCCCAAATATGAGGACAAGTATATGCATGGGACGTGTGAACTTCCTGCTTTATCCCCATACAAATCTATATTCACACAGTCCTCAAATAGGTCACAAAGAGAACATTTTGACCTTTTCGATGCTTGGAGTTGGTTTAATATAAGGGAAGGAGTGTGGGTGCGTGCAGGCTCTCAAATAAATGTCATGAGGCCAGAAATATTTGTAATTTACAAAATGCATCCAGTTACCTATCTTCACCATATGGCGTGCATTCCGGTTACAGAGGATCAAAATATCCTCCCCCTTTTTGATTCATTTTCAAATAAGAACGTAAATGAAACACATGGAGTGTTATGTGAAATCCGAGCATCCACTCTGACAAACAAATGTGCCCCATGGCAGTACAGATGTCATGATGGCATGTGCATACTACAGCACCATGTCTGCGATGCTCACCCTGACTGTAGCGACTCTGGTTCCACTAGCAGTGATGAGCTGAACTGTACTCCCACGTGCCTTGATTTACGAAATATAGCTCTGATCCCGAAACAAGGCAAATATTCTTGTCCTTTTGGTGATGGTTTCTGCACATACATGTATTTCCAGTGTGCATCAGGTATTTGCATTCCGATTTCAAAGACTTGTGACAGTTTTGCAGATTGTGATGATGAATCTGATGAATTTTGCAGCCTGAAACGTATTTATCTAAATAGACATATCATAACAAATACGACGAATCAAGTTTATAATAATGGAGCAAATAGGTCAATTGCAGAATTTGTATTTGGACGACTCCACCCTGCCAGCTGTGCTGATGTAAATTGGTTACCTTGCTATGACAGGCTAAACTCAACGTGTTTTCATAGGTCTGACGTATGTCTGTATGATACTTTATTCGGTAAAATGTTATCATGCGAAACAGGCGAACATCTTCAACACTGTTACAGATTCCAGTGTGGTGGCATGTTTAAATGTCCATCTTCATACTGTATTGAGATACGTAAACTTTGCGATATGATCTGGGACTGTTCTGGTGGTTTTGAAGAATTGAACTGTAATGCATTATCATGCAAGTCATTGTTCCACTGCAAACATGAGACAACGTGTCTTCATCCTAGAGAGGTATGTGATAGACAAGTTCAATGCAAGAACTCGTATGATGACGAGCTCGTGTGTGACTTCACGTGCCCAGTTGCTTGTATTTGCTCTGGATATGCTGCAAATTGTTCAAATAATTACAACAACACTTTGCCGCACTTTATGCACACCATCAAATCAATACTTTTTAGCAACAATATGTTGACAATTTTGAGCGTTACTGTGCATATATACAAATATACACTTGCTTTAGACTTGAGTCGGAACTATTTGACAAGATTAAAACGTTATTCATTTACGGTATTTCCAGAATTAAGAAGATTAAATCTTAATTATAACCATCTGTCAGTACTACAGTATGGGTGTTTTGTGGCTTTGAAAAACTTACTTTCTATATCATTGTCTGGAAATAACATTAGGAAAATAAGATCATCATTTCTGTTGGGTTTGTCACTTTTAAACTATCTATATTTAAGTTCGTCAGGCATTAACTTCATCGACAGTGGTGCGTTTATGGAATCTAATAACCTACTGAGTATTGATCTTTCCTTGAACGTTTTTCTTGACATCCATGAGGAATCCTTTGGGTTTGATAATGCTATTCATAAAATAAATCTATCTGGCACAAACATTTTGCCAATCCGTATCACATTCTTTCAAAAATTTAGAAATCTTATTCATATACAAACCAGTCAAGAAGGCGTCTGCTGCCTTCCGTGTATAGCAGACAAGTGTTTCATGCCCAAATACAGTGACAATGACTGTGTTTCATTAATCCCGGGGTTTGTCCTAAAGATTTTTAATTGGATACTCTTAACCACCTGTGTTGTTTTCAACGTTCTGGTTTTCTTTAGTTTGGTAAACCACAAACAGAAGCAGACTAATGAAAACATATTTAGCTTTCTTCAATTGTTTACTATCAGTTTACATGATCATTATTGGAATGGGAGATTCAAACTATGGCAAATATTTTTCCATATTTAGACGCGTTTGGTCAAATAGTATTTTTTGCAAATCTGCCTCAGTGTTCTCAATTATTTCCATTTCTGGCTCAGGATATATGATATCACTTATCACATTAGATTACTTCATAAACCTGGTGTTGGTTTTTAGACTTAAACCAATCACAATCAAGTTCATAAAACAGCTTACAGTTATTGTAACCTTATTGTTGTTGTCTATCAGCATTTCTGCCAGTTTGTCATCTGTGAGGAAAAACACAGATTTCCATGAATTATGTTCTCTCTTTTTCCTAGACGTTAATGGTTATAAACTGGTATTAAAATATTTGTTTATATTAATCCAGGCGGCAGGGTGTGTCTGGGCCTTCACAGGACATGCAGTTTGTATCTATAAAATTGTAAAAAGCGAAAAGCTGTCTAAAAGAACAAGAAGCAACAATGCAGCCATATATTTATTAACGGGAAATATTATCAGCTATTCCTTTACTGGAATTGGGCTTCTTTTTGCGGTTTCAGTGATACCACTTGTATGCCACAGCGCTCAAGTTACTTTAGTCATTTTTGCCCTCCCACTTAGTGCTCTGCTGAACCCAATATGTATGACATTTATGACTAAGGAATTCAAATCGTGGATTTTGCCGTCAGGTGAAGCTCAACAGGATATCAAAATAACTGACAGCAATACAACGAAACATGTAGTAACTGCTGTTTTCATCACGTAAATTAATTGCTCTGGGTTCCAGGTTTAGTGCCTAAAATTGACAACTACGCAGCAATATGTGTTGTGCTGAGTGACACAACACATTAATACAGTGAGGAGTTTTCAGTGGGCCACAAAATTATTCAAACACTTAAATAACTATGGAATAACATAATGCAGCAGTACAATCAATTCCATCCATCAGATAAATCAGCTTTTTCAAAGCTTATATTCTGCATTTCCGTCGCCATTTAAAGTTTGCGTGATCTCTGCTAAAGTCATTGTGTAGTGTGACAGAAGATAAATAAATAATAAATAAATGAATGAATGAATGAATGAATAAATGAATGAATGAATAAATAAATAAATAAATAAATAAATAAATAAATAAATAAATAAATAAATAAATAAATAAATAAATAAATAAAAACAAGTATCCTAACTGTAACATTGTACACAGGTTTCAATATTATTAACATACACCTATTAGATTCTCCTTCTAGCAAGACGCAATATTGATTCTCATTCTAATATAATTAAACTACCTGGCCAAATTTAATGCTGAATGTGTGATAGCCTTAACCAGAAGTGAGAAGTAAGGTGACAGTTAGCCTCTGAGAAGCAGTGCCCTGAAGCTGGTGAAAGCATTCTAAAATTTCCAGCATATACTCATCATTTTACAATTTTCCAGCATAGACTCATCATTTTATAAATATTCATACGTGCTACGATTATTATCGTGGACTGTATTGAAAATATAGCAGTTGTTTAAGGGTTTATGTTCTTTGTAGTTTTACTTGTGTAGAAATACTTTGCCCCGAAAGAAGCGATGGGGTGGCGGGGGGGGGGGGGGGCAGTTCACTTTTGTTTAAGTCAAACGTGTTTTTAGACAAATTGTGTATGCAAGTAGATTTCTCCCGTAGCAGAGAAAACTTCCCTCCTCCTGCACCCTAAGTTTCCTTGAAAAAATATAATTTGTTCAATATTTACTCATTTGGTGATAAACTCACTTAGCTGATGTACCTTTTGGGACATTTTCTTCAAACTGCCAATTGAGTTCACCTTCATTTTCTGCGAACAGTATATTGCACAGAAAGACGCAGTTTGAGCCAGTCTTGTATTCACTATCATGCAATTCATTTTTTCAACATGTACTCATTTAATAATAATCTCATTTACCCGATTTGCCCTTTCAAACTGCCAATTGAGTTCACCTTCATTTTCTGCGAAAAGTATATTGCAAAAAAAGACACAGTTTGAGCCAGTCTTGTGTTCACTATCATGCAATTCATTTTTTCAATATTTACTCATTGAATAATAATCATATAATAATAATCTCATTTACCCGATGTACCTTTTGGGGCACTTTCTTCAAACTGCCAATTGAGTTCACCTTCGTTTTGTGCAAAAAGTATATTGCACCAAAAGAAACAGTTTGAGCCAGTCTTGTGTTCAGTAACATGCAAATCATAGATAAGTTTCGAGTGATGTGCAAGAAATTGTTCT
>CAXHWN010001468.1:0-15000 GCA_964020975.1 Hermodice carunculata
CATCAAATTGGCCCCATCAGTGACGGCAGCAGTACAATCATAGCCCGAAGTAACGGGGCACTGGCTACCTGCATTTTACGTCAGCTGGGATTAACATGAAGACAGAGCGGGCACTTTTTGCCTGGGTAGGGTTTTGAACAGATCTATCTCAAAGGTCTCTGAAAAAAAGAATAATTTCATTGGAGAATACTGCACGTGGCGTGCTGTTGATTTCTACTTGCAGTTGCATAACTGTTAACGGATTGCACAGTGACTGGTTTCTTGTCCGTTTAAAATGGTCATACCACAGCAGCACCGTGGGAACCAGGCTATTATAACCTTTGACATTGGAACTATAGTAGGATATGGACAACT
This sequence comes from Hermodice carunculata, assembly GCA_964020975.1. Taxonomy (NCBI): domain Eukaryota; kingdom Metazoa; phylum Annelida; class Polychaeta; order Eunicida; family Amphinomidae; genus Hermodice; species Hermodice carunculata. Next base: position 355 of record CAXHWN010001468.1, read on the forward strand.
TTATCCTCCAGTTTGTTTTCTCCAGTTTTTGGGGGAGGTTTTTCTTTTTTTGTTTTTGTTTTTTGATAATACAGCTTCAAATACAGGATAAATGGCTTTGTCCTCTTAAAACCAACATTGTATTTGTGTCTTTTTGCCCAGAACCACTTCCTAGTAGTCAATATCCTATTCCGCAGTTCGAACTCTTTACTCTCCATAAGCTAACCTGTCCCTGTCTAACCTGTATACATATGGAATTACTATTGTCTACATTGCACACGTTACTCTGTAAAATTTTGACATACGCTGTATCAGCCCAAATAAATTAAAGGGTCTTCAGCGGGCAATTACTCAACATGTTTCGGAGCCTTTTACCAGTACATGTCTCTCTGAGTAGCAGTAGCTTGTCTAAGCTAAATATTCAGCAAAGACAGCCCACATAATAAAGAATAAATAAGAACGTGGCAAATGATGAATTAGCTAAATACGTGAAGTTTTGCTTATAAATGCAGAGCTTCATTATGAAAGAAGAACACCTGTCAAACAAACCATAATTACTAAATTTGTATAGTACAGGTTCAGATAAGAACAATTTGACTTACCCCTGAACCAATATGTACCCTTTATAGCTGGACAGCTTATCCTAGTTAAACCACCCGCCAGTGTATAACTGAAGTGGAAACAAGCTGGGGCCTTATATTCAGTCCCAGTGATAGTAAAATAAACAGTTGCAACTAGACCACCTGTACAAACCAAGGGAAATCCCAACAAGGACTGCAACAATGGACATCCTGCACCAGAAATGTAAAACAAACTCTGTGATGACACCTACCCCTCAAACAATTAAGCTCTATTTAACTGCCAACTCTGAGTCAATGTATCAACTTAATGTGTCAGGTTTGTGACATTTGAGAAAATACTGTCAATTTTGAGTAAATGTGCATTAAGGCATGTCAGAAAAGAATGAAAGTCATTAGCATTTATGTCAAAAAACATGTTATCAAAACAATTTTTCTTAACAGGATTTTGAGTACAATTAGGCAAGCTTGTAACTGTCGTCAGTAGCTGCTTGCTACCTATAGCCCCTGGGGGTTTGACCTAACAGAAAACAAGCTAGCCTAAAATGTCTGAAAGGTGAACATTAAAACAGAATGATGCCAAAGATAAAGTTAAGTAGCAAAACAGACCAGTCTAAAAAGTGTAAATTATTGTAGCCAAACTTTCTAATAATCTATGGATATTAACAGCTAAATTATAGGGCAAGTCAGAAAAGAATGAAAGTCATTATTTGTACTTAAGTCAAGAGAATGCAATGAAAATATAATATTTCTTAACCTGATATCAAGCACAATTAGGCAAGCTTGTAACTGTCGTCAGTAGCTGCTTGCTACCTATAGCCCCTGGGGGTTTGACCTAACAGAAGACAAGCTAGCCTAAAATGTCTGAAAGGTGAACATTTAAACAGAATGATGCCAAAGATAAAGTTAAGTAGCAAAACCGACCAGTCTAAAAACTGTAAATTATTGTAGCTAAACTTTCTAATAATCTATGGATATTAACAGCTAAATTATAGGGCAAGTCAGAAAAGAATGAAAGTCATTATTTGTACTTAAGTCAAGAGAATGCAATGAAAATATAATATTTCTTAACCTGATATCAAGCACAATTAGGCAAGCTTGTAACTGTCGTCAGTAGCTGCTTGCTACCTATAGCCCCTGGGGGTTTGACCTAACAGAAGACAAGCATGCCTAAAATGTCTGAAAGGTGAACATTTAAACAGAATGATGCCAAAAGATAATGTTAGGTAGCAAAACCGACAAGTCTAAAAACTGTAAATTATTGTAGCCAAACTTTCAAATAATCTTTGGATATTAAAAGCTAAATTATAGGGCAAGTCAGAAAAGAATGAAAGTAATTATATTATATAATATACAAGAATATGCATTTCCTTACAAATCTGTATTATAAAATTTGAAACCATTACAAAAGTAGATAAATGAATTATATACATGAAGAACATCTGGATAACAATCAGTTTTGGCTTTGGTATGTGAGTCCAAGATCAAAAGTATACATAAGTTGTGTGGACTGCATATCTGTTCAGTCTTGGCGAGAATTCTGGTGTTGGAACTGAAGATTTCTGCTTCATCTTTTGTAGCACCTGATGATCTGATTATTAAGGCTGGGCTGCTTGTGCTCCCAAACCATTCTATTTGATTAAGCAGACTGATGAATGATGATGAAGCTTGCTGCATTATTGTTGGAGCACCTTGTGGACTGCTTGATTAAGTGTGGGCCACGTGTTGCCCAGCCACTTTGTTTGCAGTTCATCTTGTTGCTGCTAGTGAGAAGTACTAATGAATCTTCAGTTTCAGGTTAACATTTAAGAGTGTCTCATATGTTAATAAGATTGGTCTTTATTCCTTGGAGGGATATATTGATTTTGCTGCTTAGGGCGGACCACAGGTGCTGGCCTACCACTCTTTCTATGTTGATCTTGTTACTGGTGGTGAAAAATATTTCTTATGGTTTGTTCCTGGTGTGTTGAGGTAGTAGATATTGTCATATCTTTATATCAGTCTTTCTTATGAATTGTGCAACTGCACATTGATAGTTATTCTGAGTACTGTGGGGAGGTTGGCGTTGTGACCAAGTGGTGTTTGTATATTAATTAACGTTGGCTGATTCGTATTTTACTTTGATTGATGGCAGATTCAATTTTCTCAGATAAGCTCTATCTCCATTTCCTCTGTGCATTGTGCACAATGGAATAGTAGAGTGTTATTGTTTCTGGATTTCTCCCACAACTACAGGTTGGAGTTGGACACTGCTAAGGCAATATTTTGTGCATATGTTCCCCGAGTGGTGAGTTACCTAGAAACAGTCTGTTTCCATTTTACTTCTGTTTCTCTATTGATGAAAAGAAAAGGTGATCTAGTTTTTATAGTTTGAGAAATATGATGTGTCCATCTTCCCTTTCAACTTTTACTCTGTTTTGCCAGCACTTCCATCCTAGTTTTTTTATGTCATTCTTAATACTTAGGGAAGCTACTGGATGGCCGGTGATGTCATTGTGCACTTCAGAGGCTGTTTGAGCTGCTTTCTTGGCTAGTTGATCAGTTTCTCCATTTCCTGGAAGCCCAGCATGTCCAAGTATCCATCTTTTTTAACTTGATTTCCCATATATATATATGTATATATATGTAAAAGCAGGTCTGCTTTTTTTGATATGGAGGATTTTTGTGCCCTCCGTACTGTTGTATAAAAGTAGTCTTACCCATAGGATATGGTAAACAATATCCCATTGGCCATATCCCATGGATTTTCAATTTAATATGGCACAAAATAAGGTATAAAAGTCTGTTCTTCCTGTTAAAGATCTGTTGCCTGACACTTAAACATCCTTGTGGCATGCACCATTCTGGAGAAGCCTGGCCAAAGTGAGGCAGTTTGAAAAAAAACATGTGAAATATCTTCGTACTTTAGGATTTCCCTCAGCTAAACCTGAGCAGTCAAACATTTAACAGTAATGTATGAAGAATATGAAATGAAAACAATTCAAATAAATTTTGACTTTGAAAAAAAATACTTACAGGGCCAAAAGGACAAACTCAACATTAGTCTCTCACCATGCCCATGAAGTCAACACACCAATAACAAAGTGTCCTTAGGGAGATGAGCAACAATCAGTATGAACATGATGCCGAAGAAATCGAGTTGAGTTTCCACTCACCTGATCCTGAAAACCTGACCATCCCGTGGTGCCATCTCTCTGTGCACGTGGAACTGATGATGACTCCCGGTGCCCATGCTCCCCTTCTCACCCTTTCTCCTTTGGACAATGGTCAGTTGACATCAGCTGTAAGTGGAAACGGGGTTGGTCAGGTGGGCTTCTCTGGTGGTCGAGAGGTAAGTGTACTTACTAATACTGATAATACTCCAAATATCCCATATTAGTTGTGTAACATTGCCTCTCCACCACCACTGCTGATATACAAACGTACTGGCGGTGGGTGCAACATCACTGGTACACTGACCTCAATTGACCACTGGGACCGGCAGCTTTGGGGTAATCATCTGCCCATGTGAGGAGGCAACATCTGGAGGGAAAACATTACAGTTACATCTGTAGATGAGGCCGCTAACAGCAGAGTCCGGCCAAAATGAGAAACCCTCTTTACCGACCTGCATGGGACTGCACTGATCCCCCCCCCCGCCCACCGATGCTCGCCCGGCAACATGACAACTGTCCATCTCATGGGCAGATGTTATCGGTTTCAGCTCCATCAGGCCTGGAGATCTTACAGGTCCTAGTCGCAAAACTGGCAGGTGCTGTAGGTGGGGTGGTATATGGTTCTGTGGGCAGATGGTTCATGTGTCAAACCAGCACCCGGACAAACTGCCTGATACTGTTTGAGATTAGGTCTACTAGGCACAAAGCCCTGAAAAGCTCACTGAGAAATGCGCGAACCTATAGGCTTGCATCGGATCTGAACACGAGAGTGCCATAAGCTGGAACATAGTGGCTGATCTGATGGGATCCGGAAGGCCTAATGAACAGGTATTGGAACATAAGCAAAGGTGCAGGTGATGCCCGCAAAGGTGTACATGCCATTCTCTAGTACTATCATGTCACACAAGTAGTCCTCGGCGAAAGTTGAAGACGATGGCCAGTGGCAGGCCCGTAGAATGTCAACAACCACAACATTCTGCACGATGTACCAGAAAGCATTGAAGGTTTGTACCTCATTAGCTCTAGCTGAGAAAAACTGCAAGAAGCCAGGGCTTTCTAGCGTGGTCTCATAAGCCACAAGGATCGTCTGCTTAATCCACGATTAAATCGTGTTTGCAAACTTGCTCCTTTGTCAGGTTACTCAGTGGTAGAAGGAGGGCAGGCCTCTGTCCTATGAGTCTGTCTGTGCTGAAAAGGTACCATGGAAAAGCTTTCACTGGGCACAAGGCTCTCTCCTCGAGAGGAAGAGCAGCATCCATGGCATGCAGGGTAAAACCCTTAAAAGGTATAGCTGGATCTCAAGCCACGAACGTGGTTCTTGAATGGAAGCCCAAGTGAGGCCTCAGAGTCACCTGGTAGTGGTCAGGTGACCATTGGAGTCCGTCATAAGCCAGAGCGTGGATCTCGCTTCTCCTAGCCACCACCCCCCCCCACCCCCCAAGCGAGCGTTAATAGAAAACAAGTATTCCATGTCCAGTACTTGACGGAACCCTGGTTAGGGTCCTCAAGGCACTCAAACGGCCACATATATTCAACATGACTACAACCAGCGGTACGTCCCACTTGGTCAGGACCTGTCACGTTGCTGGCCTGTTGGTGTAGAAGGACGCGATGAGCGCTGGCACATAAGGATCGCTCCCGATGCCCTCTGGCAATTTTATCTGAGACCAATTCTGAGAGGCCTCTGTTGCGGATGTGCTGTGAGATAACTGGCAAGTGTGGAGGTTTAGCACTTGAGGGTTCCGATGGAACACGCTCATCCGCGGCTGCACCAGAAGCTTCAGCTATGCCAGTAGTCGTAGCGGGGGCGCGACGCCTAATTCTAGTAGGTCTATCGAGCAATCGCTCCGGGGCTGCCATGGGGAGACCAGGATCGGATTGCAATCGTGGGAGCGAACCTTGCACCCTCGGAAGGATCGTATAGGGTAGTGTGTGTGTGTGTGTGTGTGTGTGTGTGTGTGTGCGTGTGCGTGTTGGGCCTGGAGTTATATTAATCTTGGGCAAACTATATTTTTCATACTTTTAGGTCAAAACGGAATGCCCCGTAGGACTAACGTAAGAGTATCAGTTACCACCTGTGCGGTAAGATGAAACAGAAAAATACATGTCTTCAGCAATGTGTGTCCTGTAAAGCCAAAGCCTGAGGTGAAACAGAAAAATGCCCCTCTTCAGCAATGTGTGTCCTGTGAAACCTTCGGCTTCAGCTACACAGGACACACATTGCTGACGGGGGCATTTTTCTGTTTCACTTCACCACATGTGTGGTGACGGTTTTATCTTGTAATTGGTGTTTATTCTGCTAATTGATTAAAACTGAAAGTTAGGATTTATAACTGCGTCAAAATAAAATCGTTGTAGCAGGGATGCAAGCTTGGCACTTTCGTATTGCTCAAACTACTAGTCCTTCTCGCCCCGTTGATTAAGATATTGCCTGAACATCTTGGCCGCTAATTTCGTTTGCCATCAGTGTCCCTTTTGGTGTATATTTTGTATTTTTTTCTTTTTAATTTGCTCGTCTGACAGATGATCATATCTCTTCACCGCCAAGGCTCGACAAGCCTCGCGAAAAAAAAAAAAAATCCAACAGCTCGGGCCGCAACGATCAAAATACCGTCATTTAATTAGGGGCACTTGATTAGTACAATACCGGTACTGTTTTTCAACAAGGCCACGAGAAAGCACCAAATCATAATGTGCGAGACAAAGAGGGTAACACCAATACATTACGGAGAACATAAAATACTAAAATATATAACAGGATAAACATGTGATAGTATAATCCCTCACAGTGGTGATCAGTTGCTACATCAAAATATAGACCATATGCAACTCAGGTGAGTTGTTAAAACTTATTTTTTAAAAGTGATTTTACCATTGGAGATTTAAAACTTTGAAGCTGCATGACAATCTGACATCTTTGTTTAGACCATTAAAAATCCGAGTGCCAATATATTCTTTACTTTTCTTCACAGTGAGAAAATGCTGGCTTTTATTTACTGAATGAAGTGTTAGAGGAATGTGCTCACCTGCCCAGGGGTTGGGGTCCTATTGCCTGCTCCGTGTCTTCTCGATTATCCCAGATAGCCAACTTTCAGGCTACCGTTTCATCCAGCTCAACGTTGGCTGCATTTTATCATTTGAGCCCGTCATTTACCACTTTCTTGGTTTATCTTAAGTGGTACCCAACACCACTTTCACGTATCCTGAATAAACAAGAATGTGAATATCACTCTGCCGGAGCTACACAGTGGGATGCTATGTTTATATGTAGCCCCAGCAACGCGTTGAACATTAGGCCTGGCAGATTTTGAATGCGAGTGGGTGACTACATGTAATGCAGTGATATTGTCCACAAGCTTATCACTCTATCATCATGCAATGCATCATTGCTCATTTTTTGCCAACATAAACGCATCTTTGATGAGTGTCTGCTAATTTTCTACAGATGTTTACCCCCAGTGATTCTTGGACTTTTATGATTTTTTTATCTTTAACATTTTTTATGAGAATTAAAAAAAATGTTTCTACTCTTTCTCTGATGTGACAGCACTTTCTTCCAAAATGTTTGAATTTAGTCTTTAGGTTTAGTTAAATCAAGTTTGTTTAGTTGGTAGGGGTTTTCAATTATTGTCACAGTTTCGTGACTTTGATCTTTGATGGGGGACGGGGGGGGGGGGGGGGGGGAGGGCAACACTGCACCAGTGTACAGAATATCACCTTAACGGTGCTTCCTAGGTGCATTGTTACTACTGAACATATTTACGAATGTACCGATACGGCGCAATTTCGTTTAGTGTTGTCAATTTCTTGCCTTAAGCGATCTTAAAGGGTCAAATTGAGATTAATGATGGTAAATATTAATAGTTTTACTTTTTTCTAAAAAACTTATCGACCGGATTTAATTCAAACTTGGTGAGCATTTAGTTCGAACGAAGCTGTATAAAATCTGTGTAACACGACGTCCTTGGCATGATTCCAAATATCACTGAGCCATCATTGTGAATTTTATGTCCGTATGTTTACGTATGCTTAAGTTTTAAAGCCAGCGTCTTCATGTTGCATAGGATTATGGTGTTTTCTCATGTCCAGGTTAAGTTACAAATTGGACAACGTGGGCCTGATTTAGTTTTACAGCTTGCATTTTTTATAACACAAAGTTATACTCCTGATCTGTAAGGTCTAGGTGTCTGAATGTCAGCTTGGCACAGGACTGTCACATTCCTCTTGCTCTCCTGTATGATAACTGGCGTAACACGAACCAACCTTGTCCGATTTTTCTACACTGTGGTAGATATGAATGAGCATCATGCCTAATCACAGTTTTAAAGCAAACGTAAACCTCTTTCACCTGGTGTTGAAAATTATGTCTGTGTGCCAACACAGACATATTGTTTTTGTAGGAATTCTTTTCTTTCTTTCTTTCTTTCTTTCTTTCTTTCTTTCTTTCTTTCTTTCTTTCTTTCTTTCTTTCTTTCTTTCTTTCTTTCTTTCTTTACAGGCAAATTTGTCCGACATTTAATTTGAAAAGTATTATACGTAGAAACTCGAAACTTGGCACAATTATACTTCTATAGATAAGGTCTCTTTTTTTATAATGAGAGGTCATGCTTTTCAAAATTATGCAAATAAGGGCTAATTAAAGTTTTAAATCTTCAATATCTTATATACTATATTGGATGTGGTTCCGAGTGTATAGGAGTTCGATCATAGCAAGGCAAAAGTCATCTCAAGGTCATGTCAAGGTCAAAGGTCAATTTCAGGCCAAAATGTCATTTTTGAGGTCAAGGTTCACTTCAGGTAGAGGTCATCTCAAGGTCAAAGGTCATTTCAAGGTCAAAGGCCACTTTCGATGGTGGCTTTCTTCTAGCCATAACTTGTTCAATTTTTATCCAATTTTGATCATGTTGGGCTCAAACTGCAGCTATTGTAACACTGCACATGTTTGAAAGTAACATGTGACCTCTGCAGGTCAAGGGTCAAGGTCATTTGGACCTTTGAAAGTTTCATGTAGTCATAACTTGGCCAATTTCCATCTAATTCTTATCATGTTGGACTCAAATTATAGGTTTTGCAACACTGCACATTTTTATAAGAACATGTGACCTGTAAAGGTCAAAGGTCAATGTTATTTGGCCCTTTGAAAATTTCATCTTGCCATAACTTGGTCTATTTTCATCCGAATTTTTTCATGTTGGGCTTTAATTGTTGGTATTGTAGCACCGAGCAATTTACATGGGACCTGTAAAGGTCAAAGGTCAAGGTCATTTGGACTTTGAAATTCGCATCCAGCCATAAGCTTAATGTAATGTGAAGTACCAAAGGATAAAAGTTGTAGCATTTAATATTTACAAATTTTGAAGGCACACAGACAGATTTGATTTGAAGCAAATTTTCTTTTCTAGTTTCTTCCTGCAGCCGTAGGCTAGGGCACAATGGACACCCTTTTTTTATATATGTTTTCATTGTTCATGGGTCAAATATGATATCCCGTGGGATTACTTCAGCTTTGAAGACAGCATCTCTTGGTTCCGTGCTGCTAAAAGTTGTCTTAAGTAAAATGGAGGGTAGCGTCACAAAATATGTCCAAGGAGTCACAACAGTTGTAAAAGTTTCAAAAATGATGATGACATTTTGACGCTCTAATTGTCATGAAAGTTTACATATCGAGCATTTGTGTGATTTTTTAAAAGAAGAGTCATTTTTGGATAAGTCTTCTGACATAGCCCATGTTACCTTACTTGTCTGGGAAAACGTGGTGCGTTTAAGTTAAGGGTCACTTGCATTGCCAGATCTATTGGTAATCAAAAGTCATGGTTGCGTTTTTTAGGTTATTTGAGAGTTGCACAACCGCTATGCAAATATGGGTCATGTATTTTTTCATGTGGTCAAACATATTACGCGAAAGATCGAAAGATCTTGCAGCAACTTTTAATGCTGTCTGCACTGTACCGCGCTGCTCGTGGTTACGATACAACAGTCAGGCTCAATTACGTATTTTGCTTGCCAAGCTAGAATAGACACACTTTGCTCATGTCTGAAATTAACCTGTAACCCACATGAGGCTGTAATATCCAAAACTTGATATGTGTACTTGTACATGCATGACAGAAAACACGCTAGTTTACACATCACCAAGTAACTTACAAACGAACAAACGAGGTAGTACCAACGATAAAAAAGTTTGTTCACGAAAAAGAATCAACAAGTTATATCTTTCTTATCAAATGCATATGACACTGAGTGTCAGTTAAAATATTACTTTCATAAATTTTACGCTTTCGTACAGATATTTTGATGAAAGTTTTAAATTCCAAAGACACAAAAGACATACTGCATCAATATCAAGCCCCTGTTATGAATCTGATTGCGCTGTCATGGATTGGTCGGCTATGAGTTAAGACAGAACCAGAGATCTTTTCTCTGGATGACCTCATGAAACACAGCAGACCTGTCCAGGGCCAACACGCAGAAGCGTGTTTGGTCTGGGTAACTTGAGTATTTTACCGCTAGGGGTACGTCTTTCTCCCCGCTGTAGTTTCCTCCTCATGCTCCCTATCCCAGAAAAAACTCTGGAAATCATGATGGAGGCTGAACATTGTATGACTTTCACTTTTCCTGCTTAAGCCCATTTGTTTTGTTTTTGCACTAACATTAAAATAATTGGGGCTTTGCACTCAGGTGATCAGTGTGTTTTCCTATGCTCCCATTATTGTCATTGTTCTGGAATAGTCGACACGCTTGTGCAAGTATACAAGAACAATGGTTTAATTGGATTGTTAATAGCTGAATACACAAGTCACGTCCCAACGGTCTGGCCTGATGTCCTGCAAGGGTGTGGGTATTTTACAAAGAAATACACAAGGAATGTGTACATTTTCCCTGAAAACTGCCCACAGAAGCCAGCGATACACTTTGCATGAAAATCGCTGAAAAGAAAGTTTTCCAGTCACACTTAGTGCTTTACATACTTAAATTATGAAATGCCCCGCCAATGGTGGAATACATACTTTATTCAAATTTATCAAAGTTTGCAGGACTTTCTATTGTTCTTCATGTTCACTCATGCATTTCACGCACATACACTCTTCAGTTGAACCGATCCCGATTTTCGATTTGTTTGGAGAAAAAAATACTAAGAAATTCTGTGTTCGTTTGGATGAGAGTCTCCGTTTCAGGGAAATATAAGAATGAGCTCTGAAGATGAATCTGCAGATTCCTTGAAAGTCTTATATTCATGTTGCAAAGAGACTTCCTGTGCATATATGTCATGGACTAGCCTAAGCTGGATGTAAATTTTGAGTGATGTAAAGAAAAGAGAAACAGTCCAGCTCATACATAAGGTCCAAAACGGGAAAGGTTTCTCTGAATGGTCATCAAAGACATCAACAGATGAACCTGATTGTAAATCACTGATTTAAACTGAAATCGCAAGTAAAAATACACATGCGTGCACGTATATATTTCATAATATTCACATAGATTCACGTTAAAAGCACTTATACATGTACAGGCGCAGAATTACAGTTAAAGCTTTTTCAGATTTCCACGGGACACAGGTTTGAGCTCAAAGTAAAAGCAAAATGAGGATAACGGCAAAACTAGACAACGGCGGCACGTAACTCAAACTCCATGGGAAAAATAGACATAAAATAGATTCACTCGATATTTTATCACCGGTCGCTGTAGAGCTTCAGAGAAAGAAGATTACAGTCAATCCGCATATGGACCTTTCATATCAAGAGTTGGCTGCTTGCCTATTTAGCGACTGCATTGAGAGAGAGAGAGAGAGATGAGAGAGAGAGAGATGAGAGAGAGGTGAGAGAGAGAGAGGAGAGAGAGAGATGAGAGAGTGTGAGTGAGAGAGAGAGAGGAGGTGTGGAGGGAGAGGAGTGGGAGTGTGAGAGTGAGAGAGAGAGAGAGAGAGAGAGAGAGAGAGAGAGAGAGAGAGAGAGAGATAGAACTGGTTGTTCCATCAGCATTAAATTACATTCACAAATACATTCACAAATTAAGTGATATTCATTTTCAATTTTAGTAGAAGAGTTAAAGCACGTTCTTTGTTCAGGTACTCTTAGACTATAACAACCATAAAGGCCAATTTTTGTTGAACAGGTGCAACGCCCTAACGAATTTTAAATATATATTTTTCGACAAATTTAAAGATTTCTTCCCAAGAAGGTGCTTGACCAATTACTGTGACGCTGCAATTATTCCTATGGATTTAAACAATTTTGTGTGTTAAGGCTTTTTTCACCTTCATCTCCAGGATGACAGGACAGAATTGTCGTTTTTTTTCTTTTTTTTTCAAAATATGAGCTGACTTAAGGCAATGTAACTTTTTGTTCGCCTTCTTCACAAGAACGGCAAAACATAATTCTCTGAAATTTTGTCACAACACAATCTGACTTAAGACGATGTAAGGGTGCAAATAATGATGGGATTGTGTTAATTTTTGATGAAGTTATTAAATGTCAAATTTTGGAACAATGTGTCAGTATGTGATACTACTACAGGTCATACAAGTAAACTCTGCCTTCAGGTCTACTTTTACAGACTTTTGGTCTGTTAAGAAGACTATATCTGTGTTGATTGGTGTTAAAATCGAAGGAATAAATCGGGGCCAATTATTTTAGCATCCAAATTAAGATCATAAAGAACACAATAATTGTGAGATTTCGGATAGCATTGCTATAAAGGAAAAATTCAAATGGCAGGCGATATTTATGTATTTTACTCTATTATTTGGCGGGGTCGTTTAATCATGGCGGTAGGTGTAACTAAATGCACAAGTGGGAAGAACTTATTCACTTTTCCCTGGATTTTCTAGATGGTATTATAGCCAACAAGATCTTCAGCAGAATATAAGTATTTGATGCACGGAAAATAGATCAGCAAAGGAAACATATTTGACATGTAAATAAATAGGGGCGGACACACAGGTCCAAGATCTGGACAAGTATTAGCCGTACAGTACATATATTGTAATATTGTCGGACTAAACTGACATATTGGCTTTTATCACATGTTTGGGTCGATTTTAGTACTATAACAGGCTTCTATAAATACCGTATCATAGGCCTAAAAGCTACAGTGTCGTAATATGATGTATCGGTACTCTTTCGGTGACATCGGCATTTTGAAAAGCATGGACTTTCATTATAAAAAGGCGAGACGTCATCTATAAAAGTATAATTCTGCCAAGTTTGGAGTTTCTACGTGCAATACTTTTCGAATGAAATATCGGACAAAATTGCCTGTAAAGAAGAAAGAAAGAAAGAAAGATGTTGGGCGCAAATTGTAGCTATTGTAACACTGCACATTTTTGTAATTTACATGTGACCTCTAAAGGTAAAAGATATAGGTCAGTTGGACCTTTGAAATTTTCATCTAGCCATATCTCGGTCAATATTGTATCCAATTTTGAGCATGTGCGGCTCAAATTGTACTTATTGTAACATTTCACATTTTTGTAATTTACATGTGACCTCTAAAGGTCAAAGATCTAGGTCATTCGGACCTTTGAAATTTTTATCTAGCCATAACTCGGCCAATTTTTATCCAATTTTGATCATGTTGGGCTCAAATAGTAGCAATTGTAACACTGCACGTTCTTGTAATTTACATATGACATCTAAAGGTCAAAGGTTAATGTCATTTGGACCTTTGAAAGTGTCATCCAGTTCTAACTTATCATGTTACACTCAAATTGAAGGTATTGCAACATTGCACATTTTTGTAAGAACTTATGACCTCTAAAGGGAAAAGGTCAAGGTCATCTGGCCCTTTGAAAGTTTCATCTTGCCATAGCTTGGTCAATTTTCATCCGATTTGGTTCGTGTTGGGCTTAAATTGTTGGTATTGTAATACCGTACATTTTTAAAATTTACATGTGACCCCTAAAGGTCAAAGTCAAGGTCATTTGGACTTTGAAATTTTCATCGAGCCATATGCTAAATGGAATGTGGCATACCAAAGGACAAGAGTTATAACATTTAATATTTGCAACTTTTGAAGACACACAGACAGATTAGCTTTGAAGCAAATCTTCTTTTCTAGTTTCTTTCTTTCTTTCTTTCTTTACAGGCAAATTTGTCCGACATTTCATTGGAAAAAGTATCATACGTAGAAACTCCAAACTTGGCACAGTTATACTTCTATAGATGAAGTCTTGCCTTTTTATAATGAAAGGTTATGCTTTTCAAAATTATGCAAATAAGGGCTAATTAAAGTTTCAATCTTCAATATCTTATATACTATAGTAGATGTGGCTCCCAGTGTATAGGTATAGGTGTTCAATTATACCAAGGCAAAGGTCATCTCAAATGTCAAGGTCATGTCAAGGTCAAAGGTCATGTCAGGGTCAAAGGTCAATTCTAAGCCAAAATGTCATTTTTGAAGTCAAGGTTCACTTCAGGTAGAGGTCATCTTAAGGTCAAAGGTCATTTCAAGGACAAAGGTTACTTTAGATGGTGGCTTTCATCTAGCCATAACGTGGTCAATTTTTATCCATTTTGATCATGTTGGGCTCAAACTGTAGCTATTGTAACACTGCACATTTTTGAAAGTTACATGTGACCTCTATAGGTCAAAGGTCAAGGTCATTTTGACCTTTGAAAGTTTCATGCAGTCATAAGTTGGCAAATTTCGATCCAACTCTAATCATGTTAGACTCAAATTGCAGGTATTGCAACACTGCACTTTTTTATGAGAACATGTGACCTCAAAAGGGCAAAGGTCAAGGTCATTTGGCCCTTTGAAAGTTTCATCTTGGCATAACTTGGTCAAGTTTCATCCGATTTGGTTAATGTTAGGCTTAAATTGTTGGTATTGTAACACTGTGGAATTTACATGTGACCTGTAAAGGTCAAAGGTCAAAGGTCAAGGTCAAGGTCATTTGGACTTTCAAATTTGCATCCCACCATAAGCTAAATGTA
>CAXHWN010001469.1:0-13959 GCA_964020975.1 Hermodice carunculata
TGTTAAGATTATTTTTGCATCTACACGGGCCCCTAATCATGGACTCAATAGAAGGCAGCTTGAGAATTGGCTCGACATTTGTACAAATGAACCTTATTGATCTCCATTTAGCAACAACAAAGCATTAATTTCCATAAATTATGACAGCGTTTGTATCCTGCAGTCATGTCTCAGTTTTCACTGTATATTGCTGGAGCATTCTGTCTGTGAAATACAAACAAAAAAACTGCATGCTAATTTGAATGTAGAAGGGCTCCATCTTGTTTCGTATACAACAGATTTTGCATAGCGCATTTTGCATTGAAAGCTGTGCATGCAAGGTGCAGAAGAAACGTCCTGGAATGCAAATGTGTGTTTCCCAACGAACAAACCTAAATGGCCAGGACAAAAACGATTAACTTGCATGTAGGAAGGAACGTCTGGAAATCAATGCAAATTTAAACGCGGTCAGTGGAAAATTTGCACAAAAGATTCATTAGATGCATCGGCATGGAAAACTTGTATCGTCCATGAGCTTAAAAAATGGTGGTGGTGGTGGTGGGGGGGGGGGGGGGATCAACACATATCTGATTATGCATCGACGGCTATACAACAGTTCCAGACATGTTAGTGTTTGAACTTTATTATTAAAAATTAACTTTAATTCTGGGTTTTAACCAGAAGCTTGGTTTTACAGACTTTGAAAATTACAGAGACGACTCTCTCTCTCTCTCTCTCTCTCTCTCTCTCTCTCTCTCTCTCTCTCTCTCTCTCTCTCTCTCTCTCTCTCTCTCTCTCTCTCTCCCTCTCTCTTTCTCTCTCTCTCTCTCTCTCTCTCTCTCTCTCTCTCTCTCTCTCTCTCTCTCTCATTGTCAAATGCTGTCTGGTTAAAGAGTTTTGCTTAAAATTATCTTTTAATGAGGAACTCCAAGGGGTATTTACGTGAAACGTTATCATCTATATTTATTTCTCGTGAATTGTGAAATCCAAGATAATTTTAGCCTGATTCGTGATTATCTGATTATAAGTATTTGCGTGATTCGTTATTCTATATTTATTTCTCGTGCACTCACCGTGAAATCAAAGATTACTAAACATGATTCGTGATTATAAGTATTTATTCACGAAATTGTAATTTTTATGATTTGGATCTAGCCGTGAAAGTACATTTAAATTTTCTGTGAATCGTGATACCCCCCCCCCCCCTTGGGGGCTCTCTTTAATCGGTGTTTTGAAACAGACGATATATACATACATACATACATACATACATACATACACGCACATACATACATGCATGCATAAATACATACATACATACATACATACATACAAATATACATACATACATACATACATACAAATATACATACATACATACATGCATACATACATACATACATACATACATACATACATACATACATACATACATACATACATACATACATACATACATGTTAAGGCCTCAAAATAACACTCCGGACCAACGGTTTTCCTTGGCGAGGGCAGGCGCGCTCAGACAACCTCAACTGGAAACCGTGAAAGCCACGCACCCCCTCCCCCCACTTTATAACACCCTCTTTTTGATTATATGAAGAAAATCCATGTTATGAGACAGGTATAGTGTTTGAAGTGTATAAATCTGGGAGCGCTGAAGGCTGTATTTGATGGATGCTGGCACATGTATATGTTTCTGAAGAGATTGTTTTTAAACATTGATTGATTGCTTCATTGATTTAGTTTATTCATGACCACGCATACCTGTAGAAAGTATAATACAAATAAGAAGATTTGGACCATGACATGTTACACTGCATCATTCATGGCGCACTAGGGTGTCCCACAACATTGCTCAGTTATTTTCAGCGGATTCCAGGCAATAAGTTAGATATTAAACATAATTTATGCAGGATTAAATACAAAATATGGAATATTATTAAAATACAACTTAAGAAATTTCAGAACTATATATAATATACATCAAACATTTGAATATATCTTAAGTTATATAGTTTTGCATGACCACTGTCGGCAAAGTCATAGATTTATCGACTAAATTGAAGGGGAAGCCAAATAAAACTACCAAAAAAGGCCAATGGTTTTATTTGGAAATATTCATTTAAACCTTCCACAGAAAGTGAACAAGTGATAACCTGGGCTGTATGGACACAGGGCAGCATATCTTGGCCGCTCGTAAGCAGGAAGGCATACAGCTTGAAACTAGGAAAGATGATTTGCTGCGTAGCAAATCAGTGTGTGTGTCTTCAAAGCATATTGGTGTGGTAATGTACAACTATTCCACAAAACAGGAGTAGAAGTTGGAATGGCATCGCTATCTATTATAGCTTTGAAGTTATTCAAGATTTAAAATTTCTAATGGTGCTTTTTAACATAATTTAAATTGCTACAACTTTTATTTTTAATTCATTAGGTGATGAGGTGCCAATGGTCAACAACCCCCTAGTAGAAGTTGGAATGACATCTTTATTATACTGTTGAAGATATTCCAGATTGAAATTTTCAAATTCAGAAAGAAAAAAAGAAAGAAAGAAAGAAAGAAAGAAGAAAGAAAGAAGAAAGAAAGAAAGAAAGAAAGAAAGTGTGTGTTGACACACACACACTTTAATGATAGACTGCATGAGCAGGGATCTTGAGCATTTCCTGGACTGTGTAATTGTATATAAATAATGTAGCCCAATATGTTTTCTTTAAGAGCCACTGAACTGACTGGTGTCCAGAAAGAATGAGTCAAGGGATGCCTCATTTTCAAAGGGTCATTTTGATGTCACATCTTGTAAAATACATACCAGGATTATGGCTTGTTTGCAGTTTACTTGAGATGTGACACCCCTGTAAAAATTTAGCAATGCATTTGTTACCCCTAACTATATATATGGAACATTTTGAAATCCCTGCCAGTGCCTGATGAGACCTAGACAGGTCGAAACGCATCGCACAGTTTCCAGTTGCCTCTTCTTGGCTACTTGCTTTGTGTAAATCACCCCTGTAAAAATATCCCACAGGTCTTACGATGTTGATAAAGGGTGTGGATTATGAGTGAAATCTATTGGGGTAATAAAATACACATAAACTTAAGAGGAAAGGGTAGGGTTTATTTTGATGTGGTTACACTTGCCAGGACTTTGGAATAAGCTGGCCATTTGATACCAATCATTCACTGTCACTGGTCATGTGTGTTTGGTGGGGTGGCAGACACATAGTAGGGCCAGCTCCACAATAAAATTGTGTCCCTCTAGCCGGATTATTTTGTAAAAAATCCAATTATTTGAGGCTACAAAAGTGAAAATAAAACCCATATAAATGTCAACAGCAGCACCCATGTGGACTTGTTGACAAACACCACTAATTATAGCAGCCCGGTTGAGTGGCAGGGCAAAGAGGTCAGTGATAGGCTGTTTGGCCCACCAGCAATGTGGTCACAACTAATGAGACGACCCCCAGAGCTCAAGTTGGAATGCACTGTATAGTATATAACATATTGAAGATTTAAAACTTCAATTAGCCCCCATTTGCATAATTTTGAAAAACATGACCTCTCATTATAAAAAGGCCAGACTTTATCAATAGAAGTATGATTGTGCCAAGTTTGGAGTTTCTACGTGTTATACTTTTCAAATGAAATGTCGGACAAATTTGCCTGTAAAGAAAGAAAGAAAGAAAGAAAGAAAGAAAGAAAGAAAGAAAGAAGAAAGAAAGAAAGAAATAAAGAATTCCTAGAAAAACAGAAAAGTGTGTGCTGACACACACACTTTAATTACATGGTTGTTGATACAAATGGTTCAATAAAATTGATGGCATTGGGCAACATACCAATGTATGGCTGCCCCGAACCAGCATGAGGTGGGATGGGGGTGGGGTGTCCAGCTCACTTCACGCAAAACTAAATGCAGCAATCGCACACAGAACTTACCAATCATAATCATATAAAATAAATTCAATCTCACAACACATGACTTAATAATTCGTGTTCTCATGAAAATATAATACAATGACATTGTCCTGGACAGCATGATATATCTCCTTTTCCCACCGTACTCTGTAGTTCTTGTTTCTTTGTATGTTTTTATGCCTCCACGCACTCGGCGAGAGACAGGGACCGTTACTGCAATCTTCCGGGTTTTTTTCATGTCTTTATTAAAGTAAAAACGTCAATTACATTCACACAGTAATGGCTAAATCAGCCACACAAAATTAACCGTTTGGATCACACGACGCACACACGTAGTTGTCAAGCACACATCACACAAAATTTTATATGCTGTACACACATTCCATAAAATAAGAAAAGACTGATTGCACTTCACATAAATACCCTGACCCCTCCTCTAGCATACTATGTTGTCTGTGATGTAGTGGTCGGACACACCTAGAACAGAAGATTTGCTTCAAAGCAAATCTGTCTGCGTGCCTACAAAGGAAAGTTCTCGCCTTGTACTCAACTGGAATTGGAAAAGCCTTTTGACAGAAAATATGAAATGCAAGAAAAAGGAAAAAAAATGTAGCAAAATAAGGCTCTTGGCATAAAAAAAAATCTGTGAGTAAAAAGGAAACGCAAGACGGAAAGAAAGAATTCTTCATAAAACAGAATGTCAAGTGTCCGCAAACAAACGAAATTTGGTCATATAGGGAGAAACTCTAGTTACAGTTTCAGTACATTTTTATTGCAACTTTGATTCATTTATGAGTTATCGTTGACACTACAGCATGGACCGACGACAAAATGGTCACTATATGGTAGTATATTATAAAAGTGTTATGTCTGAAATGAGTGCAAGCAACAAATCCTGGTGATGAACATATACGTGCAATGGACTGCTGATGACAGATCATGGCCTGTTATATGTCTGGTCTATCACAAATATGGACAAGTCTGCTATCTGTTGGTGCTCTTAATTTGCATTATTTCAACTTCACTGATAGGGCAACACGCTGTTCATAGATTATAGCTTTAGTAGCGTCTGATATCTTAGCTCTGGACATAATTGATGATGGACAAACCTGGGCTGTGAAGTCAGAATGGCACATCTACGCATAATAGTTTTGAAGATAAATATGCAACTTTTAAAATGTTCAAGTTCCCCAGAAGGTATAAATCCAGATTCTACAACTTGAATTTGGAATCGCACCTCTATCTATAATACTTTTGAAGATATTCAAGGTTTAAATTTTCAAATGGTCCTTATGTGCACAATTTTCAAGACTGTCACCGCTCTTCATAAAAAGCCAGACTTTATGTTCGGAAGTATAATCATGCCAAGTTGAGAGTTTCTGTGTATAATAGTCTTCAAATAAAATGTTGGAAAAATTTGCTAGGAAAGAAAGAAAGAAACACTGGCTGTGTTGGCACAAAAACATAGGAGAATGTCTGTGTTGGCACACAAAAATAAAAAACAAAAACGACCCCCCCAAAAAAACAAAAAAAAAAAAAAAACAAAAAAACAAAAACAAAAACAAAAACAAAAAACACCCCCCAAAAACATAAAAACACCCCACCCCCCCAAAAAATCCCAGAAGCCAATAAACAAACAAACAAACGAATGAACGAATACATACATACATACATACACACAAATAAATGAATGAATGAATGAATGAATAAATAAATAAATAAATAAATAAATAAATAAATAAATAAATAAATAAATAATAAAAGAAGAAGGCACACAGCAACATTTCCCTCCATGCCACAAGATGTCAGAAATATAAAACTTTGCAGTAACATGCAATTACAAAATGAGACACATTGAATGTTCTTTAACTGTAGTAAAGTAGATTTCTGATTATTGTCTTAATTATTACCTGAAATAGTTTCGTTCAGAACTAGCCAAGTACAGGTCATAGAGGTCAAACAAAACACTTTCTACAACTTCTTTCTTCCCTTTACCGTTTATGAATGGAAATTCGCTACCTAGAACGGTCAGAAATATCGATCATATGGACGATTTTAAGAGGGGACTAAACAAAACCAAACCTAAATGTAACTATCTTTTTTATATTGGTGAAAGGAAAATTGCAGTTATTCATGTCAGAATGAGGATGGGCTGTAGCCAGCTGAATAGTGACCTCTTCAAAATAGGTGTTATAGACCCCCCTGTATGTTCATGTGGCGTGGTAGTAGAAACTCACAATTTTTCAGTGTAATAAATATATTTCGCTAAGGAATTATCTACAGACAAATATAATAACCCTTGGAAATTTCAACTTAGGACTTAACTTTTAAAATAGTGTTAAAGGAATTACAAAGGATAGGAACGAAAATATTTTCCAAGCTGTACAAGAGTACATCAAGGATTCTGGAAGATTTAAATATGAGGAATATTCACTTTTGACCAGTAATCCCACTTTTTACTTTTGTTAAGGACAGTTGATATGTGTAAACTCAAACAGCGATTCAAAATACCTTCATCTCCTATTTCTTGATTTGAAGTCCTGTTTACGTCTGTCTGTCTGTGTAATAGTGTTCGCTATTTTAATGTTGTATTGTCATATTTGTAGAAGAGGCCTTAATTATTATGGAAATAGATACACCCCCTGCATTCCAATATGAAATATAACAAGTAATATAAAGTTCATGTTACTAATTATTGTTTGGCGTTGATGGTGTGTGTTCATCCTAGTGAAATTACTTTTGAGACATTCTGGGCATAGTGGAAGATATGGAAAACTTTCTCATTTGGTTTAGCCTGGATATCTAGCTTTAACATAGCTACAGGCTAAAATTCAATATCCATGTCTTCTGCAGCTTCTCAGTCCAAAATATCATCCAAGAGAAATCAAACTATTTTCTTTTGCGTAACTTTAAATCTGTACAGTTAGCCTTTGGATATTGATGTAATCGTAATCAGAATCACAATTAAGCGTAAAACAGCAATTTTCTGGATTTGAAATCCGAAAAATCTCTCTGCCTATGCACCAAGTTCAGGCTAAATACAATGTGACTTGGTTTACACATATTTTATTGTATGAAAATACAGATTAGGGTGTCGTGATGGTACAATATTTCACTTATATTCATGGAAAATGATTGGGGAGGAGGGCTAAGCCCTATTTTACCCTCTCTAGTGAAAGAAGAACGAAAAGACGTGACAACCAGAACACCACACGGCCCATCGCCGCGCTTCCTGCCACTACTGGTATATCTGCAACACGAGTTTGACTTGTGATATTGGTTAAAATATTTGCATGAACAGTTTTGGTCCCTTTGGATTGATAAAAAAAAAACAAAAAAAAAAAACAAAAACAAAACAAAAAAAAAAAAAAAACAAAACAAAAAAAAAAAAAAAAAAAACAAAACAAAAAAAAAAAAAAAAAAAACCAAAAAAACAAAAAAAAAAAAAAAACCAAAAAAACAAAACAAAAAAAACCCCCGACACATTGGAAAACAATTTATAGCTCCGACGTTCAATTTTAAAAATATTGACTTTTTCAACTTCTTTCCAGCAGGCCAAAATATGAAACACAAAAATAAAATCAGACATTCAGGGCCTGCGAATCAGGCTGATATGAACGTTGGATTTTTCCCAAAGATATTAAAGCGAAACTTAATTCTTGCAACGTGTCGAAATTTTGTAGTTATATATATTTATGCTGGCTTCCTTCAAGGGAACACGATGCCGTCTTTCTCGATATAAATGGTGCAGAGAACCTCACCAAAAAAGTGCATGGGAGCGGGACGGGGAAGCTGGCAAGGGTATGTCTTGGATAAAGTGTCCTTCTATCATTACATGTTCATGTACAAACTGGGAGGAGGCTTTTCATTGAAATAATATTCATACATGTACAAGAACATGTGCATCCATGCAGAGCACCAGTCATTAGCCAAACCTTTTATAATTTTCTTGTGTAAAATACCCATATTGGTTGAAGAAATTGGATCCCGTTCATGTATCTACAGTATTTTTACCATGCAAAATGCCATTTCTCTCTCGATTTGGACTCTAATGCCCACATTTTTTTAAAATACAAATTGGAGAAGTGAGGAACACTGATCAATACAAACCAATTGCGACGGTACCAAACCGGTACCGCCCTCTCGAGAATTTCACTTGAACTAAATTTTCTTTGCACCAATTTCATGGAAAAGCAAGAAAATTTCGCTCCTCATGGAAACAGAGGAACTAAGCTATAACTGGACTTGCTTGGAAGCAGATAGATGAATTTTAATATTGGATTCCTGTACAGACCTACGGATTTTTTAAATCTTTCACTGCCACATTTTGGACCGAATCAACAGCTTTTGCACCCATAGCGCCACGAGGAACGCTGTTGACCTGGACTATTATATTCCACGTATTAGTAGGCATGCTGCTTCGTGAATGAAAGATCTTTTCACAAGAAACATGAATTTAGCACCTTTATTATAGTTTAGAACGGTTCGTTTTAAGTAAGTCGACTTTAATCGCAGTTGGCACTGCAAGAGTGAATCGCAATCCCAACAATCAATCCCAAAATGATTCACCTATGTGTATCATTTTGGGATTGATTGTTGGGATTTCAGGATTACGTAGCTATATGTTGCCTCCAAAGCAGACCCAAGCTGCGTATTTTGTCTACTCCGCTGTAGTAACACGGAACTTGGTCTGCTTTGCAGGCAAGGCTATATGTTACCAAGGTCACATATGAACTAAGCATTTCATGAAAGGGGTTTCTCTACCCTTATCGCATGTCTCATATATATTTACTCAGACACATTTAAGAAGATGGGGGGGGGGGGGGGGGAAGAAAAAAAAAAGGAAGAAAAACCATCTTCACAGAATATAGCCAGGGCCACAACGTAAAGCATTGTCATTTCTGCAGTCAGTTTCCTTACTAGTTTCATCAAGGGTATAAGCAGCTGGGTGGCTTTTGAGATCCGTGATCACGGGAAGAAAAAAAAAAGATTTCCGCATATTCCTGCTCCCGAGAAAGCTGTTGATCCAGTCACATATAATGCACATAGGAGTCAGAAATGACAGGATGCAGGCGAGGATTTGGTGGCACAATCTCTGACTTTTTAAGGGTTTCAGCCAAGGCTTCAGTGTAGGCTTATGATTCTGACTGGAGGAAATTGTGAAGAGCTAAGCGGTCGCTGATGTACAGCATATGGAAAATGACATGAATACACAACGATTTTATACACTATATGACCATAACCATCACGTAGAAGTCATATTGAGTTACAAACAAAATGCCCACACATATGAGCCATCGACTGAAATCAGTGATTTAATTTCATAATCATGTAAGTTATGAGCTTTAAAAAAACATATTTGGAATAAGAATTTAACTGATTGAAAAAGTAGGCCAAGGTCATTTATCAAATAGAATTTAATAGTATAACTGACAATTTCCGATTTTTGACGAATTGTCGAATAAGGAATTATCAGTGAGGGTACATGGACATGTTATCATTGTAACTGTAGGGATAGCAGCAAATCTGACATATATTGGCTTATGATTCGGTAATTTCGGATTCCATAGTCAGAACCATTATCAAATACCGATAGGGAAGTACCTGTGGGGTCTCTTTTGGAGTTGTTAATTTGGCCTTGGGTGGCCTTGAAAAGTGAAACTGACATATTGAGTTATATCTAGTTAATCGTGGATCCTAGGCCCGTGGTTACCATTAAACATTAATGGTGAAGTACCGATGGGGATTCTTTTGATGCTAAGTTTGACCTTGAAAGGTCAAACTTACGTACTGGCTTATATCGTGGTAATACTGCATCCTTTCGTTTGAAAGTAATTACCCCAGAACTGTGTAAGTGAAAAGTTTGATTGTGCAAACAGTCGTGATGGTCTTAAATAAAAGTGACCTTGATATTATTCCAAAAATCACAGGACCACTTTGGTCTGTAAAGCCAAGGTCAGCCGAGTACAGGACTCTTACAGTCCTCTTCTTATATTGTATATCCTGCGGTAGCATTACTGGAGTCAGAACTGCCAGCAAATGTCATTTTGACAGAGATTATGTTTCGTTTTTGCCCTCGTTGTTTCGTTTGATCAATTTGTCTCTGAACTGTTGTGTAATGTTCCGTGCTTTTGCTCTGCATGTCAGCGCGTTTATAAACTGTGTTTTTACTTGGAATGTGGGGCCCTGCAGGCTTTGGCAAACTGACATTGTTTCTCTTGTTGGGACAATCGTCAACAAAATCCATTTTTATTTCGTTTCGCCCAGGCATGCAAAAACCGTTGGCCAGGTGCTTTTCAAACTTGGTGGTAGTGTATTTTGAGTGGTTTCTGTACCACGTTTCTTCAAGTGGTCACGCATCAGTTATACTGCTGGTTTAGTGAGTATTTGGTGTATATATATACATGCATAGAGGGTGGGTGGAGATATTAGAAATGCTTCTCCAAAATCGCTGGGTCAATAACTTTGAATTTTGGGTATCCCCAGACCTTGACATGTTCGATAGATAGTGTCACATTTTTCGAATGATTTTTTTGTTTGTTTACGTAATCCTGGATGGCTCCAAAACCGCATGCAGGATTCTTTTCGAGTTTAGAATGTACCCACACTGGATGTCTGTCACAGTTGTTCACAAAGTGATCCTGCTGATATTTCCTGAATTAAAAAAAAAAAAAAATCAATGATTCCTCCAAGATTAGACCACTTGTTTTGTGGTTATAGAGCAGGGATACCACTCTAAATACATGCCCATGTATTTTTCTTCACAGCGATTGCATCCTCTTAAAACTTTGTGGGATGTGCTTTGGGCTGCTGTCTACCGAGTTTGTTTAATGCGGCATGTTTCAGTAATTTTTACTCATTTGAAACCTTGCAAAGATATGGCCTCTGTGGCTGCTTGCTTCGCGGGAGAAATCAGGGAGCCCCTTGCTTCCCATTCGTTTATATCAGTGACCTTGACTTAGTCCCCAAAGTCAAAGGGCAATTTTATTGATTTTAGTTCAGTTGGAAGATAACTCAAGAACTATTTGAATTTTGAAACTGGGCTAATAATTGTCCTGTACAAGGCTAGATAGGGATTTCATCCGGGTTTCCTTTATGACAGCTATAGAACTATGTGAGGTGGACTTCTCGCAAAGGATGATGGACCTCTGTCAGGATCAGATTAAGATTGCACATGGGCGACCTTGAGCAGATGCACCATGTCGCGTGGCCACTTCTGTAAATTTTATTAATTGGAAAACTCAGGATACTGTTTCACTATAAGGGCTCAGTTAAAATTGTAGGTTGTCAGCTTGACCTTATTCCCAAGGTTTGTGGCCACTTTAGTGAATTTATCGCTCAGTTGATAACTTGAGATCTGCCACAGCTAAGGTTGTGTATTGACCATTATGATGGCCTTTCGAAGGGCTGGTATTTGCCTTGAGTTTTTTACGCGAGTATTTCGGTCGGCTTCCAGGTAGAATATTATAGGGTGCATATTAGAAATGACTCTTACGGGTACAAGGGGTTGTCGCTTACATAACTCTGACCACAGGAACATATTTTTTGTTCTCAAACTGACAGGTACAGTGTGCAGTATTTATTGACAGGTCAGCTTTATGCTCAGTCAGCAATTAATATACTCAGCATAGTGACTGAATACACATGGCCACAATGTGAGTACTCCGAGTCACCGTGCAAGGCGGCGTGACTGCTGTCAGCACTTTGACTGTAGCATACGGTAATATCTTAAAATTTTCCCAAAGATGACTGGGTTTTCTTGTTCTCAGATGATTCAAAATTTTGTAAGGAAGAATTTGGCATCAGATATGTTAGAAGGTACAGACTGCAACCTGGTTTGTTTACATTTGTTTGCGGGTTGAATTAGTAGCTTAACACCTTGATATCAGTATTACTTCATGGAACAACTGTTCAATTTGATATCAGCACTTTAACTGCAGAGCTTTGTGAGCAGAGACTATGTGATGATGGTTTGGTTGTCTTTAATCTCTGTGAAGGCTAAGCAATGGTTGCATGCCAGCGACCTCGACCATATCGTCAACCGTCACATGGCAGCTTTAGTGAATTTGAATCAAATACCTACCGCCCAACTATTTATTATGTATATCCGATTGCATTTTACTGCAATGATATTTAAGCCCAAGATGGCCAAGGTCCATGTTATTATGTCTGTGTAGAAGTTCCTTCTTTCTTTCTTTCTTTCTTTCTTTCTTTCTTTCTTTCTTTCTTTCTTTCTTTCTTTCTTTCTTTCTTTCTTTCTTTCTTTCTTTCTTTCTTTCTTTCTTTCTTTCTTTCTTTCTTTCTTTCTTTCTTTCTTTCTTTCTTCTTTACCAGTGAATTTGTTCGAAAACTTCTTTCGGACACCATTATACATAGAAACTGCAAACTTGGCATGATTGTACCTCCATACAAGGTGTTTTGCCTTTTCATGCAGAGGAATGAAGATATTTGAAATTATGCAAACTAGGAGCAGTTAAAATCTTAAATCTTGAATATCATCAAAAGTATAATAGATAGAGATGTCATTCCATCTTCTACCATGGGGTTATTGACCATTGCACATGTAATGAATTTAAAAAAAAAAAAAAAAAAAAAAGCAATCTAAATTATGTTAATTCGCAGCATTTGAATGTTTAAATCTTGAATATCTTCAGAACTGTTGTAGATAGAGATGTCATTTCAACTTCTGCTAGGTGGTTATTGAGCATTGCGTATGTAATGAATCTAAAGCAAAAGTTGTAGCAATTTGAATTATGCTAATTAGGGGTATTCGAAATTTTCAATCTTGAATATCTTCAAAACTATAATAGATGGAGATGTTATTCCAACTTCTACTAGGGGGTTGTTGGCCATTGCGCACCTAATGAATTAAAAAGAAAAGTTGTAGCAAGTTAAATTATGCTAAGTAGCACCATTGGAAATTTTAAATTTTGAATAACTTCAAAGCTATAATAGATAGAGATGCCATTCCCAACTTCTACTACTATGTTAAGGACTAGTACGCAGCAATAAGCTTTGAACACACACACACACACACACACACACACACACACACACACACACACACACACACACACTGATTTGCTATGCAGCAAATGATCTTTTCTAGTTTCACCTCATTTTCTAAAAATATACGTACTGTTTTACTTAATTTACAGGAGATTTGAGAAATATGGTACATCCAGCTCAACATGTATAGATCAAGGAGTCTACATAGAGCATGGGGTAATCTGCATTGTCTTAACTCGTTCAGTTCCAGCCCAGGACTTGAGTGACGAGCTATCCTCGGTGCAGTCTGAAAGCAATGCACTCAAAGTCTGCTGAGGAATATGCTGTTATCTGGGCAAATTTTCAACCAAAACTACAATCTAAAGTCTAGGCCTACTGGCACTTGAGTGAAAGTTCTTTGCATGAAGCATTTGAATGGTATATGTGGTTACAGTGATTTAGATAAATGTGACCAGAGTCGCTTATTGCTGTGAAAAGAGTCGATTTCTTTGAGATTGCATCTGTGACACCCCCTTTCGTGAAAAATCAAAGAAATGAAACGCTAGAGAAGCTCAACTAGACGTTGATACATCCATGAAGCATGCAGATTGCCAACACCCATGCATGCGGTGACAAGTTACCACACAGCAGAGCACTGGTTGCTGGTGATGGCAAGCAATGGGGAGAGGGGCATAGGATGGGAGGGGAGATAAGAGCAGAATTAATGCCTATAGTCTCAATTTTTGTGTCAAAACATTTGATTACAGTGATTCTAGACCCAGCAATGACCTCACTGGGAGCAAAGGTTTATAACTCCATGCTGCCAAGAACAAGCAAGCTGCTTCAAGTCAAGGGATATTGATTGATTTTGTACTCAAATGCCGATATGCATACAGACCATATTTGCTGGATTTCTAGTTTAAATCATACTTTTCTTGCTTCAAATGATTTAGGATATGACGAGGTGTTCAGAAACAGAAAAATGAAAGTGGAAAAGAACGTTTGCTTCCAAGCAAATCTATCTGTGTGCCTTCAAACTTGCATAAATTTAAATACTGCAACTTTTGCCTACGGTTTGT
>CAXHWN010001471.1:0-13000 GCA_964020975.1 Hermodice carunculata
CATATTATGTCCAGTTACCTTACCTAGATTCTGTCTCAAAGTCTTCGAACGCAGACGTAAAATTGACTACATCTAAGCTCCATTGGCTCTGGTTTGCTGTAAAACTGATGTCTCCGTGTTGACGAAACCGAAATTTTGTATTATGATGTTGAGCTCCTCCAGGGAGCGGCACATTAAATGTAGGTTTGCTTACAACAGAACCTCGTCGAAATTGAATTGGATCTGAAACGAAATAGTACTGATTACTTTGTGGTCAAGTTATTCATGTAAATACGTTTAGAGGTCGATTTTTTATTTTATAATAAAAGTTTCATGGGCGCTTCGCTGCGCCCAGGGCATGTTTGGGATAGCTGTTGAACTAACGGGATTTTCCTGGTGATGAGCGCGCACAGGGTTAATCGCTTTCATATTTTCTAGAATTACAGGTGTGCATAATCATGTTGATTCAAGCCACCAATTGCCAAAATAAAGACAACGATTTTTGTGCAACGATAACAAAAATGCATTTGTCAATCGTATCCAAAAGGTGTTAGGCGGCCCCATATATGAGAAAGGCCGCCTACTTTAGTATTACCTTTTTATTACACAAGAAAGGTTGTGTGCTTGGTACATCATGATCGGCCTGATGTTGTGAAAACCGATGTACGTTGCGCCCCGGAGTGATCATAGACCCCATTTATCGTTCATTGACCCATCCTAAGCAGCCTTATGAACATCATGTCTATCTTTATATCAAATGTATGTACATCAGGTATATGCAGATTTTAAATTTTAATGCGATATGGAAGTATAGGTTATGTCTGCTAATGTAATATTTGTTTGCACGTAATAAGTGGCAGGTTTCAAGTGAGCTGTTCATGGATTATACATATAATACATACACATATATAAATATATATATATATATGTGTATATATATATATATATATATATATATATATATATATATATATATATATATATATATATATATATATATATATATATATATAGTGCCCCGTATAATGGGGTAGGGCTTACCCCATGCCTCACCCTAAAAATATTATAACTTCAACAATACTAATATGCAACGAAATCCTGTTTTATATTAAAAGACAAGTAACGTTAATAACACTTAGTGTAGGCCCGCGTAAGCAACAATAGACGAGGCATGGGCGAGGGGAACAGGGCAACCAGGAAATGTCCTCTGGATACGTAGTAAGGTCTTTATGTTTGCAATAAGGAATTTTTGTCTCCGTTTTCCTTTTAGGACCCGCCCCGGTCACGGCGGCTGGCTGTCACCGTTGCCTAGCGACAGGCTTTGAGATTTTGGTGGATATTAATGCGCATGTCTTGTACGTGGTTACAACCAGAAACAAAAAATAGAGCGACCAAGACTTGAACACTTCATGGCAAAAAACAAAGACGAAATTAATCTTGACCTGTGATATTTACCGTTTGGGTGTATATCGTAAATTTCTCCCAGAACCAACCAGTCCAAGCCGTTGTTTGTGGAACATTCGACGTACACGGGAAACATGTTTCGATCAGAGCATGTACCAAACCTGGTATGAAAACTGATTGAACTGCAACATGGACAAAGATGGAATATAAACTCTAAGAACTATAGCTCCTAGCTATAGCTCCTGTTATCAAACAAAAAACGAATGGATATCAACCTGTCGCTGTCTGTGACTAAACAGAGTTAGGCAGAGTAAACAGTATAGCGTTCAAAAAAATATATGTAGCACAACCTATGAGGCGTGGAGACGATGAGAGGAAAGATGATGGACAGCACTCTCCAGGCCATCATTGCATGTATTTTAACCCCTTATGTGTTAATTTGATTTAATTCAATTTAATTCAATTTAATATAATTTAACTTAGCGCAGCGTACCCCGGCACGGTTGGTTTGACTCCATATGTAAGTTTAAGTCAAGAGAGCACCACCACGTGTTATTTTGTGGCGTTACCGAACTTCCCTACAAAATTATATACAGTGTATACATTGGACGAGGTCTATTTACAACGGGTACATGTAGAAAAATCACAGCTATCGTCGTTTTTTCATTGCGATTAAACATATAATGATTAAAAGATTCAAATTCATCATGAAGATACCTGTCATTCAAATACAAGCAAGCCTAGTCAAGATCAAATAACAGTTTAAGTCAACAGCTTTCCTGGGACACTTTGCAATGCGCGCAAAGTGTCCAGAGAAAAGCTGTTGACTCCATCTTAAATCAGCGTTTTAAGGGTTAACACAAACATGACCAATATCATCCCGTTTTAGCTCCCGTCAGGCCACTACTGTATTTCTTTTGTGACCAACATGATGTAAATCACTTCGTTAAACTTATGTGGAATGCCGTCTTCAAAGCCAAAATGTTATGTTCACTTAATTTATCAATTGAAGAAATTTGACACCGCAGAATTAATCTGAAATTTGGGAAAATTTATAACGACAACTGTTCAAATAAGAGGCACATTTTAATTAAACCGCAACAACTTAATGTACTTGATTTGGACTCATGACCGCAAGTTTACCCACTCGACGTTTGTTTGTTTATTTGTGGTAACTTTCATATTTAGCTTATTAACTTGCAAAAATTATACGCACCCATTTTGCAGATTAATTGTTCCCTGGCAATTGCTGCTGCCCGAAGTAAACTAGATTTGCCACTAAATATTCATTTGGAATATTAAAAAGTGAAATATTTTCACCGTATGAATTCTGATTTGCCTGCAGCAAGGCTATGCAAGCAAGTTTGTGACTCTTTTGTTCGAGTTCAATGATCCGCAATCTTCTAAGTATAGGTTAGACACCGAGTAGAGTTTTCCAATTGAATTAGAAGACGAGCGCGCAGCGCGAGTCTTCTAATTCAATTGGAAAACTCTACGAGGCGTCTGACATACTTATACTCCAAAAGATGGGTGTTATAAAAGTATTTCCTACTTGAAACAAAGTTAAAAGACTTGATTTCGAAGAGAAAAGCGACAAGTAAGAGTACATAATGTAACGACCTTTGACACTTGACCTGTCACGCTCCCTGATCCTATTCAATGCTGGTCAACAATAGACACGCTGGAATAAATATTATGTTAAATCAGGGAAGAATCGTCTCAGCTGTTTGGCGTAATGGACAGCACGCTCAGCCGTGGATCACAGAATTCCTGGTTCGAGCCCTGCCAGGGACAAAATATTTTTTTCATTAAAAAGTGTAGACAAAAATTGTCGAAGTTCCATTGCAAAATCCTGTCACGAGGTCACTTGCACTTCAGCGGATCTAATTCAATTAGACTCCCAGGAGGAGAGGAGCTATATGAAAATTAGACTCCGCTGAAAACAATAGAAATTGGGCGCTGAGGAGTATAATGCATGGCAACATGTGGATGAAATGAACAAAACGTGCAATGAGAGTGGACCGCATATTCGTCTCCAGCAATCCAGACTGGTTACGGCGTTTCATGATGTTATCTACTGAAGGGCACAAATTGCGATTTTTCCGAGGTTAATAAAAGGTTATTGGAGTGATATCAAAATTTAGACGTTCCACTTTTGGGGAGAGTTGTTTATTTAATGCCGAAAATTTTGCGGCATACGGTTAAAGTTTCAGGTCAGAACCGGCTGAATAAGGTAAAGTGAGCATGCGGAACGATGGCGAATCTCAATTGGAAAGTGTTTACATGCACAATTTTTACCTTGTGTCTAGCACTGAAGCAAATGTGTACAAGAAAGTATGCTATCATTTATTAAAAGAGAAATTTCAATAGGTGACTTCTGCATTAACATTGAGGTATGCAAATACCCGCGATTTACTTATTTCGTTCAGCCTAACTTTGAACGAGGTCCGTGACACTATTTATATTTTAGTCAGACTTAGAGCTTTAGGCACAGGTTTGGGGAAAGTAGGAAGACTAAGACTTTAAAAGTCCAGTTAGCAACGTACAAGTTAGAGTTAGAAGAGGCCGGAGCTAGGGACAAGGCTGCAAGGGAGGGAGTTTGCACGGTTGGTGGACAGAAGGGTGGTAGGGGCAGAACAGGGCAGGCAAGATACAGGTGATAGGTGAGACGGTACAGGCCAAGGCAGAGACCAGTGGATAGGAGGCGTGGGAGGAGCAGAGACTGGTGGTAAGGGGGAGAGTGCGGGGGCCAACGAAGGCCAACAGGGAAGAGGGACGAGAGAGGGTTAGAGTTAGGCAGGCACTTGTGGTGGGGAGTAGTATTATTTGGAGGATGGATGGGACCTTTTGTAGGAAGGACTTCTGGTGAAAGGCTGACAATAATCGATTATACTTTAGACAGTAAAGTATTTCAAATGAGACAAAGATGCAAAATAATTGCGGATGGTACATTGGATATAGGCAGTGACCATAACTGGATGGTAGTCTCGAAAAACATATAGCGTCAAAGAAAAACCAGACGGGGGGGGGGGGGGGGGGACTAAACAGGTGTGCAATATAAATGAGGAAACAAATTGGGCAGGGTATCAAGAAAGTCGAAAAGTTGAATTTCAGGAATGAAAAATAAAAAAGGGGAACGTAAGAGAAGAAGAGCAAATGAAAGGGGACCTGATCAGAAGGATTCTTAAGGTAGCACAGGAAAAGAGAGGTAGAAAGAAAGTCCCATTTAAAAACCTAGGGTATAGAATAGACCCAGAGTTGAAAGGAAGCAAAAAAAAGAAAGGGGGTTCAAATAGAGCATGGAGGTTAGACAGGGAAAACAGGTACCCCGAAGGTAATATAGAAGACGTTTAGAGAGAGTATTTGGAAAGTAGAATGTATGTTGCAGAGATGAAAGCAGAAAGAAGAGACAGTAATTATAAACAAATAACAAAAGAAATAATGTAGAATGGGGGAGAAGGGTCAGCCCTCTTTTGGAAACAGGTTAATCGGCGAAAACAGAATTAAGCACAGGATATCACACACAGAAAACAGATTGCAAGGAAGAAATACCGGAAGCCTGAACCCTTTCACCTTGAATTGAGACTGGGTCAACAGCTTTCCTTGGCATGGGTTGGGCACTAAGTGCCCAACCCATGCCAAGGAAAGCTGTTGACCTGGGGCACGTGATCTTGATAGGTCTCATTTGCAATTCCCAGTCAAACTGTTTTTCATTACTGTTGAAATTAGTTGAAAACGTTGAAGCAGACGACATTTGACCACCAGCCGGTTTTGGCCGGTTTTAGGGGGGAAGGGTCAAAGAAGCATCGGAAAGAAGTTAATAATCCATAGTGGGGTCAGGAAACAGTACCAGGGTGTCAGGCAGAGTACATGCGGGATCAATGGGATCAGGAGATGTGTTGCAGAATCAGAAGTAAAGAAGTTTAAAATAGAAATACCAAAGAAATGGAAAAGACTCAGCAGTGAAGAAGTTAAAATAGAAATACCAAAGGAATTGAATAGACTCAGCAGTAAAGAAGTTAAAATAGAAATACCAAAGGAATGGAATAGACTCGAGATTTCATATATTCCAAAGAAGGGCACAAGAGGCCAGTTGGAACAGTGTACAGGCATCGTCATTTTGTCAAATGGGGGCAAAATATGCAGTCGTATAATGGACTTGAGACTGAGTCGAATAGTTGAAAGGCTTGGTCGTCTGGGTGAAATTCAGACTGAGATCAGACCAGGTAGAAGGACAGGTGACCACATCTTCACATTGACCCAGGTGTCAGAATTGGCAAGACAAATGCGGAAGAAAGCGTTTATGAATTTCTTAGATGTGAAGAAAGCTTATCGCAGGGTATGTAGAAATACCTTATGGGAAAAATTAAATGGACTAGGATTTGGTGGAAATTTTCTAGAAATTCTGAAGGCATTGTGCGAAGATGTAGACTGTACGTGTATATTCAGAAAGGTAGAAGTAGAGAATGCATGTCTGGATATAGGCCTAAATCAGGGATGTGTGCTGTCCCCAATTTTGTTTGCTCTGTATATTAAGGGAGTTGGGGGATCAGTTAGGGGAGGGTGATAAGGTACGTGATCTAAATATCCAAAGTTTTTTTTGTAGATAACATTGTACTCATGACAGATTCTCAAAAAGAACTACAGTATATGCTGAACATAGCAGAGGGTTATTGGAATAAACGGAGGTTTATAATTAAGTAAGGATAAGAGTAAAGTTAGGACTCTTGGGAAGAAACAGATGGGAACAAAAAATGGAGAATTGGGTTGGTCCAAATTCCAGAAGGGAAATACCAGTGGATCGAAATTGGGGAGGTCGACGAGTATAGATACCTAGGGGTTAAGATAAAAGCAACATTTAAGGCACATTCAGATATCAGGTGGAGAAGATAAAACCAAAAGTTAATCGCACGAAGGGAATGATAAAAGCTATGGCACTGAACACTTTCAACCGAACGTACACAGCAAGGGTATTATGGGATAGAGTTGCATTACCAGGGATGATATATGGCTTAGATGAGATTTCAATTGGTGAGGGAGATATCCAGGAAATAGAGAAAGCACCGACTGATATGGGTTAAATGTATTCTAGGAGCACCACTATGTAAAGCAATAGAACCAGTCCTGAGAGAGTTAGGATGGAATAAAATCACAGACCGGATTGCCAAAGCAAAGTTAAAGTATTGAGACTATCTACAAGCAGTAGGGAGGACAGGTGGTGCAGGAAAGTTTACAATCAGGTCGTCAAGGAACAAACCACATGGGTCAAAGACATAGATAAGTTAGCAGAGAGATATGAATATGAAAGGATGTGATGAGGTTGATGATTGGAAAATGTATCTAGGTAAGACTGTTACAGAGGGCTGATAGGAGGACTGGACAAGAGGATTCAGGGAGAAGAGTACATTCAAAGCGTACAGGCTATTAGAAAAACAAAAGAAAAGTGTGTTTGGATGGAGAGAAGGGATCCAGGTTTCTGTTTGAAAATAGGACAGTTGTAATCAATCCAGAGAAGAGAAAACAGAAGTGGACAACAGGTATTAATGGAAAATGTAAGGTGTGTAGACAAGAGGCAGATGAGACAGTGGGTCATTGGCCGTTGTGGTGTGATGCATGTAGACAGATAAGGGACGATTTTTTTTCAGAAAGTGGCACAGGGAAGATTTTAATTACAGGGGTTTAGAAGAGGTTCGGCGTTTAAAGAAAAGGGAACATGTAGCATGAGTTTTAAGTTGGAATGGTGGCTTTCTGGGAGGTAGGGAAGGTACTAATAGCATACAGAACTACCTGGTAGGATGCTGAGAGAAAAGAAATGAAAAGATAAAGTAAGACAACTGGGTAAATCTGAATTCCAGAGTACAGGGAGGAAAGAAAATGGTGGTAGCCCTTCTGAGGGCTCCCATGGGAAATGCCTGAGCCTTACAGGCAGGAATAGGGTGTGTGAGGGAAAGCCTTTTTTTCATCCCGGGGGGAAGAAAGTAAAAGCATAGAGTGATGGGACATATAACCAGGACCAAGAACCACCACAGCTGTGAGAGAGCGTGTGGTGGACGCTTTGCCTCCGCTCTGTTCCCGGAAAACATGGCAACACAAGCTGATGAGGTTAATCATGGTTTCTTCCGCCTCACCTCAAAGGGAAATCATTTTTATTCATAAAAAGAAAATGGGCCAAACAGAATATTCTTGGGGCTCCCCAACATTAGTGTTACACCTAGGATATGGGGGTCAATTGCAGTTTACAACTTGGGAACGAATTGGAAAGGTAGGATTTGAACCAGGTCAGTTCGATGCCACTAATACTGCATTGACTTAAATTTTATAAAAGAATGGAAAAATAAATGGCGTCAAAGCATTTTTGCAAGTCGAGAAATACTGCTTCCGTGGGAAGAAGACCTCCTGTTTTTTCTAGCCAGTCATTTACCATGCAGTGAAGGGCGGTCCGTGTTTGTCAAAAGTTCGGCTTATTCAACATAGGAGAGATATTGACCTATATTTTAAAACATCACAACCTTTATCCTTATATATTGGTGAGAACTGAGCCAACATCCAGCCGGCAGGAACATTTTGCTTATCGACAGGTACGTTACAGAGGAAGGTCACTGACGGAACAATTAGGTTGGCAGCTAGGAAAAAAGTTTATCATCCATGTGAAGGCTATCAAGCAAACTTCTAGAATCGCACAGTTGTTTTAACTTGAAGTATGCTTTTTTCCCCGGGTGGCAAATATGTGTCGGTAATTATCAAACAATTCAATTGCCCTTCTGAATTTAGGGGGTATTTTGGCAAGCCCTAATACTTTAGGGAATATACCAGCTTGAAGAGCTAGGTTGATAAAATGGGTAAACGAATGGGCCATCTCATTTGTGACAAATTTGAGTACTTTGGGGGGTATATTGTCCATACCTGGGCTGGATTCTTTAAGATTCTCGATAGTTGTGTTTACATTTGCTTCCATGAGCGGGGCATCACAAACAGTTACGATAATAACATCGAATATATGAGACTGGATTTACATGGATTTTATGTATTTTATTTGCTGTTGTCCAAAATATGAAAAATAGGAACTGAACTTGTTAGCTATATCTTTTGGATCATTAATGAAGTTAGTGTTTTTAAGACCTTTTTGCTATCTAGGAGTTTTTTCGTTTATAAAAAACAGTTTGGAATAGTTTCCAAACCTGAGGTATGTTATATTTATTGTACTATATTATATCAGTATAATATTGTTCTCGTTAATGGGTAAAGTATGATTCAGTCGGTTAGGGTAATTATTATTTATTTTTTAGTTCGTGCTTACCATTTCTTTCTAAACCACTTATTTTCTCTCAATCAATGAATTGGAAAGTTTATTGACTTATCCGTGGCTACTTAGCTTATATTTTGAATTTATAGTACGGATGGGGACGGTTTCTTTATGTGTATTCTTGGATTCACCACCCTGGCACTTCAAGCAGTCAGCCAATCAAAAGGTGAGAACAGCATGCATTGACTACAAGGGGTACACTCAAACAAACCCATGGCAACCTATATATTCTATGTAAAACATGCTGGACTAAGAAAGTCAAAAGTACACTTTTCTAACATCAGATTTGCATTCAAATCCATGTATTAATAGAGCAAAGTATAGTTTAAGGCACCAGTGACTTGCAACCCAAAGTCTATATCTGGTTCTGAGTAATTTGCATCAAAAAAGGCCAATTTAACACGGGAATGAATGGGAATACCCACTTGTATCCACCCAGCAGAGATTAGTAGGTCAGTGCATGTGACGTCATTGTGAAACCAAGAATGCTTCATCTGGTTGTCTATGGTGTAAGACCTTATAGCTACTTACTGAACGCCGGCCATATTGAGGTTGACCGTCTCTGCGTATCTTGCGTGATCACCAGCTTGAAACATAAGACCGTAATATCCTTCGACAGCATAGTCACAATCTTGGCGGTATGTGTAATATGCTTCGCCTGCTTTTATTGTGGACCACATGCTGCCAGTAGACATTACATCAAAAACAGATCCATTAAGGCATAGAAATCTGAACGAAGATATTTTATTAAAAGATAATTAAACACAAAACGAAACACACAGGGAGACTGCCACATACAATATATTCTTGCATATTACTTTGCTTTGGATTTTTGGGGCTTTTTTGTATTTTTCAAACTGTTATTATTATCATTATTATTATTATCATCGTCATTATCTTCATTATCATTATTATTAGTAGTAGTAGTATTGTTATTGTTATTATTATTATTACTATTATTATTATTATCATCATCATCATCATCATCATCATCATCATCATCATCATCATTATTATTATTATTATTATTATTATTATTATTATTATTATTATTATTATTATTCTGTCACGCAGCCAAATACTCTGCGACACCTCCATGCCATCAACTCCAGAAATCCATCCAGTAGACAGACAGGCATACACAGAGAGAGAGAGAGAGAGAGAGAGAGAGAGAGAGAGAAAGAGAGAGAGAGAGAGAGAGAGAGAGAGAGAGAGAGAGAGAGAGAGAGAGAGAGAGCTGACAGGTAAATTTTTACAAGACAAGATTATGAAGATACATCAGTGTTTGTGAGAGTAATGCAGCAAGCTACCTTGAAATCCCGTTTTCAAACCCATCAAATGCAACACTGAGGTTGACGTTGTCCAAAGTCCATCGGTATGTGTGATAGTGATAGTATTGTTTAAACTGTGCGAAGCGGAAACGTGTCTGATTGGTCCTTGCCCATGTGGGCAGCACAAACTCATAGCCGGACGCATTGTGGTTGCGCGTCTGGTTGTACCTTCTGTAGTCTGTCAAAATTCAAATCATCACAACACAACTGAAAGGATACTTTGTAACGGTCAAAGGAACCAGTAAAACGACACAATGTGACAAGTATTACACATGGCGCTCAAACTCGGTTGGACGCCGGTTTTCAGTAGAGCCTGATGACGTCGGCACTGCAAACGACGCGATGCTGTAGTATATTCAATCTGTCACTTATTATGCAAACAGGAACAACAGTGTCTCGTTGTCTATGTAGTTCTCAACCAAAACATATCACAATCCAATCTCTCCATGATCCATAACTAATCCAGCCATTGTCTACGTTTAATCCTATACATTGATTAATCAGTATTATCATGTTTGTTTAGTTTAAACGTATTTATTTAGTCTGGATAGCCCTATAGTACATCAAGATGACTAATACATGGGTTCTCCAGAACATGGAGACACACAGTAGGTATGTACAAGACACACAGGACAATACAAACGTTACCAATGTATTATATCTATGTAAACTCTGTACGAATATCAAAGTTTGATTACTTGTAAGATACAAGTTAAACCAATATGGATTGAGTTCAATATTTACCCGTTAAAGAAAAAAGGTATGATACAAATAAATTTGCATAGTCCAACCGATGAACACTACAGTCACAGTAACGGAAACATTTAGTCGTTGAAGCGCCTGGTATCAATAATGTACTGATGGAGAGCATCACAGATCTGGATATTCAGGCAGTTCGAAAGCTCGTTACTGCCACGGAGAAATATTTCAACTAACCTATCACTACCAATATGAATTATAAGATGCGGGCTAACCCCCGAAGCAATCAAAGGAATAACAGCATTCAGTAATCTGTTTCTCGGAACGATGTAATAGGGACAGAAGAGTAGGAAATGCTTGGAGTCTTCAGTGGGATAAGAACAGGCACAGGATGGGTCAAGTAGGATGTTAATTTTGTGAAGGTCGGAGTTTAGTCTAGAGAATCCTAGGAGTAATTGCATGTGGCAAATATTAGCAAATCTGTCACCATGGAGATAGAACTCAGGAACAGTGTCTGTGGTTAAAAGAGTAGTTTTAAGTTTCGATTTGAATATATGTACAGAAAGCGAATCTCTGATGTCGGAAGGCAGGTCATTCCACTCTTTGATAGCATCTGGGAGAAAAGAGTTAGACAGACGCGATGTTCTACATCTAACGGGGCGCACTGACATTGAATGTCGGAGAGCACGACCAGCAGGAGGAGGGGGTACTAGATTAGATAGATAAGAAGGAGTCAGTTTGTGGTACATTTTGTAAAAGAGGACAAGCTTAAAGTATTTACGTCTGTCTGCGAGAGTTGACCAGCCAAGTTCACGAAGTAAATTAACATGTGATGTATGTTTCAGGGCACCTGTACAAATTTTAGCGGCATTATACTGAATCGATTTAAATCGATCAGACAGGACTTTACCACAGTTGTCGAATAAAACACAGCCGTGCTCAAGGATTGGACGGATCATAGAACAATATAGTTTGACCAGGGATTTGCGTGACAGTTTATACTTGAACCTACGCAGTTTGATTCAAAAGTTTGAAAATCTGAGGCTTCAACAGACAAATGAATTTACTACCGGGGCATCGTGAGGAAGCCATCAGCATGTTTTTCAGCCGTAAATCTAAATTGGACACCTTTTTTGTGATGGCGGCTGCTTGCCTTGACCTTGTG
Source organism: Hermodice carunculata (assembly GCA_964020975.1). Classification (NCBI taxonomy): domain Eukaryota; kingdom Metazoa; phylum Annelida; class Polychaeta; order Eunicida; family Amphinomidae; genus Hermodice; species Hermodice carunculata. The sequence goes on from CAXHWN010001471.1 coordinate 11,882, forward strand.
TTTGGTGAAGACAAGATGGCGGCTGCTTGCCTTGACCTTGTGTTTGGTGAAGACAAGATGGCGGCTGCTTGCCTTGACCTTGTGTTTGGTGAAGACAAGATGGCGGCTGCTTGGCTTGACCTTGTGTTTGGTGAAGACAAGATAGCGGCTACTTGCCCTGACCTTGTGTTTGGTGAAGACAAGATGGCGGCTGCTTGCCTTGACCTTGTGTTTGGTGAAGACAAGATGGCGGCTGCTTGCCTTGACCTTGTGTTTGGTGAAGACAAGATGGCGGCTGCTTGGCTTGACCTTGTGTTTGGTGAAGACAACCCATTTAAATTCAAATAATATATAAGAATGAAAATGATGTCAAATACACAAATACGTACTGCGCAACAAGTTCCTGCCTGCAATGGCAAGACTTACAGAAATTAGATGAAGTAGTTCATGCAGAAATACGTACAAATCACAAATTTCAATTTAAACTTGACCGACCTCCACAGTAGAACCCAAATTTCACGTATTTTACTTTTACATATAGTTGAAGTACACAAAGAGCCGCTATGTTGAAAGACTTCCACTATTAAGGTGTATCTTTTGCTGAATTTCTATCAAAAGTTTATTGCCATTGAACAGATATACCTAAGTGTGACGGAAACGACCATATAATTCAAAATTTCTAAACGTGTGGAGTGCTTTCCCTCTATTTCGATTGCATATAATATATGGCAAGGTATGGTATGGTATGGTATGGTATGGTATGGTATGGTATGGTATGGTATGGTATGGTATAGTATGGTATGGTATGGTATGGTATGGTATGGTATGGTATGGTATGGTATGGCTTGGTATGGTATGGTATGGTATGGTATGGTATGGTGTGCTATGGTGTGGTAAAGTATGTATAAAAAACATTAAATATAAAAGTGTCGACATCTCGGCAGAATCTATTACGTTAAGGACGTTTCCCGCAGCGCTACCCCAACCAATTTGAATAATAATAAAAACGATGTAGAACTGACCGCACACTCTCTTATATGAGCAATTCCTCAGCTCCCATGAGTTGCCGACACAGTGATGCCCGAGATGTTTGGGCTGTCTACATGCCCTACGCCATTCCATTTGACCGGTGCCACAAGT
>CAXHWN010001472.1:0-54530 GCA_964020975.1 Hermodice carunculata
GTCACGGTCCAGTGATTTTTGGATTTTTAATGAATTTTTTTCGTCTTTTTTGGGTAAATCTTAAAAAATCTTCTTCTCCGAAACCACTCACCCAATTGCTTTGATATCACACAGGAACACTCCCTGGGACACGTAGTTCTTAATTTGTTCACCAGGTGGCGCTGCAATTTTTTCCTAATTTTTTATGAATTTTTGTGTGTTATAGCTATTTTGGACTTCTTGTCCAGAACCATCACTCAGATTAAGCTGAAACATGGTGGATATGTTCCTTGTAGAAGGGTCAAACAAAGTTGTTCACTATGTGGGAATGCTGCGGATTCCTGATTTTAAACGATTTTTTCAATTCGGGTACTTATCGGTCAATGCAGATTTCCTATTGATTACTATGGAAGTCAATGGGCATTCTAATGCTAATTCACATTTTTGACTTCTTCTCCAACACGGTCATCCAGATTAACTTCAAACTTGGTGGCAATGTACCTTGGATGGGTTTCTACCAATTTTGTTCACGTGGTCATGCTCCAGTGATTTTTGGATTTTTAATGAATTTTTGTTGTTGTTTTTTTTGGACAAATCTTAAAAAATCTTCTTCTCCGAAAATGCTTACCCAAATGCTTTGATATCACACAGGAAGACATCTAGGGACTCCTTGTTGTTAATTTGTTCACCAGGTGGCGCTGCAGTTTTTTTCTAATTTTTTTTTTGTGAATTTTTGTGTGTTATAGATATTTTCGACTTCTTCTCCAGAACCGTCACTCAGATTAAGTTTACACATGGTGGATATGTTCCTAATGGAAGGGCCAAACAAAGTTGTTCACTATGTGGGAATGCTGCGGATTCCTGATTTTAGCTCAGCTGACTTGTCAGTTCATAGAGCTGTGGGGTCACAGTGCAACATACATGAATTTATACTCTTCATTATAACTTGAGAACTACTTGAACTTTGATGTTGCACTTGTAAGTGTTCTTCTATAAAGGTCAGACTTACTCAGAACATGGTGTCCTTGATCCTTTCCCAAGTTCATAGAGCTGCAAGTGTGATGAATGTCCAGATCAGCTGAGGCTCGGGCTGTTCACACAGCCCTCTTGTTAACTCATTTGTTCCTTTCAATATTACAACAGGTTGGCAGCTAACCTACTGCGGGCATTGTGTGGTGATGCAACAGCACGTGAAATGATCAAAGTCTATGAGGACAGTATTCCACTCCTACTCAGGTACAAATGGCTATTGGTATCATATAGCTGCATATCTTGAAATTGATAGTTTATTATTTTACGCACATGGATATTCCTCACATGGTCTTCAACTAAATTTGTGAAAGAGATGATGACGAAATAATTTATATATTTTTGATAAATATTTCTGTGTATTTTTTGATCATATTGAAAATTTCTTCTTCTCAAGAACATACGGGACCAATTGCTGTACAGGGTCACCTGTGTCGCATAGTTTTTTACCCTTCGACCTTATGAGGCCGATGGGTATTGTCGTACCCGGCGCCGTCCGTCTGTCCGTCCGTCCGTCTGTCCCATGGTTTTACCACCGTAACTTCAGAAATTTTTGAGACAGGACTTTCAAATTGCACATGATAGTACACTCCTACTCTAACTATTGAAAGCCTGCATCTAGCAATCTAAATCTTACACACAAGAAGCTTCATAGAGTAATCTAGAAGCCTATTGAAAATCGAGGTCATAGCTTTATATTTGACCTACTTTTTGAGGTCAAACAATGGTCACATATGCTGAGTAATGTTACCACTCTAACTATTGAAAACCTGCATTTAGCAATCTAAAGCTTACACACAAGAAGCTTCATAGAGTGATCTAGAAGCCTATTGAAAATGGAGGTCATAGCTCTATATTTGACTTACTTTTTGAGGTCAAAGGTCAATTGCACAATGGTGGTATTGGTGTAAGTAAGGAAGTATTTAAGTCAGTTACTTGAAATTTTATACACACATGTATCATAACCAAAAAATGTGTCATGAATCAAAAGTAGGTCACTAGGTCAAGTATCTGGGTCACAGTGACCTATTCATTGAAATTTTGTTGACCACGATAACTTCAGAAGCTTTTGAGACAGGACTTTTAAATTACATATGATAGTACACCACTGCAAGTGTAATTGACCTTGACCTAATTTTCAAGGTCACTCACGGGTCACAAGTTTCCTGAGTGAAGTGCATCTAGAAATCTAAATCTTAAAACAAAAGAAGCTACACAGGGTGATCTAGAAGGCTATTGAAAGTCAAGGTTATACCTCTATATTTGACCTAATGTTTTTGAGGTCAAAAGTCAAGTGTACAGTAGTAGTATTTGTGTGGGTAACTATACCTGATACTATGGGACACTATTCCTATTCACTTACAGCAAAAGAGATTGAAGGCGGCCGAAGGGTACTGCGTTCTTTGAACGGTATTTTTTTATTTGAGTACCTCACTTAGTTGTCATTTTGGCCAGCAGGTGGCGCTGTAATTTTTTTGTAGATTTTTTATAAAGTATCTTTAGTGATAGCTTTTTTCAGTTTCCTCTCCAGAATGTCTTGAAAGAAATGCATCAAATTTTATCAGAGTATAATCTGACCAAAGGCAATGAAAGTTTGCGTAAGTGATGAGAATGTGATAATTTTTTATGAAGCTGTGGGATATCAAACTTTGGGATCATGTGCCAGTAAGTGTTGCTACTGTACATGTATATAGCAATACTGCACATATATTGTAATTTTGTCAAATACATTTTAAGGAATTCTATGATTTAGACACAGATGTTCTCCAGGTGAGCCTCTGTCATCTTTGTGAAGGAGATGATGCAATATTTTTATTTTTTTCACATGATCCTGTTGTGCAAGATCCTCAATTGTCAGTATGTATGAAAAAGTACAAAATAAGCAGTTCACAGTGGTTTGTTCATCTTATGTTTATAGTCAGCTACACAGTGACAACATTAAGCTGCTGTGGAACGTGGTCTGGTGTCTGGTACAACTGACTGAGGACCCCGACATGAGCAACGACATACGACTGAGGGGAGGTATTCCACTACTGCTCTCACTCCTCCAGTAAGTGACCACCCATCACCCATACCCATATAACACACACACATATATACACATGTATATATGTCTGTACATATACCAAAATGAACTGTTAGAAGAGTACAACTGAATAGAATTTGTAAGGTGGTAAATTAAGAAAGAGGTGACACTTCCTCTGTAAGCAATGCGCCCAAAGCACGCTGGGGAAAGCTGTTCAGTCAATCCAAAATGTGGCACAGAAAGAGTTAATTTATTAAAATATGTTGCCGAAACCAAACTGTGATGGATATAATATGCAAGAATTTTTAATTTACTTATTGAAAAAGCTGGCCACACTGCTTGGTCGGAACATTTGCAAAATATGGCACGAGATGAATTGCATACTGTCAGCTTGCTCATCTCAAGTAAGCATTTAATATGTGAAAACAGAGCCCAGTGAGTGCAGCAAGCAGTACACGAGGTCAAGAGCCAGAACATTGCACAGTGTGTGTGTGAATGTAACACAGGATGCCCTGTTTGGCCACAGTATTGTACATGAGGGACTTGATATTTGATTGTTATACATGTACGTGATTGCTCATTTCAGTGATCGTAAGTTTGTATCTGATCGGATTACTGCAAGTGGCACAGGTCCAGCCAGCGCATCCAGTGGAGGCAGGTCTCCAGCAGTCACCTTTGATGAGGTAAATGGTCTTCTCATCGCTTTAACTTTTCCTTGTTGGTGTCACAAAGCCTCATTTGGGTCATTTCCAACGGGAGTGTGACAAGTTATTCCATTCTACAGACTCGGCAGCAAAAAATTAAAAGTAAACAAACCAAAAAAAAAAAAAAATGCATTAAAGGTAATGATGAAGAGAAATTTTATTTAATATATAGTGGTGATTAGAACTAACTTCCCTGCCAAACACAAAAAAATGCGATTGAGTCTCTCGCTCCAAGTGTGCTTGAAATGCGCTTTAAGTGTAAGTGGTTCTAAATTTCAAAGTGTCATTTTTCTGCATTGTTGTTCTATTTCTTTCCCAATGCACTTTTATGCATATCGATCAATTCCATTGTGATGCTTGCTCCTGTTCTGTTCACGGTTGTGCATTTGTCGCAAGTCCAAGCGCTTTCAAGCCTAGTCCGCTTCTGATCCTCATTAAGTTTAAACGTGACAAAATGGACATGGTGCAAACAATCAACAGGCACTGGAATTAGGCCTACCACAGACATAACTACTATTAATTTGCCTATTTACTATAACAATGCCTTTCGGTCCACTCTACTCTTCAAATTAATTCTTCATGTAAAAAATGTGCGATGAACACACCAAAAACAGTCGCTGTCTGTTCCTGCATTGCACAATGTGCAGCCTGCACTGTACTCTACATGAACAGGTGTCAGCACATATGGTGTGGCAGTAGTATTTTGACTGATTCAGCTTCGTAGTTTTCAGCATTGACATTTCATTTATTTGTCCATGCAGTATAAATAATCCTTAACGGTTGTTTACGGCAAGTAAAAGTGTTGAAATTCACAGAACATAATGGAAGTTTCCACAAGTTTGCATTCCCCGCAGGGCCACCTTTGTTTACAAATGTCTGGAATGTTTGGTACCGTGAGAAAGTCCAAAACCCTGTTCTATTTTGGGATACTCTCCTCCGATTGGCTAAATTTGATGCGTGTTGATATTTCCCGCCGTAAAAATCAGTCCAATTTGACGATAATATCCATATTTGGAAACTCATTCGAGGTTATGGATCCAACTATGGTACCGAATACTTCAGAAAAGCACCACGGGCTGCCGACTTTAGCCAAAAATTACTTCGTTTCCGATAACTGCCAAGCAATGCATTGAACAGAACAAACATGGATTCCGGTCTCCGATGCACTCGCGCAAACTGGCGCGATAAATGTGATACAAGAAGTTCATTATTGCCGCCCATTATTAAATTTTGACGGGGAGAAACATACCACACAAACATTACTAAGGGGGAAAGGCACATAGTGAACAAAACACGTGGACATGAGCCGCGGGAAGACTCAAATTTATTGAATGCGCTGAAAATGCATTGTAAACTGTACCCAGTCACACTCACAGCATAATGTTGATCGATGGTCTTCTTCGCACGATCAGTAATTTCACCGAACAAACTCTCCATCCTGCTTTTTAGTTACAATGTTGGTATGGCGATATGAGGGAGAATGATGCAAAAATGTATACTTCAGCAGGTGGTTTTCATGATTTTACTATAAATCTATTAAATGACTTGGAAAGATTAGTCACATGGACCAAGGCAAAATGAGCGTCAAGATGGCCCAGACCATCACTTTTACCGGAACTTCCGCCCAGGTCTCAACATGCCGTTGGTAAAAGCATGGATGCCGGCCTTTTGCCGAGCATGTTAAAGGCAGAAAATCTGGCTGTTTTGATGCTGTTAAAGTGTAAAAAAGAATTTGATATATCCGTAGGATTAGGACTCTGATAATTCTGAAGCTTTCTATTTTGATTGCAAGACATAGACCTACGGAAGGATAGTCACTGTACTGTGTACATTTGCCAGGTTTGGTGCTGATGAGTGATGGCGATAAAGTAAAGGCAACGTGTTGAGACTCCATTTGCACATCAGAAGCATTGTTTTTGCCAAACATATCAGTTTTGCCTTCAATAAATCCAACTACTAATTGTAAATAACTTGTAAAGTAAACAAGATAATAATATTTGATAGCGTTACCTTGACTTTGAAACTTTCCCATCCTGTTGCATCACAGTAAATAACCCGTTGCCACTGTTGCGTATCAACCTTCGCTGCAGTTATTCTCTTTTAATTGTGACTGGTCAGCCATCTCACATGAGCGCATCTTTTGTTTTATGCGCAAATATGACACAGTTACATTTCTACATGTGCACCATTTCGTTCTGTTTAAAGGGGAAAATTTGAGCAATGTATTGATTGAGCTTCTTGCGCTTACACTTGGAACTCACTTCACTTGCTACAGAGCATGTGAAGCGCACCTCGAGTGAATTTAATCATGCGATTATGCGCTCGGGAGGGTAGTTATTTTTAAACACCACTGTAAATAATAATTCTAAAACTGGCTCAACGTGTTTTTCATGATGGCCTTGATTGTGCAAACCATATTTGACAATAGCTTCTAGGTGAACTACTGTGAAACTGATCATAGGGTATAAGTTTTCATTCCGTGCATTGTAATGTTATCCCAATTTCCAAATCCAGGATTTTTGGGAGTTGGTTACCAAAGATCGAAGGGACGGAGAGCCAAGCACCATGAAGGTCAGAGGTCAACTGTGCTCAAAATCTCACATGTCACAATTTTTTCCCTGATCTTCTGTGTGCTTTTACAAAAAACATCTGATCTTTACTTTTTTTGCACTTAACACTAAAGCGTTGTGACCTGGTCTGGCCTTATTGTGTACTGTGGTTACATGTACATATTGTATACATATTGTACATGTTAAATGCTGTGCTCTATGTGTAGACACAAAACAGTATTCTTGAGAAAGGGTTAAGAAGTACTTATTAATGTGCAAATTTACTTACAAAAAACAAGCATTTAAGAAATCAACATGACAATGCAAGGAGCCAAATAAGGCAATGTGAAGTTGTCCAAAGTGTTTCCTTGAATTTATTTGTTACAGAGGTGGATAAGTATTATAAACATTCCAAACATTTTTTGTGTCTTGTTTGAGACAACATCTGAAACTGAGGAGGGGGAGGAAAGGAGGAAAGAGATTGTGTGAAATAGTGTATGCCCTAATTGTAATTTTTTTTTCATCTTGTGAGAATAATCTTACAATGAAAATACTTTTAACTTTAATTTAGTTGTGTGTGGGTTTGATATGTAATTTCTACAAAGTTAACCCCTCCCCCCCCCCCACAATCTCATTATTATCAATTTTTTTTTCAAATAGTTCTTCAAACACTTGATTAAAAGTGGGGTCAGATTTAACTCTTTCAGTGCCAAATTTTGTACTGAGTCAACAGCTTGTCTCTGGAACTATAGGCATGCTGGTGCTTGAATAAAAGGTCTTTTTACAAGGAATATGAATCTGAGATCCTATGATAATTCAGACTAGTTTCACCTCAGTAGATCGACATTAGACGTGATTGGCACTGAAAAAGTTTAAAACAAAAGACAACAGTTTTGCTGTCCAAAGTTGGTTGTGTTTTTTTCTTTGGCTCATAACATTTTCTCTCATACATGCCCACATTTTAATGTGTTTTGACTGATAATGGCAAAAGCAGATAACATCAATTGAAAAAAAAAAGTGGTATTGTGAGAAAAATGGCTCATCTTTCGTTTTTGTTTACATGGGCACTGTTTTGTGCTCAACACTACCGCTGTCTTCCAAAAAGCAGAAAACTTTGAAAATGTTGCTGCGTGTGTCACAGTTTTGTGTGGGTCAGAGCACACCATCACTTGTAGTACACAAATTTACTGATGCCAAGCAACAATGGCACACTTAATAGAAGTGCACCAAAGTTTGATTTGAAGACCTTAACAAAGATTGAGTTTATTCTTATCAAAGTGATAAAAAAATCTTCATAGTATAGTCACTTAATGAGTTGTATGGATGGAAATTGGGCCTTGTCGATATTTGTGAGAGATTGGGAAATTTTTAAAGGCAGAGCCAGAACCGAACCTGTGCGTTGTAAAGTCTGTTAAGAGCAAAAACCATACAGTATGTGCTCCTTATGTTTACATGCTGAAAATACGTAAAATTATGATGACCATGTGTCGCTGTATATAGGAGTTAAATGTGTGTATCCTGTCTGTTTGGAAAGACCTATGGCATGGTGTCAAGTTTATAATACATGTATACACACTGACTCTGTGTTTATTCATAAAGTATTTATGTAGGTAGCCTGACAAAGTATCCTAACATTCTAGCCAGATTGCAGTTTGTATTATCTTATCTTGGTCTGATAATGTGGCTGTAGTGAGGCAGACTGAAGTATCAGTGGCCTACTCTTGTCTGTTGATGTAATGCTCACTACATGTGTACATGGGCTTTGTCAGAGTATCTTTTTCTCAGGCAAAAGGTGATATTACTAATACACATCCAAGCATGCATACTTAATCAAGTTCACACTAATCTACTTCAATATATTTTTGCAAAATAATGTCAATAAAAGAATGGATAATTTTCAGACTAGGGTGTTTTAATTTGTGATTTTCTGGAAGGAAGTTTAAAAAATACTGCTTTACCTACAACTGCAGACTAATGTATTGGTTGATAACTTGGCACAAGTACATGTATAGCACGAGTTTTGTTTATAGTAATAACTAAAAGAGAATTTAACTCAATTTTGTGTGTCGATAAATTTACTATATTTTGCTATTATTTAATCGGCTTTTTTTATCTCCTTCCAGAGTGAAGAAATGAAAGAACACATATTGTCCTTGAAGTCAGGTGAGTTCATGTTCGTTAACCCATCTTGTCATTGTTTGCTGAAATTTATGACATAAATCAGCTCGGGATGTTTGTATTGGAAATGCAAACATGGTGCCACCAGTTAGCAGAATGACTTGTCCGGGGATTAATGGCACCAAAACAAGTCTTGCGCTGGTTCCCCGTTGATGACCCGATTTTTTAAAGGCTAATAATGCCTAAAACTTTCTTCTGAATTTCAAATTTTATGAATATGATTTGTTCCTTTTATAAATTTATTTGCTATTATGATTTAGAACAATACAGTTTTTCAGTGAATGGTACGGAATAGGACTTTGCTCTTAGAATATCGGACTTGATAGTGTTCAAACGGTACATGGGCTTACAGAATTAGGTTTGTTAAGTTTCTCTTTGTATTAAATAAATCATGATTTCATTGGTAAGCCAGGTACTGAAGTGGCTAATAAGAGCTTAATACAGACAGCAGCTTGTTTGAGCTGATAAATTATCATAAACAAAGATTAGGCTAGTCGGAAATGCCCTGAATATTGTGACTGCTATACAACTTCCATGATCCATGATTGCAAATTTGTTGTTGGCCATGTCAAAAGTCCACATCTTGACACAATATAAGCATTGTCAAACTGAAAATCAGGGATATGAAAAGTAACATTCAGGGGGATTGAATTTCAGTATGAGATACTGAAGAAAACCGTGATTAAAATTCACGAGGAGATTCAAAGATTGTCAAAAACCCTGTAACTTTATAGGAATTTCTGGCCTGAAATAGCAGAAACCTCCTGGTAATTTAAGGAGGGCAGGTAACACTGAAATGTGGGAAGAGGAGACTGAAATATCATGTTTCAACATTCAGATTTCATATCCTGTAAGTTGATGCTTGCTTTGAATGCTGTATGCCACGGCCACATACTGTGGGTGTACATTTAGAGGACTTTCTTATAAGGCATCTTTGGTTTCCACTAACAGTTTTCCTTTGTCCATTAGGCCAAAATTGGTTTGCTTTTGGTGAAAGCTTTAACTGCATCAAAAACAAAAAAGATCAGATGAATGCTCCCACCCCCAACCACCCCCACCCCTGCCCCGCCAGCCTGTACAAGGGTTGTCACTGAATTGCAATACATGTAATTGTTTCAGCTTGCTGCACGGCACTGACTGAACTGGTGCTCAATGACACAAATGCTCAACAGATTGTCCAAGCCAATGGCATTTATTCACTTGGACTTCTCATCTTCCCACCAGAGGGAGCCGAGTCAGATGATAGGCGTGGCATCGAAACACTGCAGGTAAGAAAGTGTAAATTATTATAATGCGAGTCGACCATGTATGGACTATAAATGATGGAGCTACTGAAGTGAAGAGTTATGATGTACAGAGATGATACCTACCTTATGTGACCACCCAATTGGGCATGGAAAGGGGGCCCCATACTGCAGGTAAATGTACAAATAAGTGGAGCCCTGAGTCACAGAAATGTGGCTGCTAAAAGTAGCAGGGCTGCTCGCCACATACAGCAGGTACCACTGAATGTTGAAATTTGAAATTTAACCCCCCAAGAGTTGACATTCATACTCTAATGATTAATCTTTGTTTATGTTTGGCCACATGCATGTAGCTGAAATGTTCATGTAAATTTTACTAACTAAACTCACAAAGTTATCATTTTATTTAGAGGCACTTTAACATACAATTTGATGAGAATACAGACCTCTTATCTGCAAGAGTTTTGTTGTATATTCAGTTGAATTACATAAAAGTGGTGTTTGTGATCTTTCCAAAAAGTACATCAACTGTATTTCAGATGTTGTGTCGTGTTTTTTTACAGGCCAATGCTTTCCGTGCACTGAGGTTCTTGTTCAGTATGGAGCGGAACAGAGGCTTATTCAAACGGTTGTTCCCCCCTGATGTTTACGAGGTGTTCATTGATATAGGCCACTACAACAGGGATATCAATGCATACAAGCGTCTAGTCAACAAACTTAACTCCCTGCCAGTGAGTCTGCAACTTCCACAATTGTATATTAATCAAGCTTTTGCTCAACTAATTCACCGGCACAACCAATATCCATGAATGATTTTCCAAAGAGGCATCTTCAAAGAGAATAACTGCATTTCGAACCATTTGGTAAAACTTAATATATCAGATCAATTTTAGTGCCATGCTAGGTTTGTATGAAATGTCTTTTATTGTTGTTTTTGAAGTGTGTCATAAAAAGAAAAAGAAAAAAACACAGCAAGATTGAATATATTTTCAAGTTTACAGACTGGCTTCACCTCTGCATTTCATTGTGACAGTGGAATGATGAAAGCAAAGTGTCTTTCAGGTAAAATGGGTGTAAACCTTGTTAAAGACAATGGGGTTTCATCAAAAAAAAGTGCATGGAGGTAAATGGGGGGGGGGGTAGGGGTGGAAGGGGGTGCTGTATGTTGATAAAATAAAAAATCCAATGAAAATCAAGACAGGCATTTATACAGTGACTTCCTATATATCTGTTTTCATTCAGAGAACCTTGTGTATTTTTTCTCAACCATGCAGGCGGAGGTATTAGACGACATCAAGGAAAAGATCCAAGCAACCAATCACAACAAAGCTCCCTCCCACTATGTCCAGGACTATGCAGTCATGGAGTTGCTGGGATCAGGAGCCTTTGGTTCTGTCTACAAAGTGAAGAAAAAGAATGCTGGGCCATCATACTTGGCCATGAAAGAGGTAAAAACATATTGTACCCTGTCACCCTTAAATGGACCAAAACTGTCTGGGGGTAAAATGTCCTCTGCTTCAATGAGTTTTAGCTCAGATGACTTGTTAGTCAGCTGAGCTTGTAGGGTAGTCGTTATCCATCTATCCATACACCATTTTCATCCATTCACTTTTTTTTTTTTTTTTTTTTTTTTTTTTTTTTTTTTTTTTTGCAGCAAATCTTGTTAAAACTGTTTGGCTGAGTGGTTTAAAATTGCCTTGGGAGACACTTTAGGGGACAAGTAGACCTTAATTTGCTCAACAGGTGGTGCTGCATTTTTACCTCAGCTGACTTGTCAGTCAGCAAAGGTTATGAGGTGGGTCTTGTCCATCAACCATCTGTCCCTCATCCACAATTTTCATTTTCAGCTTCTCAAACTATCAGCCAGATTCACTTCAAACTTGGTGGAAATACACCTTGGGTGGGCCTTTACTAAATTTGTACAAATTGTCATGTTCCATCGAGTTAAGAATGTTTAGCTGCTCATATGTTGGTCAGGAGAGCTTATGAATTCTGTTTGTGTCCATCATCTGTCTGTCCATCTGGCCAATTCAATAAGGTTAAGGGATGTTTTTTTTGGCAGTCTGTTATTAAGGGACTCTTTCTGTTTAGGGACTGCAGCCCCTGAAACTTTTTCAGTGTGTTTTTAAATGGTAGTTAAGAGCTTTTCCTTCCATTTGAAAGTTACTTTAAAAATAAAACCCTTAGTCATGTACAAAATTTTGTGCGTTTGTCCAATGTGAATGTGACACTGTACCTTTCTGTTCTTGTAGCTTCCTGGTGGTAAAATCATGTATCACAGAAACATTTTAAATGGGCTTGTGCAGATGTTTCTACGAAGATACAGGGCTTCTTGTTTGGCAGTCCATCACTTAGGGACTTCCATCAGTCAGGGATGTCGTATTTGGCAGTTGTATCTACACTGTATTTGCAAATATGACACACAGGCTGTATATTTGTATCTATGCTGTACTTACAAGTATGACACACAGTCAGTACGGCTCTATGAACACTGTACTGACAAATATGCCATAGATACGGTCAGTATAGTTGTATCAATGCTGTTTTTACAAATGTGACACAGAGTCAGTAAAGTTTTTACGTTGATTTGAATTTACAGATCCACACACTGAGTGGCATGTTTGGAAAGAATTCCAAGGAAAGGGATAAAAGCGTGGGGGATATCATCAGTGAATTGACGATCATCCGAGAACAACTCAAACATCCTAATGTGGTCAGATACTACAAGACATTTATTGAACGTAAGCTAAGTTCGATTTTATTACCCTCGGCACATAAACTGCCGGAGGGTATTGTCGTCCCCTTTGTCGTCCGTCCATCTTGTCAACATTACCGCGATATCTCAAAAATATTCACTGTAGCTGTACCAAATATTTTTCACAGAAGGATCTTGTGATGGACCAGGTTCCTATTGAAAACCAGCTTCCTCTGAGTACTTTAAAACTTTTACTGTATGGGGTCAACCCTGACAACATTACCGCGACATCTCAAAAAATGTTGACCGCAGCTTTACCAAATTTTTGTCAGAGATGTATCTTATGATGGACCAAAACCCTATATAAAACCAGCTTCCTCTAATTATTTTTAAACTTTTTATGAAACTCTTAATATATTTATTTGAAAGCCGTCCATGTGGTGTCAACCCTGACGACGTTAGCACAATATATGAAAAAATACTGGTCACAGCTTTACCAAACTTCTGTCAGAGATGTTTCTAATGATGGACCAGAACCCTGTATAAAATCAGCTTCCTCTGATTATTTAAAAACTTTTCATGAAACTTTTAATATATTTATTTGAAAGCCGTCTAAGTGGCGTGAACCCTGAGGACGTTACCACGTTATCTCAAAAAATACTGGCCACAGCTTTTCCAAATTTTTGTCAGAGATGTATCTTATGATGGACCAGAACCCTATTTAAAACCAGCTACCTCTTTATATTTATAAACTTTTCATGAAACTTTAAAGTATTTATTTGGAGGCCTGCTGAGTGGTGCACAAGGGGACAACGTTACCTTAATATCTCAGCAATGGTCCAACGCAGCTTCACCAAATTTTTTTTCAGAGATGCACATTATAGTGAACCACATTTCTATTGAAAACAGCTTCCTCTCATTATTTTTAAACTTGTTATGAAAATTTTGAAGCATGTATTTGATGGTTGTAGGAATGACACACAGTACAGTGGTCTCTGTCAGCAGGACCTGCCCCAAGAACACATCAAAAAGTGCTCTTTCATTTCATAGACAACAATATGGAAATTGTATGTAAAGTATTCTACTGCGAAGTCTCAAAAAATAATGCAGAATTGATGAAAAAAATATTGTGGGCGCTTAGGGTAATCCTTTCTCTGAACGCTATTTTGAACATTGTGTATGCTTTAAGGACAGCTAAGACACCAAAAATGAATCCCACTTTAATCGGTCCTAGTTCAAAATGTATTTGCGTTCGAATAACAAATCATATATGTGTGTAATTGTCATACTCCAAAAAACTTGTGTGTCCCGTGTTTGGGTGTCGATGATGCTAATTGTTGAAGTAACGATTGAAAGTTGACGGCAAACCATCCACCCCATAAATGTCGATATAAGTCACTCATTACATGTGATAAAATCATAATTACACTTGCATCTTAAGGACAGGTAAGACACCAAAAATAAATCCCACTTTAGTCAGTCCTAGCTCAAAATGTACTTTCGCCAGGATAACATATCATATATGTGTGTACTCGTCATACTCCAAAGAATTTATATGTCCCGTATTTTGGTGTCTGTGATGTTAATTGTTGAATAAACAATTGAAAGTTGACCGCAAAGCATCCACCCCATAAATGTCGATATAAGTCACTAATTATTTGTGATAAAATCATAATTACACTTGGATCTTAATCCTGACATATTGGCAACCAAAAACGATCCTGCGATTTTTTATGTTTGGTTTCGTTTTTCTGTTATCCATCCTCAAAGTTTGACGTTTCAATTTTCCCTTTGATTTTCAGGATGTTAATTTTCTTCATTTCGTAGAAAAAGAACGAAGCAAAATTTAGAAAATCGCTGAATCGTTTTTGCAGTTCAAACATTAAAAAATCAAAAGCCGTTAACCGGATTAAATTTTGCCCAGCCGTTTTCTTGGAATAACCATTCTTAGGTGGGGGCTCTCGTCCTATTATCCTTTCTGAGAAAACAAGCTTCAAAGGCCTTTGATGTTGATCATTTGCCTCTGAAACAATACCATTTGCTCAAGTTGAGCTGATATTTGTACAAAACGTAGCAAACATCGTCCCTGAACATTTGGGGAGGTTGTCAATCAATTCTTGGCCAATCACATGAATAAAAGAGCCTTTGAAGTACGGAAAACATTATTCAGCGATCTGTCAAACGGCGACAGCGACAGGCTGGTTTCAAAGTGTGACGTCATGGAGGCGGCCTTTCTGGCCCCGTGACCTCAAGCCTGGCAACGAGAATTGTGTTGCCTTGCTTCGGTGGGACGGCCTGCGGCCGCTCTTGGTCGGTGTACGGATGGCGGGTTTGGTCTTCCGCCCCCTACCTCTTCATTCCGTTTTTATAGGGATAGTATTTTATTGTTTTTACTCGTCTCCTATCTGTATACTTTATGTAGTTAGCTTGTTAGACTTGTCTTTACACTTTACTTAGTCAGCTTGTCATTATTTTGTAGTTGTTTTCTCAATGAGTTTCTTTTTTTTTTCAGCCTGAGCTTTGTAACGCTTTTTGGTGTGTTTTCTCTGCTGTTCACTTTTATGCTTATTTCGATGTGTTTATTTGTACTTTTATTTCCTCATCCCTGGGTTCCGATAAAGTATTATTATGTACATGGGTATTGTTGATTAGGGTGTCAGTTTTTTCCCCGCCTGTCTTTGGTGTGAAGGACCACTGGGGTAATCCATCGCGGCAGGGCCTTTGAAGTTTATCGTCTGACGATTCCCGCTCCTATTGAACATTTAAAGTCTTTCTTAATAAGAACGCAAAACAAGCAAGATAACTATAAAGTAAACCACAAAGGCTATGATATGTTAGCATGTTTCCATCTTTTCCGTGCCCACAAACATACTTTCGGCATGCTGCCTTATTGGGGGGGGGGGGGGAAGGGTATTCGCATTGCCGCTCTGATACCACTCTCTTTTTGCCATGGGCCGTTGCTACCTGCAGCCACGTGACAGGCTGTTAAGTATGATTGACGGGTGGCATTGTTCCGTTTGGCGGCTGAAAACCAAAAGAATGACACATGGACGTTCGGATATCCACATGCCTGTGTGGTTTTTGGCGTTTTTCTCATATTTCTACTTTAGTTATAAGCTCGAAATTTTGACAACTAATAGAAAGGACATTCATCTTGTAAAAACCGTTAAAGTTTCAAAATCGGCCGTGCAAAGGTTTTTGGTGTCTTAAGTGTCCTTAATCCTGACATATTGGCAACAAAAAAAAGGTCCTGCGATTTTTTATCTTTGGCTTAGTTTTTCTGTTATCCATCCTCAAAGTTTGACATTTCAATTTTCCCTTTGATATCCAGGATGTTCATTTTCTTCATTTCATAGCAAAAGAACGAAGCAAAATTTTGAAAATTGCTGAATCGTTTTTGCAGTTCAGACATTACAAAATAAAAAGCCTTTAATTTTGCCGTTTTCTAGAAATAACCATTCCTAAATGGGGCTCTCGTCCTATGATCCTTTTTGAGATAACGAGCTTCAAAGGCCTTTGATGTTGATCATTTGCCTCTGAAACAACACCATTTGCTCAAGTTGAGCTGATGGTTGTGCAAAACAGAGTAAACATCGTCCCTGAACATTTGGTGAGGTTGTCAATCAATTATTGGCCAATTACATGAATAAAAGAGCCTTTGAAGTGCAGAGAACTTTATTCAGCAGTCTGTCAAACGTTGACAGCAACAATGTGCTTTCAAAGTGTGACGTCATGGAGGCCGCCCTTCAGGCTCCATGACCTCAAGCCTGGCAACAAAAGTTGCGTTGCCTTGTTTCGGTGGGGCGGCCTATGGCCGCTCATGGTCAGTGGATGGGTAGCGGGTTTGGTCTTCCACACCCTCCATCTCCATCCCATTTTTAGGGATAGTGTTTTATTGTATCGACTCCTATCTGTATACTTTATTTAGTTAGCTTGTTAGACTTGTCCGTACACTTTACATAGCTAGTTTGTTATTACTTTGTAATTATTCTCTCAATGAGTTTCATTTCTCTATCCAACCCAAGTTTTGTATCAATTTTTTGTATATTTTCTCTTGTGTTCACGTTTATACTTGTCTCATGCTTTTTGATGTATTTATTTGTACCTCTGTTTCCTCATCCTTGGGATTCGAGAAAATATTGTTAATATCATGCATGTGGCTATTGTTGATTAAAGTGCCTTTTTTCATGCCTGTCTTTGCTGTGCAGGGTCACTGGGGCAATATATTGCAGCACGGCCTTTGAAGGGACATCGTCTGACGATTCCCGCTGCTCCTGAACATTTATTAAAGTTTTCCATCACTTGAACACAAAACCAGCAAGATAGCTATAAAGTATACCATTAAGGGTGTGATATGTTTGCATGTTCACATCATTTCCCTGTCCACCAACACCCTTTAGGCATGCTGCCGTGATACCACTGTCATTTTGCCAGGGGCCATTGCTACCTGTAGCCATGTGACAGACAGTTAAGTGTGATTAACATGCAGCATTGCTCCGCTAGACAGCTGAATACCAAAATAAGGACACATGGACGTTCTGATGTCCACATGCCTGTGTGGTTTTTTTTCGTTTTTCTCATATTTCCACTTTAGTTAGGAGCTTGAAATTTTGCCACCTTATAGAAAGGACATTTATCTTGTGAAAACCTTTAAAATCTCAGAATCGCCCATGCAAAGGTTTTTGGTGTCTTACCTGTCCTTAATGTTCGCTGAGGTTAAGATTTCTAGTGTAAAGTGGAGATCAAAGAGGATGCTGGTACATGTATTCATGACAATGTTTTTACTAAGCACAGCAAGTTACAAAGATGGTCCAAATTGCATTCTAGTTGTGAACATGTACACTACAGTTAATGGGTTAAGCAATCATGTATATGGAACCACTCCCCCCCCCCCCCAAAAAAAAAAAAAAACGAAAACAAAATCAAGATGATAGTTATGAGATAGTTTCACATACAATGGCCCCTTTCTTATAAGGTCACCTGAAATGCACCAAAAATGCAGTGTAATAAACAGGTTGGCCTCTCATGAGAGGGACAATATAAAACAAAGTTACAGTTTGTTACTGTTGTTGCACTAAGAAGTGGCCTGCCAAAAGACAGTACCATCCTGGCAGGGGGTCTCTTAAGAAGGGGACCATGGGATGTTTCTTCTGGTACAATGTGTAGACATGGTGACGTGGAAGTAACATTTCTCTTGACGTGTTTCATTTCAGAGGACAAGCTGTATATAGTGATGGAGTTAATAGAGGGCGCTCCTCTGTACGAACACTTCAACTCGCTCAAGGAGAAGGGAGAGAAGTTTTCGGAAGAGAGGGTGTGGCATATATTTATTCAGGTGAGTTGACAAGTGAAAAAGAGTTTGCAACATAGACACATCCAATGAAACAAAACTGAAAAATTTGAATTTATGCAAATTAGGTGAATACACAAAATTTAAATCTTAAACAACTCAAAACTATTATACATAGAGGTGCCATTCCAACTTCAATTTGTAGGTTTGTAACATAACCACACCTAATGAACCATGAACCAAAGTTGCAGAATTTTAATTTATACAAATTAGGTGAATACACAAAATTTAAATCTTGAACAGCTTCAAAACTATCATGGAGGTGCCATTTCAACTTTCACTCTATATGTTTGTGACATAGGTGCATCCAATGAACCATGAACCAAAGTTGGATTTTGATTTATGCGAATAAGGCGAGTACACAAAATCTAAATCTTGAATAACTTCAAAACTATTATACATAAAGGTACCACTGCAACTTCAATTTGTAGGTTTGTGACATAGGTGCATCCAGTGAACAATGACCTAAAGTTGTTAGCTTTTAATTTATGCAAATTGTGCAATACACAAAATTAAAATCTTGAATAGCTTCATAACTGCTGTAGATAGTGGTGTCATTCAAACTTCAGTTTATAAGTTTTTGATATAGCCACATCCAATCAACCAAGAACTAAAGTTGTAGCATTGTAATTCATACAAATTAGGCCTATACACAAAATTTAGACTATGTTGAACAATGGCAAAGTGTAGCATTTCAAACTTTTCTCATTTTGAAGGCACCCTAACAAATTTGCTGTGAAGCAAATCTTCTTTTCTAGTTTTTTGTTTGTTTTTTATCCCATGTGGTAAATAAGCATTTTGTCTGCCAGTGGCTCTTCTGCCAATTGAGTATACAATGATGTTGCGCGGCATTAGCAGTGTGGTATGAATTTTGCCGCACAAAATCTTTGTGTTTATATCTCCTTGTACCAATTACATTTTCATTTGTACATTGAATTAATATTTAGACTGATTTGAAATCACAAATGGGAGAAGTGAATGAAAGCACATGTATGTGCCATGTTGTCGTGTGCTTGAAGTTGAGGGATGGCAGTGGGTATCTCTTCGATTTTTATGCCCAAACAAATGACATAGATGGGAAATTCTGCAAGCCCTAAATTACTTGCAATTGAATTTAGCAGTCTTGCCCATATTGCATGTAGGAGGGTCATATAGTAATCGCTTTTTCTGTGCATCCGTCTGTCGGTTATTCGTGTCTGGGCTATAATTCTCTTGTGCTTCAACTTAGATTAATGAAATTTTACGCACAGGTGCATCTGGACATAAGGGTGTTTTGTGTACCAAACGTACGTCACTGGGTCAAATATCTGGGTCACAGTGAAATATTCTTGTGAAATCATGTCCAGGCTATACTTACTTTACTGTTTAACTATGAAACTGTACACACAGATACATCTACACATAAGAGTGTGTCATGTACCAAAAGTAGGTCACTAGGTCAAGTATCTGGGTCACAGCACTTGACATATCCTTGTAAAATCGTGTCCAGGCTACAATTCCTTTACTATTTAACTTCTGTTCATGAAACTTCACACATACATATATGTAGACCTAAAGGTGTGTCATGAAACAAAAGTAGGTCACTAGGTCAAGTATCTGGGTCATGGTGATACAATCATGTAGAGCACATTATGCTTCATGTCCAGGCTGTAATTATGTTGTCTTTCAAGTTAGATAAATGAAACTTTACACATAGGTGCATCTGGACATAAGGGTGTGTCATAAACCAAAAGTAGGTTGCCAGGTCAACTATCTGGGTCACAGTGACATATCCTTGTAAAATCATGTCCGGGCTGTTATACCTTTACTATTTAACATCGTTTCATGAAACTTCACACACACACAAATATGTAGACCTAAAGGTGTGACATGAAACAAAAGTAGGTCACTAGGTCAAGTATCTGGGTCACCATATACTTACATGTAAAACTACATTACACTTCATGTCCGGGCTGTAATTCTGTTGTCCTTTGACTTGGAATCATGTAACTTTACACACCTGTTTATGTGCACACGAGTGTGTCATGCATACAAGTAGGTCACTAGGCGAAGTATCTGGGTCACGGTGATAACCTATTTTTATTGCCTACAGTCATTCTAAAATGTTACCTGTGATTAGCAAGGCAAGGGGGGTATGGATCCAGCAATCTGATTGCCTTTTTATTCTATGGGCATTCGGCTTTTCTTTTTTTTTTTTTTTTCGTCACAGGCAGGACAAGCAAAAATTTTGAGCGTAATGAGGATTTAACCTACCACTAGTCCAAATATTCAACAAGTAGTGCTGGGGGATGAGTAACGAAAATACTTAATGTTCTGTGCCCTGTTTTGCTGTCTGCAGATGGTGCTTGCATTGCGATACCTACACAAAGAGAAACGTATTGTACACAGAGACTTGACACCCAACAACATCATGCTGGGAGAGAACGACAAGGTCACAATCAGTGAGTACACTTCACCCTTCACTACAAATTACTTGTTTTCAGGCCAGGTGGAGTAGAATAAAAGAATTTAAAAGGAGAACATATAAGATGGCAAAGAGGAGTTTCAAATAATATATTCATGTGCAGATAAAATCAAAATAAACACATTTTGGTTTGTGTCTATTCTGATTTAAATGTATTTGAAGAAATATGTATCTGGTCAAAAACTGCTCATCAAATTTGATGCAGAAAAGCAGAATTACAGATTGACCGATTGTAGTGTTGTAGGATCAGTAAAGATTATAAATTTGCTTTGAAATTTCTATGCTTTGAAACAGTGTACACAAACTGAGTTTGACTGTAGTCCATTTTGACAAAATGAATGTACAGTGGTCCCCACTCTCATGTGGGCACCCCAAGTACTCCAGAAATGTGATCTTACAAGAGGGGTAGTCTCTATAAAAGGGGCGACCTCTTGTCTTTGGGCCGGGGGGGGGGGGGGGGGGGGGGGAGAGCACTGTACTGTATTTTAAAACAACTGAATTGTTAATGGATACAAAGTCATGCAAAGGAAGATTTGTGGCAGTGTAGCTGTGGCAGTGAGATAAAAGCAAAGGATGGTCTTCCAAGTGTGGATGTTAACAGTGCTGATGTGTGTTTCAGCGGACTTTGGCCTGGCCAAGCAGAAGCAGAAGGACTGCAGTAAAATGCTGTCAGTGGTGGGGACTATTTTGTACTCCTGGTGAGTGGTCAGAATCGTAACTGTTTCAGTGTCAATCACGACTAAAGTGGATCTATTTAAGTCAAACTAGTCTCAATTATCATTAGGATCCCAGATTCATATTCCTCGAAAAGAGACCTTTCATTCAAGTACCAGCATGCCTATAGTTCCAGAGAAAATATCCCAGGTCAACAGCTTTTCTCGGCATGCATTGGGCTCATTGCGCCCAATGCTTGCCGAGAAAAGCTGTTGACTCAGTCTAAAATTTTGCACTAAAAGAGTTAAGCTTCATGTTTGTGCAATAGGTGATGAAATTTGGTGATGGTCAACATTCAAGAACAAATGTGTGACAAACTGTTGCAGCATAAGGGAAACTTTTCTAGGTGAACATGACACCCGTTTGATAAAAAACTGATAAAGGCTTTCATCATTGGTTTTTGCATTGCCTGGTCAGTCATGCTGCAGCTGCAGCATGACTTGTCAGGCAATTCAAAAACCACTGGTATGACGATCAGCATGGGACCACTTGAATGAAAGCTCTTGTGAGGGATTGTGAATATGGCAATTTCTTCAATGTTGTAGATTTACTCTCACTGTATTTTATTTCATTAGTTTTACTTAATTTGGCTATGGCCTGAAACTGCAAATTCAACAAAAAAAAAAAAAAAACCAACAAAAAAACAGCGAACTAGCATTTTAACATTAGTTACATAGGAACTATGTCCAATCCGTAAAATATGAGACAATAAATATTATTCTGAGAATATGCCAAAACAGGAGAAGTTGTGTGATATATGCTTTCATACTGTAACAGTAACTTGTATTTATTGGACCTCTACCACTTCTGGCCTGGAAATACTCCATGCATGAATTATATAACAATTATAGCACTATAAAAAGTTGATCCAGCATTTTGAAATGTTCACTACATCACAAGTTGTGTATTTGGTTTTTATCCTCGGCACATAAAGTGCTGGAGGGTATTGTCATCCCCTGCCTCGTCTGTCTGTGCGTCTTGTCGACGTTACCGCAATATCTCAAAAAAATATTCACTGTAGCTGTACCAAATTTTTGTCACAGAAGGATCTTATGATGGACAAGATTCCTCCTAAAAACCAACTTCCTCTGATTATTTTAAGACTTTTTATGAAACTTTTAATGTTTGGCATCAACCTTGACAACGCTACCACGACATCTCAAAAAGTAATGACCACAGCTTTCCCAAATTTTTGTCAGAGATGCATGTTATGATGGACCAGGCTCCTATTCAAAACTAGCTTCCTCTTTGTATTCATAAACTTTTCATGAAACTTTAAAAGTATTTATTTTTTTAGATCATCTGAGTAGTGCACAAGGGGACGATGTTACCATAATATCTCATGAAGGATCCAACACAGCTTCCCCATTTTTTTTTTCAGAGATGCACATCATAGTGGACCACATTCCTATTGAAAACCAGCTTTTTTTTCTTATTTTTAAACTTGTTATGAAACTTTTGAAGTGTTTATTTGGTGGCCGACTGAGTGACGCACAGTACAGTGGTCTCTGTCACCAGAACTTGCCCCAAGAACACATCTGAAAGGGCTCCTTCATTTCACAGACAACAATATGGAAATTGTATGTAAAGTATTCTACTGTGAAGTCTTAAAAAAATTGCATAATTGAGCAAAAATGTTGTGGGTGCCGATGGTAATCCGTTCTCTGAACTCTATTTTTAATCAAAACTGTTATGACTTGTAAACAAAATATAATATTTTCAAATTTATTCATGGGGCTCTTGTTTGCCTTTGCATTGTCAGTTTATCAGTAGTTAATACAGTGGTACCTGTCTTGAGAGACCCCTCCAATGAGAGACCGCATATCCTTTTAAGACCACTCTCTCAGAACACTGTGCTATCTTTTACATGTTATTATACCTGTAATGAAAGACTACCTGTTTTGAGAGACCACATTTTGACCTGCTCTAGGGGTGGTCTCTCAAGACAGGGACCACTGTACAACCATCCGGCACTGTTTTGTCAGCATATCAGTAGTTAATACAACCATTTAACACTGTTTTGTCAGCATATCAGTAGTTAATACAACCATCGTGCACTGTTTTGTCAGCATGTCAGCAGTTAATAAACCCATGGAGGAAGAAAATTTTAATATTTTTCTTCCTCCATGATACAACAAAGGGAATAAAACGTTCAAGGAGCGAAGCCCTTGTAATGTGTAAAAAAGTGTCTCGTATATTTTGTAACAGTGTGCCAAACTAATGAAGGGTTAATTCAGCCAGTTAGTCATATGATTTCTGACTGCCATGGACTTATGATCTACACCAAAAATACAGAGCAGAGCTTGAATTTAAAAGAAAAAACAATTAAAAAACTATTATTTCTAGGGTATGCCACATCTCCAAACAAATATGGGACTTTTTAAATCTGAAGTTTTGGAGTTCCGTTTTGCTCAGCTCATAGTTTTGCAACATGTGTATTGCCATGTTGATGTGGGCCAACAAGAGTTTCCTGTGTTGCAATATTGATCTAAGGTTATGTAAAGCCCCTCGTTGCAGCTAAATATACAGAAGAAAAAACTTACTCTATATGCGTTTACAGTCCCCGGAATGGGACATCAATGCCATAAATTACAACCTGTATACATGTATGAAATTATGTAAACCAATATTTTGTGGCCACAGCCCTGAGTTGCTGCAGAACCAGCCATATGGAGAAAAGGCAGATGTGTGGGCCATTGGCTGTATACTGTACCAGATGTGTACCCTCAAACCCCCCTTCTACAGTAATAACATGCTGTCACTGGCAACCAAGGTACGAATGCTTCTCTACAGTTGATGACCCTCTAAGTTGCCTGTTTGAAATGTAACTAGCCCTCTTTGTGCCAATATGTTCTTTGTGTATTAAAACAAGATTATCATTTATTGATACCACAGATCATAATGGAGTTCCATGTGGAAAAGAAAGGCATGGGGGGGGGGGTTAAGTAATTGTTGAAAAGAGCAAATGCTTGCTATTTACATGATTATTTGATGAAAGGGAGACAGTGGGCAGATTTACTTGTTCGTGCCATGAATGTATTATGTCAAAATGGAAATTTCCCAAGAAGATATAAGTTATGGATTTGGGAATAGTTTGAAAAAAAGATGCATCAGTCAAACTCAAATACTCTCAAGTCTAGATGGGCAGTTAACCTAAACCATGCAAATTGTGTGACCAAACACAGCACAACTGATGCAGATCTGGTTCTTGCTATGAGGGTTGAAGAAGAAACGCAAGGCCTACAGATGAATGTGCCTGTTCTTGCAGATTGTAGAAGCTGACTTTGAGCCTGTACCTGATGGGGAGTACTCTGACCGAGTCACATCCACTATCAAAACGTAAGTAGCCATTACATCCACTATCAAAACGTAAGTGGCCATTACATCCACTATCAAAACGTAAGTAGCCATTACATCCACTATCAAAACGTAAGTAGCCATTACATCCACTATCAAAACGTAAGTAGCCATTACATCCACTATCAAAACATAAGTTGCCATTACATCCACTATCAAAATGTAAGTTGCCATTACATCCACTATCAAAACGTAAGTAGCCATTACATCCACTATTAAAACATAAACCATGTGCAATTTTTGTGGAGGCCATTTAAGGCCAATTTTTACAGTCCTGTCATAATATCTGTTGTGTTCACTGTTGTACTTCCGCTAGCTTATATATAATAACATGCTCGTGCTGCATGCTCTAGTCAAGTGAGCCATGGAGGAATAAACTCCAGGAGTGAACTAACACTGTTAGCATTTGCCATTTGTCACAGTTGATTTTCATTCTTGTCACCTTTTACGCTCAATATTTACTTCTTAGCTGTTCATTATGTAAAAAAAAATACAATAATGTATTAAAATGGTCTTAAATTGGGCTACAAAGAGTCAGGTGGCACCCAACAAAACCCCCACCTCACAGTGGATAATGCAGGTCATTTTATACTTGTTCCTTCAGCTGCCAACTTACAAAGCCCTGTGGTGAGCCAGGGTCAACAAGACAATAACAATTTCAGCTATGAGTGGCCAAGTCAGTACACAGTAACTAAACCAGAAGACAAATATATCCTAGAAATGTATGTCCCCTTATAATGTTTTTACTGGCCTGGTGTCAGTACTGAAACATGCAAAAAAAAAAAAAAGAATATTTACTAACTCAATTCTTTGCTGTAGGTCTCACACCTGCAGATCTGTGATAATTTCAAATATTGTACAGCTCCCCATGTCAGATCTGTGAATGTTAAAAAGATGTAGAACTTGAAGTGGGTTTAAAATTTTTCGGTCACAATGTACTTTTTTAACTGATTTAATGTCTTGCATGTACACAGAGAAATCATTGTGGCTCTTTGCCCGTGTCAGTGAAATTACAGTGCAGTCTTTGACAACAGAACATTTAGGAACAGTACATGTACTCACAACTGTCACAGAAAACGGCATCACGGCGATGGTGCAATATACCACTCGTGTACCAGCCAACAGTACCTCTGGTGCTGGAAAGCTTACCAGCCACATTTGACATGCATAAAACTGTATTGCATAGATGATATTTGGTGTCGCCATACCACACCACAAGGCATCTTGCCTGGAGACAAAAGACACAGTGAGAATCATGCTTTTGTGATGAGATTTCTTTGTTCACATGTCTGAGTCATATGGGGCACTGCTACCTGGTGGAAGTAAGCAGATAAATCACAGCGCCAATGTTGACAACATTGACAGCCACATTAGTTGCAGATGGAACCAATGGTGGCGCCACCAATACATTCATGATGCAAAGTTGATATCATTTATTTTCTGCAGTGTGTTTGTTTTCTCTGCATTGCCTTACAACTTGCCTGCTGAACAGATTGATGGGTATTCTCCACTGCGTATAAAGCATGTAAATTGCACAGCTTGGTCTACTTTAGGGGCAACTTGATACAATCACATTTATAAAGGGAGACAATTAATATGCATTGTTTTCTTTCAGCTGTATAACCGCCTCCCCAGATGAGAGACCTGACATAGTCCAGTTGGCAGCGCACATTTCTGATATTATCCTGGTTCACATGGACCGGCTACACGTGGCACAGATCAACATGGAGAAGAAGCTTGAAAGGGAACGAAAAAGAACCCAAAGGTACAAGCTCTCACGAAGTCTTGTCTTCAGTGTCCCTTTTCATGTGCTGATGGGTGTTGCTACCTAGTGTTATCGTGAAGCAATACATTAATATTTGGCGCAGCTGACGTGCTAGTTGGCTGAGCCAAATATGGATGTGCATTTCAATAACATCATCAAATCGCTTTCTCTGCACTATCAAACAATAGCTGGAATAGTTTCTGTTGTTTTACTTCAAGGCTTCTGCTTAATGTGGTGGGTAGTGGCAAGAGAAACCATTTTGTTCAGGGTGGACACATAATAGAATATTTACATTTTATACGCCAGTACATTGGGCACTACTTTTCTTTTCATTCATAAATCCAAATACAAAATACAAGATTCGTTCACATTAGGGAAAAAGTATACAAGTAAGTTATTTTTTGGGATAAAAAATCTTGTATTTTGTAAAGCTATCTGTTCAAATAAATGAACATTTACAAAGGAACTATTTTTCTTTCCTGTTTGTTGCTTTTGGGATAGACTGGTTGACAGGTAACGGGGGCGTGGTTAGCGCTTATCTTTCTATTGATCACCCCCCCCCCTTAAACCAAGGCAATTTATGTGGAAAAAACGTTCTTTGGCGATCGTGCATCACTTGTAATTATTATCAAAAATCGAAAAAATAGAAAAAAATGTAAATATAATAAATAAACTTCATTGTCATTGTTTTCATGAGCGTGTGAGGAAAACTTTATGGCTGGTATTTTTGGGATGAAGCGTTATCGCGCTTCATCCAAAATACCAGCCATAAAGTTTTCCTCACACGCTCATGAAAACAATGACAATGAAGTTTATTTATTAAATGTGGAATCACAGACGGGATGTGGTTGCACATGGTGTAGCCCACAGTGGAGTGAGGTCATGAAATGCTATGCAGTGTCAATAATATGGTACCAACTCCATAAGAGGCTAATATATCAAATGTGCTTTATACTCCTGAACCAAAAGTTACAGCAATTCATATGTTTAATAATTAATTAGACACATTTGATATTGAGAATGGGAGAACTGTGTTTTATCCAGTAATTATAGCTGTATTAGCCTCAAAAATAGGAAAATACAGAGTGGGGAATAACCCTATCCATATCCTCCTAGTTCTCCCGGTACTACTTTCATGAGCAGGGTCAAAGGTCAATGCCTAGCAGAAGACATTTTTCCATGTTTAACCCAAGCACATGTTGGCATCCCACGTGACTTACCAATTCATCAAGTGCGGTATCACCACATTTACTATTTTGTTACGCACTTGAAATAAAGCATGTTACTTCTTTGAAAATAAATATATCATTGTTATATATATATATATATGTTTTCTTTCTTATTTTGAGCCTAATACAGCTACTATTACTGGATAAAAGTAAAACCAACTATGTAGAGAAGACTGCTGTCCAGGTTCATGCCTGGCCGGATCACTCCTCGTCCACTTTGTGGACTCGGAGTGATCCGCTCAGGCATGAACTCAGCCTTCCTAGGCAGCAGTATTCTCTACTAGGTTAGTTTTACTATTATCCAGTGGCAATGTCAAAAATTATTTTGGCCAAACTAAATCTGTTTTGTTTTTTTGTTTGTTTGTTTGTTTGTTTGTTTGTTTGTTTGTTTGTTTGTTTGGGGGGGGTCTTTAAATGAGAATAGAAAGGGGGGACCAATGAAGTGCATTCTACCCAATATTTGATTTTGTTCACTTTAAGCATGCAAAGTCTGCTGAGCACAGGACTGTCACAGGTCTTTTTTTTTTTTTTGGCCTTTGGCCCAACTGGTGATTCATAAAGCATTTTTTTCCTGGCTATGTAATTCACAGATAGTTAAAATTGAGTCACCATGAAAAGACTTGTAATTCAGATTTACATGTGCAAAAATATGCGTCATGGAAGTACAACACACCCACTTTTGTACAGCTGTGATCATGTGCACATTGCTGTTGTTGTTGTTGTTTTGTTTGTTTGTTTGTTTTTTTCATTTGAGCACAGACATGCTGTAGATTTCATAGTTTTGACTTTTGAACACCAATTATTCTTCCAGGCATTATTATGAGGCCAATCGCAACATGCAGAACTACCACCGCCTCTTCTTGGTGTCTCAGGAGCGCTACGACAAACTGGTCAACCTGGCCAGCAGTGGGGGAGGCCAGAGCATGAAGGTAACTCTTCTGGGGCATCCTTAAGGTCACGATCTATTAGGCGATACTAATGGCATCTGATTCAATGCTGTATCCAATGACAGAGCCATGCTTGTGCACACTTGGTCTCTTGCGATTATAACCTAATTTTGACCATCGCAGTCCATCAGAAGATACCTTTGTGTTTCCTGGAGGAGTCTTCATGGCGTTATTAAAATAATTCATGCCAACACAGACAAGGCATTGGGAATGAAAATTGATGCAAGATGGACTGTTCAAAGCTTCACAGGTTGCACACATGGGGGAGGCAGAAGAGATCTTAGAAAAAAAAAGGAAAGACAAAGTATGAAGAAAGCATATTTTATGAAATTATGAAAATGAAAGGTCAACTGAGTGAAATTGTAAGGCAGGTCCAATTTGTTACTCGGGCATGTTTGAAAGTTTACATACTTTGTTATTATTTGATCAAGTACAAATGTCCTGCATGACCCAAGTTGAAACATTCGTTCAGACACAAGGTGGTGAGTATGTTATTTGGAATCATTGAGGACCTGTTTCATTTGCTAGGAGGAAGACCTGTCTGATGGCGTGTTCATAGATCAGGACTCTGCATTCAGGAAACGACGGACTGACAGCAGCACAAGTGGGGGCGCCACCAGCAATGGCCACACCACGGAGAGTGAGGACCAGAATAACAATGACAATGGTAAGAGCACAAGGAAGCTTGCACTTAGGACCATAAGTGGTGAGAGCACAAGGAAGCTTGCACTTAAGACCATAAGTGGTGAGAGCACAAGGAAGCTTGGACTTAACACCATAAGTGGTGAGAGCACAAGGAAGCTTGGACTTAACACCATAAGTGGTGAGAGCACAAGGAAGCTTGGACTTAACACCATAAGTGGTGAGAGCACAAGGAAGCTTGGACTAAGAACAAAACTGGTGACCATGCAAGGAATCTTGCACTCAACACCCATGTACATGGGGAGTGCACAGGGACCAATGTAAATAACACCAATGTAAATGGCAGGTGCTCAAGAAAGCATACAACATGTACATGTACATTTACCCCAATAAATCTTACACACATATCACTACACAGTGTACAGTGACACCCATGGTAGACATCCACTCCTGTGAGAAGTCACCAGCTAATTGAAAACTTTTGTCATCTATCAAGTTAGTTTTCATTGAAGTTGATTGTAAGAGCAGTAAAATTCTACCTGAGACCAGCTGTGGCATCAAAGACGCGTTGATCAAATTGCACTGCTGTTCTAAAGTGGACAAAAATGGATTCCAAATCATTGTGGAAGTATTGTAGATCATCCAAAAGACCCTAAGTTTGATATGTTTTTGTGGGGTTGGATGAGAGTGGTAAGTGATGTACTTGTCCTCTGTAGGCTGGGCGAGTGTCAGTGATGAAGAGACCACCGACGCCTGCAGCAGTGGCAGTGAAAGTCGAGACAGTAGTGCCGGTTTGGGAGGCCGCATTCCCATAGCACAGATCTTGTGCGAAAGACGAGACTCCAGTGGAAGTGGTATTCCACCACGCCCACCAGGGGGCACTCCTAGGAGTCGCAGAAAGCCAAGACATGTGGAACAGTATGCTCAGGCCTTGACACTAGAAATACCAAGTAAAGATAATTACACCATTTCTTGTTTATGTATTAGTATGTGTGCAATATTCCTTGTCTTTTTCCAGATGACATTGATATGTTATGAGAGTACAAGTGCCACATTTTTAGAGTGGTTGTAAATTGGATAGGAATTCTAACATTTGTGTTTTGCTGGTGACTTGAATATAGCAGCTACAATTTTTGTTTGGCTGTTTACTTTTCTTGTTTTGGGGTGTAAAAAACATTTAATTATATGTCTTTTTGTATATAGAAGAACTATTGTAAAGAGTACAAAATAAAAAGTGCACACGGCAAAAGCCATTTTGAATATGTTTACTCCTGGCTTTTCAAGAGCAAAACAATATTAGACTGAAAATTCTCACGTTTTGTTACATGCAAGTATATACAGGATCTTTATTTTGCAGCCAAGATCAGTCGAGACTCAGGGTTGAGCTCTGGAGATCCTTCCCCGAACAATAACTCCCCACCCAGTGCCACCAACCCTCAGGCTCGATCTGGGTTGGGTGTACAGAGGTCATTTAGTAACCCCAATCTGGACACTGTCATCAAGAGGGTATCAAGTGGAGGCAAGGCCCGGCCCAGTGAGTCCTATTTGACATTGTTCTTGTTCTTGTTATTTACAAGGACAGGCTTAAGAGCATACTCTAAGGGGGGGGGGGTAAGGGGCCCCTGGTATACTGGTACAAGTAATAATTTTGCCCTTGCACAAGGTATGGGAAAGAAAATGTACAAATAATGGTTGGTATGAAGTGCGGAAATTAAAAAGGCTGCCAGCACATAAATACGGCAAAGAAAAATTCCCAGTACACCAGAACGGAAAATCCCCTCTCCCCCCCCCCCAACCTTGTAGGGTTGCAGAAAAGACTGATCTTCCACAGAAAAAAAAATTTACTTATTAGAAATTAAATATTTTTCAGCTTGAGTTGTTCACAGTTTGTGTATTAACAGTTTCCTCTTGCTGTTATATCAGTTAGTTCGCTCATAGGTTTGAATTTTTGAGAGTGCTGGAAGTTGAGTGTGCAGTAGGACACTCCCTATCTGTCCTTTGTTACCAAGTTTGAAGGATGGTTTCATTCAAGAGTGTAGATTGCTGACTATATTTGCTCATGTTTTGTTTCTTGCCTGCTTACTAACCTTACCCTGGCAGGTGGACCACATCTTAAACCCATAGGTGAGTGTGGCACAGCCACATGCTATAGCACTATACATGTATGCATAGCAGTCAGTAGCAGTACACCCATAGCATTGTAGAGTTGAAGCCTTTCCCTCAATTGTCAATTTTGTGGTATCAGTCTTTCAGTTTTATATACCTTTCTGTGTAATATTTTTCGCTGCTTTTTTATGGGACAAGTACATTGTATTTCTGTTGTAGTTTGTGTGTTCAGTGTACTGGCCTCTACACATTAGGTGGCACAAGGTTATTAATGTATACTAAAGAGGAAAGAAGATGGTCCTCAACCTAGTGTGTTGAGACCGTCCGGTTCCAAGGTGTGAAACTTATAGATCCAATGTCGTTCTCTTTTCCGTCGGAAGGTGGTTGAAGATTCTAGGGATGGGTCCCTGTCGATAACTTCCAAGATTTGTGTGAACAGTATGTCGTCGGCCGAATGGCCGGCTTTTACCCAATGGTGAAATAGAGGACTCGGTTTTTTGAGTCGTATGTTTCTTTCGTGCTCGAGATATCGCTCACGGAAGGTCCTTTTGGTTTCTCCAATATATTGGAGTGAGCATTTAAGGCATGTGAGGAGATAAATGACGTTACGGGACTGACAGTCTGTGTCCGTCGGTATTTTGATCTTTTGGCCTGTGTGTGAGATCGTAGCTATGTTTTGTTTGCGAATCATGGAGCAAACAAAACAGTTCTCGCGCTGGCATGGATCGTGTGGGTTGGCTGGGACATGTCCCTCGCGGCCCTTGTTGGGCCGTGGGTATGTGAGTTTGGCTCTGACCAGAATATTCTTGAGGTTTGCGCATTTTCTGAAACCAAAGAGCGGCTTCTCGGTGAAGACCTCTCTGCAATCTCGGGAGAGTTGTAGAATGTCCCAATAGTGTAGGATCATTTGTTTGGTTTTCGGATTGCGCGGGTTGAACGTATGTATGAGCGGGATTTTATTGAATTGGCCTGTGGCGGGTGTAGGGATCATGATCTCGCTCCGATGTCGGAGGAGAGCTTTTTCTCTACTGGCCTTAAGTAGGTTCATCGGGTAGCCTCTTTTAAGAAAGTGTTGGACCATGCGGTCGAGATGTGAGTCTCTATCGTCGGGGTCGGAACAAATTCTAATTACCCTTAGAAATTGGCTGTAGGGGATAGAGCGTGTCACATGTTTGGGGTGGCAGGATGTGTAATGAAGGTAGCTATGTGTGTCTGTCGGTTTGCAATAGAGTGTGGTCGCAAGCTGACCGTTTGGTTTTCTAATGACAGTTGTATCGAGAAAGTGGACTTGTAAGTAAGAGTAATCGAGCGTGAACTTGATGGTTGGGTGTTGTGTGTTAAGCCATTCTTTCCATTCGAGAAGTGACTTTTCTCCCCGTGTCCAGACGCCGAAACAGTCGTCGATATATCGCCAGAAAACTTCTGGTTTAATGTCGGACTTGTGGAGGAGTTTTTGTTCAAGGTAGGACATAAAAAGATTGGCAAAGGAGGGGGCCATGGCTGATCCCATTGCTGTGCCGCCTATCTGCAGGAAGTGTTTGCCGTTGAAGTCGAAATTGTTTCTGTGTAGGACTTCTTTCATCATTCTGGCGATTGCGGTGGTTCGTAAATTAGGGTTGGGGTCTTTGTTGAGGGCTAAGACCGTAGCGACAATCCCTTCTTGGTTGGGGATATTTGTATAAAGCGAAACTACATCTAGGGTGAAGATGATATACGGGCCCTGGGGTGGGCTTTTATTGAAATCTTCTATTTTGTGTAGGAAGTCGCTAGTATCCCGAAGGTATGTGGGAATTTTGGGAACCAAAAATCTGATATGTGCATCGACGAATCTGGACAGTTTGTCTGTCGGGCCGTCAATGGCGCTCAGAATAGGTCTTCCTGGGACACCCTTTTTGTGGATTTTTGGTAATAAATAAAACTGTGGTGTTTTATATTCTGTGGAGGTGAGGAAGGTGTGTGCGGTGTCGCTTATGTCGCCACCATCGTGTAGTTCGTCTAAAAGCCGATGGATGGCTGAGACGTTCTCTTGTGTTCTGTCATCACTAGTTTCAATGTAAAAATTAGTGTCTCCGAGCTGTCTTTCGGCCTCGGAGATGTAGTCTATTGTGTTCATAACCACAATTGCGGAGCCTTTGTCGGCTTTTTTAATGACTATCTCCGGGTTGTCTTTAAGTGAGGAAAGTGCCTCCTTTTCTTCTGGGGTAATATTAGGTTTAGTTTTCCGTCCGAGGGGGAGTTCTCTGGCCGTTTTTTTGATAATGGAAATAAACATGTCGAGGAATTGGTCTTCTCCCGGGGGTGGGTTAAAATTACTTTTGAGTTTAAATTTCCGTTGTAAAGGGTCCAGAAGGGTGGAGTCAGTGTCTTTGAAAAAGAATTTAATCTTTGCTTTCCTTGTGAACTCATGTATGTCGTCAAGGATGTCTGCCCTGTCTGGTGGGTCAGGGGTGGGACAGAAGGTGAGACCTTTACCGAGAATGTTTACCTGGGTTTCCGTAAGGGGGCGGGATGATAGATTAACAACAGATTGCTCGCTTAGATAGGTTTCATGAATTTTATTCTTATCCATTGGCTCCATGTTGAGTCAACTTGTGAAGTGCACAAGAAAATAAGAAAACGCAAATGCGTGTAAGCTAAGAAGAGAAACTGCCAGAAAGTGCGTTAAAAAGGATAGTCAAAGTAGAAAGTCCGATTATGAACGCCTAGCGCGTCTGTCTGCCTTAAGGGCTTTGTAAAGTTTAATGAATGTGGCGAGATCTTCGGAGCTTCTCTTGGTGAGGTCCGACTGCTTGGGTCTGGGCTTGAACCGGCGGCCTTTCTGTGGTTGTTTTTTGTTGTTAAAGTTCTTTCTGGTTTGGCCTTCGAATTTCCTTGCTTTCTCGACGGTTCACATTGAACCGACCTACTTGGGACCCCATCGGCTCACACTGAACCGACCCACCCAGGACCCAAGCGGTTCACACCGAACCATTTCTCAGCCACAATGAACGGCCCATTGTAGACACTTCCAGAATGCACCATGCAAACGACTCACATCGAAACCGCGTAATTGGCCATAGACACGGTTCACTTGAACCGACCTACTCTCTAGACTGCCACCATCTTTAGCGCTCACACAGAACCGCACGCATACTAGCCATACAAGTTTGGCACCCACACAGACACATCCGGATCCAACAACGCCCACGCAAAAGGACCGACCTTTGAACCCAACAATGAAACTGCTCTCATCCAATGGAATCCACAGACAGGCCCACCACACCAGACCCTGCACAAAATTACACCAATAGTAATGACTCACACGCCAGTGACGTCATTAGTATACCACCTTGAAGACCAATCACTGACAAGCACGTCCCGAACGCCAGGGTATTTAAAGGCTCACCAGCCCCCCTGATTCAGTTGTTTTAGTCCTCTGACGAAGCAACACCACTTGCGAAAGCGCTCAGGACATAATCTCAGTAGTAGTTTTCGGCTCTCCGTTTAGTTCCAGTTGATATGAATTTATCTGACCCGGGAACCACTTTAACGGGAAAACAGGCGGGCCCGTCCACCAGCACTGACTCCCTGACCACCAATATCCAACACAAGCTGAATATCTACAGGGACACAGTCAACGCTAGCAGGCAGCGGGACACCCCGGCGCCCAGCCCGATCCACTCGGACATATCCCTGGCCACCTCCACATCGGCCGACACTATCCAGGCCGCAGATACGGCCAAAAGGGACGAAGTTCCACCAAGACAAAAACGCCGCAGAACAGACGACAACACAGGGGTCGACCCGAAGAAAATCAAAATAGTTCCAGTGGCGGCAGAGACCACTTTCCGCAAACTCCGGAATCACACGGAAAAACGCGCCAAATACCAATTAAATTTGGAATATCTGGAACGTTTCCATCAGGAAGGAAAAATCCCCAGGGGCCTACAGATAAGGTCACAACCCAACATCGGCAAGGGAGACCAGAACTTCCTTAACAAGTGGACGGCAGCAGCGAAAGAGTGCCAAACCACCTTCCTGATTCTACTTATCGAGAAACACAATCAGGAAATCCAACAGTTGGAAAACCACATACAGACCCTACAAGAAACCCTTTCAAACATCTTGCCGAACGACACCGACAGACGCCCGGTTTTAGAGCTGGTCCAAACCTTGACAGACAGGTTCGTCAACAAGACGAAAGCCGAGAAAGCAAGGAAATTCGAAGGCCAAACCAGAAAGAACTTTAACAACAAAAAACAACCACAGAAAGGCCGCCGGTTCAAGCCCAGACCCAAGCAGTCGGACCTCACCAAGAGAAGCTCCGAAGATCTCGCCACATTCATTAAACTTTACAAAGCCCTTAAGGCAGACAGACGCGCTAGGCGTTCATAATCGGACTTTCTACTTTGACTATCCTTTTTAACGCACTTTCTGGCAGTTTCTCTTCTTAGCTTACACGCATTTGCGTTTTCTTATTTTCTTGTGCACTTCACAAGTTGACTCAACATGGAGCCAATGGATAAGAATAAAATTCATGAAACCTATCTAAGCGAGCAATCTGTTGTTAATCTATCATCCCGCCCCCTTACGGAAACCCAGGTAAACATTCTCGGTAAAGGTCTCACCTTCTGTCCCACCCCTGACCCACCAGACAGGGCAGACATCCTTGACGACATACATGAGTTCACAAGGAAAGCAAAGATTAAATTCTTTTTCAAAGACACTGACTCCACCCTTCTGGACCCTTTACAACGGAAATTTAAACTCAAAAGTAATTTTAACCCACCCCCGGGAGAAGACCAATTCCTCGACATGTTTATTTCCATTATCAAAAAAACGGCCAGAGAACTCCCCCTCGGACGGAAAACTAAACCTAATATTACCCCAGAAGAAAAGGAGGCACTTTCCTCACTTAAAGACAACCCGGAGATAGTCATTAAAAAAGCCGACAAAGGCTCCGCAATTGTGGTTATGAACACAATAGACTACATCTCCGAGGCCGAAAGACAGCTCGGAGACACTAATTTTTACATTGAAACTAGTGATGACAGAACACAAGAGAACGTCTCAGCCATCCATCGGCTTTTAGACGAACTACACGATGGTGGCGACATAAGCGACACCGCACACACCTTCCTCACCTCCACAGAATATAAAACACCACAGTTTTATTTATTACCAAAAATCCACAAAAAGGGTGTCCCAGGAAGACCTATTCTGAGCGCCATTGACGGCCCGACAGACAAACTGTCCAGATTCGTCGATGCACATATCAGATTTTTGGTTCCCAAAATTCCCACATACCTTCGGGATACTAGCGACTTCCTACACAAAATAGAAGATTTCAATAAAAGCCCACCCCAGGGCCCGTATATCATCTTCACCCTAGATGTAGTTTCGCTTTATACAAATATCCCCAACCAAGAAGGGATTGTCGCTACGGTCTTAGCCCTCAACAAAGACCCCAACCCTAATTTACGAACCACCGCAATCGCCAGAATGATGAAAGAAGTCCTACACAGAAACAATTTCGACTTCAACGGCAAACACTTCCTGCAGATAGGCGGCACAGCAATGGGATCAGCCATGGCCCCCTCCTTTGCCAATCTTTTTATGTCCTACCTTGAACAAAAACTCCTCCACAAGTCCGACATTAAACCAGAAGTTTTCTGGCGATATATCGACGACTGTTTCGGCGTCTGGACACGGGGAGAAAAGTCACTTCTCGAATGGAAAGAATGGCTTAACACACAACACCCAACCATCAAGTTCACGCTCGATTACTCTTACTTACAAGTCCACTTTCTCGATACAACTGTCATTAGAAAACCAAACGGTCAGCTTGCGACCACACTCTATTGCAAACCGACAGACACACATAGCTACCTTCATTACACATCCTGCCACCCCAAACATGTGACACGCTCTATCCCCTACAGCCAATTTCTAAGGGTAATTAGAATTTGTTCCGACCCCGACGATAGAGACTCACATCTCGACCGCATGGTCCAACACTTTCTTAAAAGAGGCTACCCGATGAACCTACTTAAGGCCAGTAGAGAAAAAGCTCTCCTCCGACATCGGAGCGAGATCATGATCCCTACACCCGCCACAGGCCAATTCAATAAAATCCCGCTCATACATACGTTCAACCCGCGCAATCCGAAAACCAAACAAATGATCCTACACTATTGGGACATTCTACAACTCTCCCGAGATTGCAGAGAGGTCTTCACCGAGAAGCCGCTCTTTGGTTTCAGAAAATGCGCAAACCTCAAGAATATTCTGGTCAGAGCCAAACTCACATACCCACGGCCCAACAAGGGCCGCGAGGGACATGTCCCAGCCAACCCACACGATCCATGCCAGCGCGAGAACTGTTTTGTTTGCTCCATGATTCGCAAACAAAACATAGCTACGATCTCACACACAGGCCAAAAGATCAAAATACCGACGGACACAGACTGTCAGTCCCGTAACGTCATTTATCTCCTCACATGCCTTAAATGCTCACTCCAATATATTGGAGAAACCAAAAGGACCTTCCGTGAGCGATATCTCGAGCACGAAAGAAACATACGACTCAAAAAACCGAGTCCTCTATTTCACCATTGGGTAAAAGCCGGCCATTCGGCCGACGACATACTGTTCACACAAATCTTGGAAGTTATCGACAGGGACCCATCCCTAGAATCTTCAACCACCTTCCGACGGAAAAGAGAACGACATTGGATCTATAAGTTTCACACCTTGGAACCGGACGGTCTCAACACACTAGGTTGAGGACCATCTTCTTTCCTCTTTAGTATTTCTTACTGAGTCCACAACACTAGTGGTTTCCCCAGAGTGGGATCAATTTACCGCCACTAGGCCCACGTGACATTTAACACGTGTCGGAACCCGAACGTCACCACCTGACGTCACAAAGTACACCCATGATATAAGACCAGCACACTACGTTGCTGGGCGCCAGACCATCAACTTACACTATGGACAACAGACACGCGTGTCAACATTGCGCACGTGGGTTCGCCCACAAAACTAGCCTCTATAGACATATTAGATCTGCCCATAAAGGTATTACACTGTATAGCTGCGACGTTTGCGGCAGACCGT
Source organism: Hermodice carunculata (assembly GCA_964020975.1). Classification (NCBI taxonomy): domain Eukaryota; kingdom Metazoa; phylum Annelida; class Polychaeta; order Eunicida; family Amphinomidae; genus Hermodice; species Hermodice carunculata. The sequence goes on from CAXHWN010001472.1 coordinate 38,077, forward strand.
TTAAAAGGCTCGAGTATTACAGAAAACACGCTTTCAACTGTCATCCAGCCTTTGATCTCCACATAGAGGGGAACAGGCCACACCTCCGCAGGGAAGACACCCCCCCGAACGTAAGGGCCAACCAACGACTTATTGATCTGCTAGAAGCAGAAGAGGTCTTAAGGGTCCACCACGGAGAGTCTTCCCCGATTATGTTACGCACCAGGGCCGCCATACAAGAAGCCGCCATCCAGGCCGGCCTGGTACAAGCACCGATCTCGGCCAACAGTGAGGTGTATCGGGGTCAACTCAGTCCAGCCTCATACACAGATATCCTAGCGATACGCACACCGGCGAGGTCAACACAAGTGTTCGACCATCAAACCGAGACAAGTCGCAAAATCTTAGCCGATATGGACTTTTTCAATACCCTACAAGAACCAGACAGTCCCACCACATCAGACGAGGATGACAACCTACTCACCTATCTAGAGATCATGAGGGCCCATCATACACCACAACCGCCCACCACCACAAAGGCACCACTGGCCACACCGGGCCCCTCCAATCACGGGAGCCCCACCAAGAGGACATATCGGGTGCACAGAGAAGATGGCTTACCCATCCCAGAGGGCCTACGTCTCATCCCGGCGCACAGGGCCATCACCCCTACCTGGACCTGGGGCCCCATGTATAGTAGAAAACACCTCCTCACCATCAACGGGGCCGCAACGAGACTTAGGATTCTCCTAAAACAAGGACCCATTCCGAGAAAGATCTTTCCACGCCCCTTCTCGGCCACTCAGCCACAACCACCAGTGTAACAGACTCTACCTTTATTCCAGCACCTGATCCGTCTCGGCTACATTGTTTTTCTTTTACTTACCTTGTTCCTACCGGTTAATAAATTGATAGCCTCTCATTCTTGTCTCTTCTTCTTTCTTTCCTTTAGGTTCCGTCGTCTTTCCCACAAGGGAACTTTTTCCCGACACCAGTCGGATAACTTTTCCTTTGGGCGACTCCCCGCCTCATCCACTGAACTTTTCTATTGCCTTGAGTCCCTGGACTCTTTCATCACTTTTACTTCTAATACACCACTTACCTAACCAAGACAGCACCATTCGATGTTGTGTCTCGCTTACCTTCTCCCCCATACACAAACCCATACTTTCCCTACGGCCCCATTGCCAATAAACGGTCCACCACAAACCCAAACGGATCACCTTGAAGCGCCCGTCAGGTACTTTAAGTTCAAATCGAACCGACCTACCTTACGGCCCACACGTCACACCGGTCTTTGTACATACGGTTCCAAACGAACCACCAACATAGCCCACGGACCCCAGCGGTCCGCATTGAACATACTTTTCCTGGCCCGTTACCGACTGGTTCACATCGAACCTACCCACGTGGGACCCGACGGTTCACACTGAACCGACCTACTTGGGACCCTACCTACGGAAAACCAGACGGTTCCCATTGAACCGACCTACCTGGGACCCCAGCGGTTCACAGTGAACCGACCTACCTCCACGGGACACCCAATGGCCCGAATTGAACCTAACTACGGAAAACTAGACGGTTCACACTGAACCGACCTACCTGGGACCCCCGGCAGATCACCCTGAACCGACTCCACTAGGACCAGTGGCCCAAATTGAACCTACTCACGGGAAACCAGACGGTTCACATTGAACCGACCTACCTGGGACCCCAGCGGTTCACACTGAACCGACCTACCCCCACGGGACCCCCAATGGCTCACACTGAACCAACCCACACGGAAACCCCGACGGTTCACACTGAACCGACCTAGTTGGCACCCTATCTACGGAAAACCAGACAGTTCACATTGAACCGACCTACCTGGGACCCCAGCGGCTCACACTGAACCGACCTATCTCCACGGGACCCCCAATGGCCCGAACTGAACCTACCTGCGGAAAACCAGACGGTTCACATTGAACCGACCCACCTGGGACCCCCGACAGTTCACCCTGAACCGACTCCATTAGGACCAGTGGCCCAAATTGAACCTACCTACGGAAAACCAGACGGTTCACATTGAACCGACCTGCCTGGGACCCCAGCGGCTCACACTGAACCGACCTACCCTCACGGGACCCCCAATGGCTCACACTGAACCAACGCACACGGAAACCCCGACGGTTCACTCTGAACCCACCTACTTGGGACCCTACCTACGGAAAACCAGACGGTTCACATTGAACCGACCTACCTGGGACCCCAGCGGCTCACACTGAACCGACCTATCTCCACGGGACCCCCAATGGCCCGAACTGAACCTACCTACGGGAAACCAGACGGTTCACATTGAACCGTCCTACCTGGGACCCCCGGCAGCTCACCCTGAACCGACTCCATATGGACCAGTGGCCCAAATTGAACCTACCTACGGAAAACAAGACGGTTCACACGGAACCGACCTACCTGGGACCCCAGCGGCTCACACTGAACCGACCTACCCCCACGGGACCCCCAATGGCTCACACTGAACCAACCCACACGGAAACCCCGACGGTCCCCTCTGAACCGACCTACTTGTGACCCTACCCACAGAAAACCAGACGGTTCACTTTGAACCGACCTACCTGGGACCCCAGCGGTTCACACTGAACCGACCTACCCCCACGGGACCCCCAATGGCCCAAATTGAACCTACCTACGGAAAACAAGACGGTTCACATTGAACCGACCTACCTAGGACCCCCGGCAGCTCACCCCGAACCGACTCCACAAGGACCAGTGGCCCGAACTGAACCTACCCACGGAAAACGAAACGGTTCACACTGAACCCACCTACCTGAGACCCCAGCGGTTCACACTGAACCGACCTACCCCCACGAGACCCCCAATGGCTCACACCGAACCAACCCACACGGAAACCCCGACGGTTCACATTGAACCGACCTACTTGGGACCCCATCGGCTCACACTGAACCGACCCACCCAGGACCCAAGCGGTTCACACCGAACCATTTCTCAGCCACAATGAACGGCCCATTGTAGACACTTCCAGAATGCACCATGCAAACGACTCACATCGAAACCGCGTAATTGGCCATAGACACGGTTCACTTGAACCGACCTACTCTCTAGACTGCCACCATCTTTAGCGCTCACACAGAACCGCACGCATACTAGCCATACAAGTTTGGCACCCACACAGACACATCCGGATCCAACAACGCCCACGCAAAAGGACCGACCTTTGAACCCAACAATGAAACTGCTCTCATCCAATGGAATCCACAGACAGGCCCACCACACCAGACCCTGCACAAAATTACACCAATAGTAATGACTCACACGCCAGTGACGTCATTAGTATACCACCTTGAAGACCAATCACTGACAAGCACGTCCCGAACGCCAGGGTATTTAAAGGCTCACCAGCCCCCCTGATTCAGTTGTTTTAGTCCTCTGACGAAGCAACACCACTTGCGAAAGCGCTCAGGACATAATCTCAGTAGTAGTTTTCGGCTCTCCGTTTAGTTCCAGTTGTTATTAATGTATAGATGACAAACTTTCATTGCCAGGAACATATCTCTATAAAATATTCTTCTCAACCGCAATGGTTTATTTTTTTTCTTTTTGAATTGCATTTAATAAAAAAAAAAGAATTTATAAGCAGACAGATTTAATTTTAGCCTGGCGGTATTTTTGTTATTATAGAATCCATGAATTTTACATCCATATATGAACAGGGTGCACAGTGCAACGGCTGGCAACATGTACATCTTTATGAGTCTGGTCAGCCACTACGGTCCATTCTCTACCATTTTGACCAATTCACACTGAAATATACTTGTTTATTGAAGAGGGCTTTTTTCCACTATGAAACACAATTCAGCATGTCTAGTGATGGTATGTTGCAAAATGTCTCATTGTGGGGAAGATTTGTTCTATATGCCATCATTACATCATGCCAACCTACACAAGGAAATCACACTTTGAGAAACGGTCATATTGATTGGTGGAAGACATGTCTGGCAACACATGCAAATGGATCTTGATGTTTTGGGCTGTTGCAGTGTCACCACCAGGTGGACCAGAATTCTACAGAAACTACTGTTTCAATAAGAAGTAAAACTCTTCATCACTCATGCTGAAACCTTGAAGAGTTGATTTGTCTAGATGCTGTACTAAAACCAGTTCAGTTAAAACTCAGATAAAATATTGTAGGGCAACTTCAAACGTTGTTTTCTATGATTGTCAGTAACATTCAGTTGAAGCCATTGTACGTTTGTGGCTGCTGTACTATCAGTTGACTGCACTGAAGTCTGTTGTTTTATGAATTGCAATGTGATTGTCAATGATGGGAGTACTAGGTGTATGTTTTGTTTATGTATTTATCTTTGACAGACAGCGCCACCACGGCCACCCTCACCATCTCCCCGCGCAAGGTGCGTCAGATCAACGATCCAATACTGCAGCTGCTGCATCTTCTACACAAGATCATCTACATAACACAACTACCTCCCACCCTCTCGCACAACCCCCGCCGCAGTGTCATCGAGCGCTTCAAGAGGGCCTTGTTTGCACCACAGAGTACATCCTTCAACTTGAAGAATGAACTGAAGAAGGTAAGCTTTGAGTTAACATTTTTGGTCTTGTGGAAAAAAGGAACTTCAGAAGACAATTTTGAGCTGACTTTTCAGTGGATAGAGTCTAAATGTTGTATCAGTACCAGATATCATTCAGGTGTAGCCAATTGGGCCAAAGTGGCTCAGATCTATTGGTCAAACTTGCATTTCTTCAGCCAAACAAATTATAATTTTGTCCGTCAGTACATGTAGACCGGTGGTACATAATGAAGATTAGATATTTGATCAAAAGTAAAGAAATCTTGAATTTCCTTCAGTAATTTTGCTAAAACTTGATAAATATCTTCTATTCTTTTTTTCAAATTATTATTAATATAGTGGTCTTTGGCTAATGGTTTAATGTGCCAGCCCAGTACATGTGAAAAATTTTCACTGGTTAGAATACAAACATTTCTGCTATGAAGTTTGGCCCAGGGCATTGCATTATTTTGTAAAAAAAAAAAAAAAAAATCATCTGTTTACCGTACCGAATCTCTGCATCACACCGAGATTGACAAACTAGGCCTGCATCGGACACAGGTTGATAAAGTAGCACTGTATCAGACTGAGGTTGATAAAGTAGGACTGTATCAGACTGAGGTTGATAAAGTAGGACTGTATCAGACTGAGGTTGATAAAGTAGGACTGTATCAGACAGAGGTTGATAAAGTAGGACTGTATCAGACTGAGGTTGATAAAGTAGGACTGTATCAGACTGAGGTTGATAAAGTAGGACTGTATCAGACAGAGGTTGATAAAGTAGGACTGTATCAGACTGAGGTTGATAAAGTAGGACTATATCCTACCAAGGCTGAGGATGAGTAGCTGGGAGGCTAGCAGGATCTGTGGGATAAATAGGCAGCTGGGTAGGATGTGTAGGGGAAGGGGTATAGCATTCAGGGATGTATGGGAGGATTTTGTTGGCAGGAGGGAGTTGTTTGCCGGGGATGGGCTGCACTCTAGTCAGGCAGGAGGAGATAGGTTAGGGCAGGTTTATAGTGAGTGGGTGCAGCAGCAGGAAAACTAGAAATCCCAGTGTCTACCAGGCAGTCTCTTGGGCAAAGTGTTGGAAGCAGGAACAAAGAAAGTGCAAGGAATAACAGAAAAGCAAAGACCATGAAAATAGGATATGTTAATTGCAGGGGATATAAAAACAAAGTGGCAGAGATAGGAGACGTACTACTAGAGAGTGAGGGAATGGACATTGTAGCCCTAGCAGACACATATCAGAAAGGAAGAAGTTAGTATAGTGACATGCTCAGCAGGGTATGAGCTGATAGGTACAGGCAGAGAAAGTGGACAAAGAAAAGGAGGAGGTGTAGGCTTTTTGATTAAGAAGGGGGTAAAGTGGCATGAGATATGGCAAGACTCATGGGAAGAAGACACCAAGGTGAAAAATGAGATGCAGTGGATAGGAATAGAGTCAAATGGAAATAAGGTAGCAATAGCTGTAGTGTATGTGGGTCATGAGGGGTTACCTAATGAATGGAATGACCAGATATATGATAGGATGAAAATGATGGTTAGTGACATTTAGCAGCAGGGCTACCAGGTTATGATAGCTGGGGATTTTAACGGACACATAGGAAATGGAATGAGTGGAATAGAGGGAGGGTATAGCGGAATTAATGGAAATGGAACCAGGTTACTGAATTTCACAAGGGAATTTGGTCTGAGGACAGTTAATAGGGATGTACAATGTAAAGGAAAGTGGACATGGGCATCTGGTGAAAGGCAGACAATAATTGATTATATTGTAGTGGACAAAGGGATATTTCAGATGACACAAAGATGTGAAATAGATGATGAAGGGAGATTTGATATAGGCAGTGACCATAACTGGATGATAGTCTCCATTAACATGAAATACCAAAGAAGAAACTGAGGGGGAACAAAATTGGTGTGGAATATTAAGGAGGAAACAGACTGGGCAGGGTATCAAGAAAGTCTAAAAGTTGAATTGCAGGAATGGAAGAATAGATGGGAGAATGAAGGAGAAGTACAGGAAATGAATAGGGACCTGACCAGAAGGATTCTTAAGGTAGCACAGGAGAAGATAGGTAGAAAGAAAGTCCCAGTTGAAAACGTAGGGTATAGAATAGACCCAGAGCTGAAAGGAGCCATAAAAAGAAAGAAGGTTAAAAATAGAGCATGGAGATTAGCCAGGAAAAAGAGGTACTCACAAGGTGATAAAGAAGAAGCTAAGAGACAGTATATGGAATGTAGAAGGAATGTAGCAGAGATGAAAGCAGAGAAGAGGGCCAGCAATAATGAACAAATGACAAGGAAAATAATGGAGAATGGGGGGGAAGGGTCAGTCATCTTTTGGAAACAGGTTAATCGGCGAAAACAGAATAAAGCACTGGAAATCATGCACAGAGGGAAAAGGCCTGATAACAAGGAAGAAATACAGGAAGCCTTAAGGGAACATTGGAAAGAAGTCAATAACCCACAGTGGGGTCAGGGAGCAGTACCAGGGTGTCAAGCAGAGTACACACAGGATGAATGGGATCCAGATATGTGTTGTTGGATCAGAAGTATAGAAGTTAAAATAGCAGTTGAACAGATGCGGTTATGCAAAGCTCCAGGACCAGATGATATCTTGACAGAATTCATAAAGAGAGGGCCAGAAGAAATTGAAGATAGTTTGCAGTTGCTTTTCAATAGGGTCATTGAGAAAAGACAAGTACCAAAGGAATGGAATAGACTCAGGATTTCATATATCCCAAAGAAGGGCCCAGGAGGCCAATTGGACCAGTGTAGGGGCATTGTGATTTCATCAAATGTGGGTAAAATATTCAGTAGGATAATGTACCAGAGACTAAGTAGAATAGTTGAAAGGCTCGGTCTTCTGGGGGAAATTCAGAATGGATTCAGACGAGGCAGAAGGGTAGGTGACTACATCTTCACATTGACCCAGGTGTTAGAACTGGCAAGACAAAAGCGGAAGAAAGTCATTATGGGTTTCTTAGATGTGAGGAAAGCTTATGACAGGGTATGGAGAGATGCTCTATGGGAAAAACTAAGTGGACTGGGATTTGGTGGAAATTTTCTAGAAATTCTAAAAGCACTCTATAAAGATGCAGACTGTACACTTTCAATAGGAAATGTAGAAGTGGAGGATGCAAGTCTGGCTATAGGCCTAAAGCAGGGGTGTGTGCTGTCCGCAATTTTGTTCGCTTTGTAAGTTAAGGAGTTGGGGGATCAGTTGATGGAGTGTGATAAGGGAATATGGGTAGGTGATCTAAAAATTCCAGGTCTATTTTTTGCAGATGACATTGTTCTCATGGTAGAGTCCCAGAGAGAACTACAAGAGATGCTGAACATAGCAGGGGAATACGGGAATAAATGGAGGTTAGAATTTAGTAAGGATAAGAGTAAAGTGATGACTCTTGGGAAAAAAACAGATGGAAATAAAAAATGGAGAATAGGGCAGTTCCAAATTCCAGAAGGTAGGGAACAGTTAATTGGAATTGGGGAGGTTGATGAGTATGAATATCTAGGTGTTAAGATAAAAGCAACGGGTAAAGGCATGTTCAGGTATCAGGTGGAGAAGATTGAACAGAAAATGAATTGGACAAAAGGTATGATTAAAGCTACTGTACTGAACAGTTTCAACAGAGCGTACACAGCAAGAGTATTATGGGATAGAGTTGCAATACCAGGAATGATATATGGCTTAGATGTGATTTCAGTAAGTGAGGGAGATATCCAGGGAATGAAGAAAGCACAGAATGAGACGGGGAAATGGATACTGGGAGCACCACCATGTACAGCAACAGAAGCAGCCCTAGGAGAGTTAGGATGGAATAAAATCACAGATAGCATTGCCAAAGCTAAGTTAAAGTACTGGGGTTATTTACAAGCAATAAGTGAAGACAGGTGATGCAGGAAAATTTACAATGAGGTAGTCAAGGGAAAAACAAGATGCGTCAAAGACATAGACGGGTTAGCTGAGAAATATGAACTAAAAGGATATGATGAAGTGGATGATTGGAAAGTATATATAGGTAAGACTGTTACAGAGGGTTGAAAAGAAGACTGGAAAAGAGGAGTCAGGGAAAAAAGTACATTGAAGGCATACAAGGTGTTAGAAAAGCCACAGAAAAGTGTGTGTTGGGATGGAGGGAAGGGATCCAAGCTTCTGTTTCAAAGTAGGGCAGGAGTAATCAATCTGGAAAAGAGAAAACAGAAGTGGACAACAGGGAGTAATGGAAAGTGTGAGTCATGTAGACAAGAAGCAGATGAGACAGTGGATCACTGGCTGTTGTGGTGCGTCATATAGAGAGATAAGGGAAGATTTTTTCAGAAAGTTGCACAGAGAAGATTACAATTACAAGGGTTTAGAAGAGGTTCAGTGTCTAGAGGAAGAGGAACATATAGCATGGATTTTAGGTTTGAAAGGTGGCTTTCTGGAAGGCAAGAAAGGTTATAAAAATGTACAGGACTACCTGGTAGGATGCTGGGAGAAAAGGAATGAAATAATAGAGTTAGAAGGCAACAGGTTAAATCAGAATCCCAGAGTACAGGGAGGGGAGGGAATGGGAATGGTGGTAGCCCTTGTAAGGGCTCCCATGGGGGCTCCCATGGGAAAAGCCTGAACCTTAGAGGCGGAGATAGGGTGTGTGAGGAATGGGTTTGTTTTTTTTTTTGTTTTTTTTTTAATTAACCCTAGGCCACCTGTGTCACATAGTGACACAGGACCGCGGCAGACAAGTGGAGAGCCACCGTATTATTATTATTATCAGGCAGAGGTTGTTAAACTAGGACTGTATCAGACAGAGGTTGATAAAGTAGGACTGTATCAGACAGAGGTTGATAAAGTAGGACTGTATGAGACAGGTTGATAAAGTAGGACTGTATGAGACAGAGGTTGATAAAGTAGGACTGTACGAGACAGAGGTTGTTAAACTAGGACTGTATCAGACAGAGGTTGATAAAGTAGGACTGTGTCAGACAGAGGTTGATAAAGTAGGACTGTATCAGACAGAGGTTGATAAAGTAGGACTGTATCAGACAGAGGTTGATAAAGTAGGACTGTATCAGACAGAGGTTGATAAAGTAGGACTGTATCAGACAGAGGTTGATAAAGTAGGACTGTGTCAGACAGAGGTTGATAAAGTAGGACTGTATCAGACAGAGGTTGATAAAGTAGGACTGTATCAGACAGAGGTTGATAAAGTAGGACTGTATCAGACAGAGGTTGATAAAGTAGGACTGTGTCAGACAGAGGTTGATAAAGTAGGACTGTATCAGACAGAGGTTGATAAAGTAGGACTGTATGAGACAGGTTGATAAAGTAGGACTGTATGAGACAGAGGTTGATAAAGTAGGACTGTACGAGACAGAGGTTGTTAAACTAGGACTGTATCAGACAGAGGTTGATAAAGTAGGACTGTGTCAGACAGAGGTTGATAAAGTAGGACTGTATCAGACAGAGGTTGATAAAGTAGGACTGTATCAGACAGAGGTTGATAAAGTAGGACTGTATCAGACAGAGGTTGATAAAGTAGGACTGTATCAGACAGAGGTTGATAAAGTAGGACTGTGTCAGACAGAGGTTGATAAAGTAGGACTGTATGAGACAGAGGTTGATAAAGTAGGACTGTATGAGACAGGTTGATAAAGTAGGACTGTATGAGACAGAGGTTGATAAAGTAGGACTGTATCAGACAGGTTGACAAAGTAGGACTGTATCAGACAGAGGTTGATAAAGTAGGACTGTATGAGACAGGTTGATAAAGTAGGACTTATGAGACAGAGGTTGATAAAGTAGGACTGTACGAGACAGAGGGTGATAAACTAGGACTGTATGAGATAGAGGTCGATAAAATATGACTATGTCAGACAGAGGTTGTTACACTAGGACTGTATGAGACAGAGGATGATAAACCAGAACTATTTTATGCAAGACTTGATTCATACATGGCTGGTTTCTTTTCCTGTGCACAATATACAAGTTTGTACTTTGGATACTGTGGCAGGGCTGTCAATTGCTTTGTTGTCTCTTTCATGGCAGCTGGTGATGGGGTCTCGGGAGTTAATAGACCTCACCTTTGGTCCCAATGACAGCCCCATCCTGATGCGGCAAGCCAGCTTGGACCAAGAGGCGCTGTCCATGCAGGCTGAGAGAACTGGTGAGTGTGTGCACTACTGACTACTCACTGTCATCAATAGCATATACTAAAGGTGGATATCTCGTTCATGTACTCAGTACACCCGAGTCAACTTTTTCAGTTCTAAAATCCCATCAGTTTAGAATAAGTTTCATTTATCTGAAAAAAAAGGTGTTCTTTTAGTTCCATTTGATTTGGAGAAAGTTGAAAATGCCCATTGAGCTTAGGTTGAAGAGCTCAGTACTGGAATAAACAATACAGGTAGTTAGGTTTGGGGAAAACAGCCCACATGCTCTGGTATCGAAGGACTGGCTTTTTTAAGATCTGACATTTGTAGTTTTATCTTGTTTTTCCAACTTGGGTTTCTATGTACAGTGAAATCTGTCTGTTGTGGATACCTCTGGGACTGGTTAAAAAGTGTCCACAGTTGGCAGGTGTCCACAATAGACAGGTGTTTTTAACAAGAAAATTGACCCTTCAGACCTGGACATAACTATCCACATTATACAGGTGTCTGCATTATAAAGGTGTCCACAAGGACAGGTTTTATTGTATATTTTTGGCATTTTCTGTGTTGACAAATTGCTGGCTGTTCATCAGATGTAGGATTTGTTGTGCATCTGCACAGCTGTCGTTTTGTCCTTCTTGTTCCTGTTTTTGAGTTTCATGTATATACTTGATGTGATTGGTTCTGTCTTTTAAAAACAAAATTACTTTAGCAAGCCTGGATACATGTATGTAAATGTGCAAAAAATCTTCTTGGCAACTCCTCAGCTACTGTAAATTGCTTTAATTTTGCTATATGCTCTTATTTTCCCTTATTTCAATGATGGCATAAAACCATGTAAACAAAAGCACAGTGAAATAGTATTTTAACAATGTTTGAATAGAAATTATATCCAAACCAGTGAAATTAAAACTACAGTGAATGTCAAAAATGCAAAAACTGTGAAAATTAAACAATTTACAGCAATTAAGCTGAACTTGGGACCTTTGTCACTGGCCTGATGGTGTGGTTTAATGTGAAGTGTGAATATCCAGCAAAAGGTGAGGTATTTCTCCTTTTCATTCATACAAGATAAGGATGGTTGGGGGAAGTTGCATTGTTGACAGATAGCTGAGTAATATGTTTGACTGCTATGTTACAGCGAAAGGAAATTCCAGAGTGGATGGACACAGCATTGGAGTGACGTATGAACAGATGCAGGCAATCATCGAGAGTGTGCTGGTGGAGAGTGGTTACTATGACATGTCTCCAAAGGCTCGTGATCGCACCCAGCCCTTGGCACCAATAGGAGTGGCCAATGAAGTATTTGCATCCACATCTATGGGCCTTGCCTCATGACAGTGAGCTTGGGGACCAGTTTGCATCCATGAGCATGGCCTCTTTGTACCAAGCTTGCAAAACAGTGTGCATTCATGAACTTAGCGTCTTGATACTGAGCTTGAGAATGAGTCTAAATTTACAAAGCTGGCTGATTGAGAAGCACAAGTGTGCATCATGCTCCCAAGAGCCTCCCTGGCTGACATTCTGGTTGCACTTGGGGTTGAATCTCTCATCCATGGATAGGGTTTTGTCAGTAAAGTGTGGGCACCAGTCTGTTCATGCTACAGCAAGCAGTAAATCAGTGCAGTTTGGTCACCTTGATGTGGGAACCACATTGTTTAGCTGGTGCCCTCACTGCTAGTAGCCATAGACAGCCAATAGAGCACAAGTGATGGAGGAAGCACTTCACTGAAAAACCTAGGTGCCTATATATCATATTTAAAAAAGAAAATACCATAGCTATTTTTCAGAAATGTTAATATATCATATTACAAAAATAGATGGATATATATATATATATATATTTCCATAAGGTAAAATTTCATGGAAGGAAACTCATTACCTGTATACTTTTGAATCATAAATCCTATGGTGAAAAAAATACAATGATCCACCAGAATCAATATCATGTTTTTGTGTGTGTTGGGAGTGTAACTGGCTGACTACTGTAATATAAACCACTATTCTTACAGGAGGTATATACATGTATGTGTGCTTTGTAAAATGAACAAACTTGTGCCTCTCAGGCAAGAAATCATCTGAACCAGGCAAACTCGATGGTATGCTTGTTGGCTTACTTTCATTGTCATGTTTTGCATGAGTTGTATATTTTAAATCCACAACAGTATTATAAGTGCCTGATGGAAGTAATACAGAGGGCAAGATAAAGACTGAAAGATGGAAGTGTACACAACTTGTAGCTGAAATTATGTGTATATTCCTTGTAAATTTGTAAATATGTTGAATTGACATCTTCCGAAGTGTGTTTGTGCAAATGGAACCCAGGTCCAATGGGAGGATGTATCCCAGCGTACACCTGTACATATTCTATTTATAGTGTACATGGCTCCACAGACCTTGTGAAGGGTTGGTTTACTGTGATGTAATGGCAGTGAGTCATACAGATGGATGGGTTGTGAATGTGGATATAACCTTGAAGTGAAAGTGCTTGAGAATTTGGGACAATTTTAACATTTCAGATCATTAATTTAGAGACAGGTTTAGTTGCTGTGGCAGCACTTTGAAATATTATGCTTACATTGTACATGTCCACAATGTGTCCAACACAATTACATGTCTCTGCTGTAAAATTTAGTTTTCCGTACATCTCAAGATTGAATAAAAAGCAATGAACTGTACATACTGCTACTGGGCATTTGCCTGCAAAACATACCAATGTTGACGCATTGTATACTTTATACATGATGCCAGGTGTGCTGAGCAGGCAAGCTGGCTTTAGTGTACTTTGTGTTTTGCTATAATGGATGCCACACAGGAAATAATTTATGTAGTGACCTGATATATCAGCCAGGTATTTTGTCTGATGAAATGTAGGGCATTTTCTTGTGATTGTGACAGTGACAAGTACTTGTGTACAAAGAAGAGTGAACGGAAAATTTGCACGGGCTAAGTGTTTTGGGGGTTTTTTTAATGTGTAAAAATGCACTTTGCAGTGTAAAATATACTGTTGACTGAGAGGTAAACAAGTACTTGTACATGCAATAATCAGTTGTAAAAGTGACTTTGTGGTCATGAATATATTTAGTCTTGACTTTGAATTATTTGCCATGGTAGACAGCCCAATCTGTGGTGTGTTTTCTCCACTGCAAGTGTAGCAGAGAAAACAGGGAGCTGGGTCTGCTTTATTGGAGGCAGTGAATTGTAAGGTGATACAAGCTACCTGAGTGTTATGTTAGCCATGTGCCCCCACACAGGTGGATTCTGAATAATAAACCACATTGCAAAAGTCAGAATGTGTACAGAGACACAGCATTGACACTTGTACCAGCTTCCTTGAAGTGGAAACCGTGATACATGCATGTTGCACTTGTGCGAGTTACTGTGTACTTTAGGAGCAAAATTCAGCTCGAGGGACCCCTAAGACCAATGTATTGCATGAAACTTCAGGTTTTGTTTTGTTTTGTTTTTTTACCAGAAATTAGTAGAAAGTGTCTGATGTTGCAACTATTGTCCACTTCATGTTTGATTGAATTCTCTTTTTCTTGTGATCAAAAATAATATCGTGTTAGCAACAGCATTTCATGCAGTATTCTGGGTGAAGTGTACCCAGAATGCACCAAGGAATCGCTCAAATGTTAAACGATAAGCTGATCAGCAATATGATATCTTGGCAAGGACATGGTGCAAGTCCATGTATATTTTTGGTATCTTAGTGGTGTGTACGGCAAGTTTTCCTCTTTATATTGTGGTGCAAATTACTCTTGTATGTGTGTGTAGGTACACAGGTGCATGTAAACATGTCCAATCATTTCCATATCTGAAAGAAAAATCCAATGTGAAGTATGAAAATGGAAAATGTACCAGCATAGAACTGGCCCAAATGAAGTGGTGTGCATAATTCTGCCTGTTCTACATAACGTAGAATGCAATGACTGCAGTCTGATAACATGTCCATATTAACTCTTTCTGTGCCAAGTGTGGCTCAAGTCGATCTACTTAAGTCAAACTAGTCTCAATTATCATGAGGATCCTGGATTCATATTCCTCACAAAAGGACTTTTCATTCAAGTACCAGTATGACTATAGTTCTAGAGAGAATATTCCAGGTCAACAGCTTTTCTAGGCACGCATTGGGTGCAATGCGTGCCGAGAAAAGCTGTTGACTCAGTCCAAAATTTGGCACTGAAAGAGTTAAGTTTGGAACTCAGTTAAGATTTGGGGCAAGGGGGTGGGGGAGGGGGGGGGCAGGGTGCTCATTTATTGTTTTCTGGTGACAAAACTAGAAAATACTTCTTTTGAGCCAAAATATTATCTGCATTGAATATAGATGATTGTGTGCCAGCGGGAGGAAACATGATATTCTGAAGAAATCAGAAACCTTAAAAAGTCAACTTATTACGTCCACTTGGTTTTGCCAAAGAAAATTATGAGATTTTATCTAGATTTTATTGTGTCTATCGCCAGTCTATTTTTGCTTATGTTTAAAAATGTAGATTTAGGTCATTTTTACATTATTTAAATCTGTAAGAATTATTATGCATAAGATTTTTTGCCAATATTTTGGCACTTTCTATTACATGTGTACGAATGTATATGAATATGACTTCCACCACGTAACTGTATTTGGGGTGATTTAAGAGCACGTCTGGAGATAGGTGCACATATTTTGTGGCAAGAGGCATATTATGTTTTTAAAACAGGACCTCTCCAGTCAGAAGTGATTTTCTCTGAGAGAGTATTCTTCCTGGCTTTTGTGTGTTTGAACTTGGCACCGCCATGCAATACATAAAGTGTAACATACATGTACATCGTTGAGCAGGGCTCAAAATTAACATTTTTGGTTATTAGCCAAACGACCTTTAAGCAGAAAACATTCACAAGCCAACTTCAGGTTTCAGTGTAGTTTCTGAACAAAATACTTACATACAAACAAATCACGAAAGCCAGATGAAAATATACACTTGACAACCCCAATATCTACCAGCGTTTGGCTGGTGGCTGGTGCTAATTTCAAGCCCTGCTTGATTCAGGATTTAGGTACACCTAGTCCCTGTCTACTGTACAAACTTTGTGCAGTGCTATGCAAAGCTCTTTCATTATCTATATGGCTTGATGTAGAAACTTATAAACAGATTGTAAAATTCAGTGATAAGGGATTGTACAGCTGGACCCAGCTGACAGACCCTGATTCAACCTTTTGCCGTTAGTTTTTAATGGAGAAAAAGGGTTGAATTGTTTGTGCTTGTGGGGGGTATCTTATGGTCCATTTGCCTTTAATTTTTTTGTGTGCAGGGACAGTGTTGCAAACCAATCTGTGTTTTGTTGTATTGTAGTTGCAGAAATTATTATCTTGCAACTCTGTATCTTCAATGTGAATCAATTGATGTGAAATCTTTGATAAATTCTCATCCTGTGAGAGACTACTGATTGGAGAGGTCTTTATTTAATTAAATGTTGAAAGTTCATACCACAGATCTACATGTGTAAAGCTGACAACTTGTATTGCTCCCCTTTGTCCATTTACATGATAACACAGTCCATTTGCCACAATGACAAGTTTGAAAAGTTTCTTCTGAGGGTGGCATCATAACCTCAAAATTTAGAAATGCAACGGATAAAAGTATCTTGTGACGAAAATTAGAAGAAATCTATTAAACGATCAGATGTCCAGAACAAGTTTACATCAAAATTAAAGTCTCTCTCTCTCTCTCTCTCTCTCTCTCTCTCTCTCTCTCTCTCTCTCTC